>CAOLHI010000957.1:0-473039 GCA_948474755.1 Ctenosaura bakeri
TCAAATCTTAAATGTAACTTTGTTTTTGACCTGCATCATCTCTCTGTTGATATTCAAAACTAGGTAGTACAAGGGTTTTTTAAAATGTTGATAAAATGGTGTTCTTAAGTACTTGCCATTTGAAAATAGAGATTTCAGCCAAGTGAGTGGCTTCGTTTTGTTTGATATATGTGCTCCTTTATTTAGAAACGAGCTTCAGCATTACTTTGCTTTTCAGTGATTGTGTCCAGATGTGTTCTAGTAAATTGTGTAAAGATGTTTCAATATAAGAGATTGCTTTCTGTAACTGACAGGTAATTTATCAATTCAAAGTGGTAAAATGAACTCTGGAAATTCACATTTTGGAAAACCAGATCAAATTGAATAATTGCACAATTCTTTTACTGCCATTGTCAGCCAAAGCAATCATTCTCTAATCAAGGGCACTTCAGTTTGAATCATAATTTCATGATGCCTTTAATTATCTGAGTATCTTTGTGAAGTGATTTTCAATTAAAGTACTGTGTTTTCTCCCTACAGTGATAATGCAGCAAAAGTAATGGTAGAGTTACTGGGAAGTTACACAGAGGACAATGCCTCTCAGGCCAGAGTGGATGCCCACAGGTAATCCAAAATGAGCGAATGTCGCTGAAGGCCACATTCAGAACCACTATGCAATGAATGTCACAAATAACAAGATAATCTAAGTTGTTAAAAGCTCTCTTAAGTATACCATATCTTGTACTCCACAACTTGCTTACTATTTCAAATTTCATAACACCACAAGTAGTATATAACAGGTGTTAAGACAATATTATGAGAGGGGAACGGGCAACTGGTTAGTGTGTGTGGACAGAGCAGAGATCAATAATTTAATGCAAAACGTTTTCTACTTCAGAACAGCTTGATTTGACATGTTCATTTCAGGCTCTTTCTTTTATATAATAGGTTGATTAAATCAAAAGGATTTAGGAGGAGGAAGAAATTTTTTACTTTCAGCACTGGCAAAGACCAGTTGGTCTGAACACAATTCTTTTCATTTGAAGTGGGAGACAATTTCAGCTGAAATATGCCCTTAGAACAGGATCAAATTCATTTCCTGACTAATTCCTTTGTGACTTGTGCAACACAGTCCCATTCCGCATGGGGTTATTAATGCGGGTTACTACCTTGTAGATTTGCTTTATTTTCCATCATTCCGCACGGAATCCTGAGTTAATGCATCCCCATGTGGTGGGAAAGCATGCTATTTGAAAACCGGAAAAAAATCCAATTCACATTCTGACATCAAAGCAAATTCAGATTTTTGCAGTGATGTGGAAACGTACATTCGCACCAATGCACATTGGTGGTCAGTGGTGGGTGGGCTGTGGGAACAGGAACTTGAATGTACGGTATTTGCTGGTATTAGACACACTGGTGTAAGACACACTGTATTTGCAGGCTGCATTCTTTAGGATAAATTTTTTTAGTATCGCTGTCCCTCATTCCATTCTCCATGCCCCTGGCCACCCCCTCCCACACCTGTCCAGGCCTGCTCACCACCCGCACGCACCTCTCTGCATGCATTCGCCAGCCCAACATACCTCTCTGTGCCCCATTGCCACTCTCATGCACCTCTCCACATGTGCTCACCACCTGCATGCACCTCTCCGAATGGGCTGGGAGAGGTGTGTGTGGGTGGTGATCAGGCTGGGAGGGGTGCATGCGGGTGGCAATTGGGCGTGGGTGGCGATCTGCCTGGGTGGGGGGAGTTAGGGTATTTGTACCCCGTTTTCAGAAGGCATTTTGAGGGGGGAAAGTGCCTCTTATATGCTGGCAAATACGGTAGTAGGTACCTACATAGGTACATACAAACATACCAACCCAAAAGACAAAAAAAAAAAAAAAGCCAATCACAGCTGCTGGGGCAGAGTGAGGGGAGTTGGGGGAGTGGCCAGCAATGAGGTAGTGCAGATGCATGAACTCGCACTCCTCTGCAGGAAAACAAATCAAAATGAGGGGCTGTGTGGTAAACAATGAAGGAAAACCACATTATTTAAATACAGTAAGAAATGGTGCAAACCGCTGCTTTCACATCATGTGGAAAGGGCCATAGTCTATGCAAGTCATGATCTGTCTACATGAGCACATGGCAACTCTTCTGTTTGGTTTTTGTTGTTGTAAGAAAATGCCAGCCTAGTGCATGGTTATCATTATTAAGGTTTTTAAGAGTTATTCGAAGCTGTTCAAAATTCCTTCCAACAATTAATCTGTATTCTCTGTGAGAATTATTATTTGTACCACCATTGTGATACAGTGTTACGACATTTGTGTTTGTGTATTTTAGAGATGTGAATGAAAAAAAATCAACCCTGAAAGAGGACTTTTTGGTGGTTTGTTTGCTGTTTTTAGGCTGCTGTTTTATTGTAAAATGCTCTGTAAGACATCCAAGGGAAAATATTCTACTTATTTTGAAATAAACTATTTTTAAATCAGCTAGAAATGAATACTTAGAATATGCTTCTCTCCTTTATCTCACTAGGTGTATTGTCCGTGCACTAAAAGATCCAAATACCTTTCTCTTTGATCATCTTTTGGCCTTAAAACCTGTCAAATTTTTGGAAGGAGAACTTATTCATGATGTAAGTGTCATTAAAAGTTTAAAACAGTATACTTTGGAATAAAGCACTGTTACCATATGGTTGCTCAATCACTGCAGTGGGTTTTGAGCATATGTAATTTGTTCTGGATTGTATCACTTACAACAACCATGTTTGAACATCTCATTAAGCCATAATTCAGTGTGATGTGAGCTGACGGGAATAAGCTGCAGTGAGCTTTGGCGCTTGCCCATTCTCATGCATCCACCTCACATGTCTGGGAGTAGGATTTGGGGAACTTACGCTTCTGCTTAAGTGCCAGTTGGCATGCTGTCCAGGCCAACCAAACACAGTCAGCTATTAACTACAGGAATTTGCATATTTGAAACTCATTATAGTTATTGAAGGTGACTTGCTTAAAGTACCTTGGTTAAGGTTAGCCCCAGTCCCAGGTCCAAATGAAAGGGCAAACCATGCTTAATCAAAAGCAAAATCTTATGAATTCTTCCTCCCAAACATAGGGAGAGAAAGGAGTACCCTATCCAAGGCTTGGTCACAGGAACCGTGATTTGTCACAATGGGTGAATTCAGCTAGTATGTTCTTCTTCTTCTTCTTTTTTTAAATGCTCCCTTATTTCCAAAAACCAACAAACCTAGAAGTTAGGAATGGAAAATGTTGTGTATCTTTTGAGGAAGTGGAATTATATATAATGAATTATTGTCTGAAATAAATTTTTATGTATTTAACTGTTGTAATGCCTGCATAGGATTATAGATTTTTGTATGAGTACATCATTCTTATAGAACACTTGAATAGTCCAGTTCAGATAGTAATCTAAAGCAAGGATGGGGAGCTCTGGCCCTCCAGATGTTTAATTTCAGCTGCCATCATGCCAGCAAGCTTGGCCAGTCGTCAAGGCTGATCAAAGTTTTGGTTCAGAGGGTGGAAATTCATCAAAAGTAATTCCCTTCTGATACTGAGCCACAAGTATTTAATTTTGACCAGTGATTCTGGGGATCATGTAGTTGTATAGTTAGTTTTGTTGCTGTACATCTAATTCTGCACATCTAATTTTCATTCTTCTTGCTCGAGCTATATATCCTATGTTTTTCTAGATGCTGTTGTACTACAACTCCCATAAGCCCTGACTAGCCAATTTAGCTGGGGCTCATGGGAGTTAGAGTCCAAAATGACTGTGATAGTAAATGTGTGATGCCTAAAATTGTAAAAATTATATTTTTAATTTCATCCTTCTCATGTTGTATCTGTAATTGAAAACCAACTTTCTTTCTTTCTTTCTTTTTCTTTCTTTCTTTCTTTCTTTCTTTCTTAGCTTTTGACAATTTTTGTAAGTGCCAAATTAGCATCCTATGTTCGGTTTTATCAGAACAACAAAGACTTCATAGACTCTCTTGGTAAGTTTTTTTTTAACTGACCTTACATTCAGCCTCTTCTTATTTCTGTCAGCCTAACACAATCTGATCAGGAAAGAGGAGTTAAAAGATCCTCCCACTTGTTCTGCATTGTGGTCTGATGTATTGGCTCTTGTCTTTCACCTAGGTATTTAGTGTTTATCCATAGATGTTCCTTGAGATTTTTCTACTCCTGTCCAACAAAAAGAATGGCTCACACTCTGGTGGTTTCAGGGCCCTTTTCAAGTGGTTTAAAAACTCCTGGTTCTTTCACCCTCAGTTTGCTTTATCTTCTCTCTTAGCATCAAGACATCCTGAATTCAGGAGACAGACTGGTAGCTGTATGATTGAACTGTCTCCCATTTCCCATGCATCCAGGCCCCACCTTACTAGCATGTTGAGGGTCTGGCATATCACCAGTGGTTTTCAATTGTTAACCAAAGCCCCATTGAACCAATGTAGGCTGTCTTTGTCTTATTCTTTCGCATTTGTTTGTTTAAGTTCTGCTACAGAATATGTAAAACTGTATCAAAATCAACTTTTGTTTGATTCTTTATTTTTTATTAGGTGATCTCTTTTGTTTTGCTTTCAAGTGATAAAATTCACTTTCCAGTGTCTTTTAACTGTGATGTCACATTGTGCAGTATGTGATGAGTTTGTGCTAATAGACAGAGCAGTAGATTCTGAAATATTAGTTGTATTTATTTACCTCAGATGCAGATAAATGATGCTGTATTTGTAAAATCAAAATGCACTGTGGATGAGAATGTTGAAGAAATTCAAATTTCACCTTCTAGATTATTTTCCAAACAGCTAATGCCTGAATATCTATGATTCCCTTTATTAGCATGTTTGAGCATGGTCTTGGAGGTCTAGTATTGGTTGCAGACTCCAGTACAAGATGCTGTTTGAGGAGTTAAAACTCTGAGTTGAACTAGAGTGTAAATTAACAAAATTCTCCCTAACAAGGATGAAGTGCAATAAGACTCTGTGCTTGTAAGTGTTTTATGCAAGCTTAATCTTTTTCCAGCTAGCAAACCACATTCTGTCCCAGTTAATATGTTTCATAGGATGAAGCTTTGTGATGGAATGTTAATGTCAGCGCCCTCTTTATTTACACACTGTGGAAAAAAAGGAGTAGTAATTAACACTTAGGCACTCCCCCATTGATGTGTAATTGACTGTTTCAAAGGAGCACCGGTTCATAAGCTATTGCATGCATGAAAATTACTTTTTCTGTATTGCAGCATTTTAGGACAAGGGTCAGTGACAATGCAAAAATTGTTCAATGATGCAGGCTTTTATATTACTACATTAAGGTTTAGATATACTGGTAATGAATAAATGTTTCCATAAAAGATTTCTTTTAAAACGACTACAATATAGACTGACTTAAAACATTGGAACAATGGTTTTTAAACAAAAAAACATTAAGACCCCAACTTATATCTCTATCTATGAACTGCTGGAAATAGAATCCTAAAAATTAAAATTCACTGCCCCAGATAGATATGCTGGGTTATGTCTAGATTGGGTCCACAATAAAGTTCCACTGGCATTAGAGGAAAAGAATCAGAGTAGTGACTTTCATGAATTCCTGTTTCCTGCAATACTCCCCTTGCCACCTAAACACCTTGATGTATCCCTACCACCATGATGAGTGGGAGATGGTACTGCAGGTGGAAGGAGAAAACACAACAATTGCTGTTCTGCCTTTTCAAGCAGGAAGCTTCTGCTGGATCTCTTTGTTTCTCCGTGAGCATAAGCAGCTCTTTCTTTCCAAGAAAACCATGTCTGGATCTTCACCATTGTGTCAGTATTTTAAACTGGGAAATTTGAGCTTCTTTGTTCAAGATAAAGCACTCTTTATGGTATCACTGTTGTTCAAAGAAGTTTAGTGGAAAGAAGAAGTGGAATATTTAAGAAAAACATTTAAATTATTTTCATACCCTTTAACTGTCTAATACTTTTAAAAATACCCAGTAATAAAGAGTTTTCCAGTAAGTTTGGTTACATTACATTGTGACCAGTGATGTACAGTCAAATAAAAATGATTTCACTTTTTTCCACAACCTTTAAACCTGTTCATTTCACCACTTGACTAAACCCAGTTTTAGCCAGACTAGTATTTTTAACTTTTAAGTAAGGAATCCCATAAATTATTATTATTATTATATGTTTAATGCTGTCATTGAATGTTTCTAATTTTAAAAATTAGTCTGTTCCCTATTCTGGAGAAATTAGTCCCTGTTGGTCTTATTTTTGTCCAAAATTAATAAGAAAATCTAAGAAGGTATGGACTCTCCTCTTCTAAAGGCTTCTACAGGTGGCATCAGTTCGTTACAATGTGTTGTTTCATTAATGCTGACAAGTTAGGCCAACAGTTGTATTATCTTGTGTCAACTGTGAATCGCCCTACCATGTTCACATTTAAATCTCATAGTATGGGCAACCTTTTATTTTAAAAGGGTAATTAACACTTCATTTGCATTTGTTAATTAGAGTTTATGTGCACTAATTGATTTTTGGTGCTTGTACATTTCCATTAAGTCCAGTTAGATACAGTTCTGGGCTCACTATTCACTTGAGTTATGGTGATCACATTTTTGTTGAATCTGTGCCAGATAAATAGCCTGCTTCATAATTACTGCTAATTAAGACAACATTATGTCTGGTAGTAATGTGCTTCCCTGCTCTTCTGTTAACGTAACAATTCCATGTGTAAATATTTGTTGAGCATTCAAAGTATATAATCCACTTTGCTTTTCCTGTGCCAGAAATACAAGTCTTTTTTTATGGTGACTTTATTCAAATGTGTTGCAAACCAAATTTTAAAAATTAAAGTATGCAAGAATGTACTGAACTGTATCCATCTGGCTTTGGAACACATTCCTCCTCTTGCTGCAGCCCGCCATGAAAATCTGCTCTTGTTGATAGGGGGACATTTTGGGGTGTAGGGGCAAAGAGATGATAGGGAAGTAAGTATGACAAAAGTCTGATTGCACGACATTGGATAGAACTTAGCTAAATTTTCTTTTGTTTTGCTTAGCATTAATACACAGGATAAGCCCTACTGTAAAATCAAATGTCCAAATTTTTTAAATGTTCAGTTGAATTTGTAGAATCTAATAAGATGGTGGTTTTTATTCCCTCTTCTATGTAAAGTTTGGTATAAGTAAAGATTGAAATTAATCTTCCCTGGCCTAAATGTAGTTAGTCCCAAGTCAAATAGACCCAGTGAATCAATGAAAAACTGGCAAGTCGGTACTTACATATGCACCATTCATTCAGTGAGACTACCCTATTTGGGACTAGGATTTAGGCCCATTTTTCTTTTTCCATCCAAGGTAGTGCTCCATTTTCTTCACAGCATAGGTGTGAATTGGGTGACCTTCCAGATGTTGCTAGACTGTACAGAATCAGCATTATCACCTACCACTGTCTTCATTTGAAACTGCTCTTAAAGTGGTAACAGAGACTTGAGAAGTTGGAAGCTAGTTATTGTCATCCCATAGTTCTGCTCCACCATGCCTTCCTCTTAGCCCTATTATGTCTCTTTTCAACTCTTCCTTGGGTCTGTCTCCATCTCAGGTTCAATGACTCACTTTGTTGTGTGTGGTGTGTATTGTTGAGTTTGGCATAAGCATGCAGTCTTTTCCCTCTCAACAGCAATTCACATATTTGAGGGAATCTGAGAGGCAATTTGCTGGTTGTGACTGGATGGCTACAACAAATTGTTTAAAAAGTGACAAGGGAAAGGAACATCATATTTAATGCAGTCTTGCCACTGAGCCTGTACAGAGACAACCCTGAATATCACTAGTAGAGATAACATGTCGAATCTGCAACTTAATGTTGCAGTGTGGGATGTACAAACCAGCCTGTGTTTTGAGATCTGCTGGGGAGGCTCTTCTCTCTGTCCCACCACCCACACAGGTACATCTGGTGGGAAAATAAAGAGGGCCTTCTGAGTGGTTCCTCCCAGGCTCTAGAACTCCCTTCCCAAAGAAGTTAGACTGGCACCATCCCCCCTTTTTTTCCCAGTCTAGTGAAGACTTTTCTATTCTGACAGGCATTTGAGGAGAGACTATATAAGGGCTGTCTTATACAAGGTGCAAAATATTGCTAATTGTTGGACTGGTGTGTGTGTCTTTAATGATACATGTTTTACTCTAGTATTAATAGTTTTTCCTTTTGAATCTTATGGATTTTTAATAATGTCTTTTTAATTATTCTAAGCTGCTTTGATGCCTGATCTGAGAAAGAGGCATGATAGAAATAAATATAACAATTATGTGCCTGTTCACTGTTTTCATTCAGTCATGACTGATACTCCATTCTGTCCCCACCCCACCTGATCATTCCCCCCAACTCCCATAGAATTCTTTAGCCTCACTTAGTCTTCATTTGTGTGTATTTAGTGGCCCTTTTCACCTTAAAGACTGTCATATTTTTGTAAGCCTTGGAGGCCTGTTGTTGCTGTGCAATTTGTAGCCCAATCTAAACATCAGAAAGAGGGGGAAATATGATGTTCTAAGAGCATTGCACTGGTATTAGGCTAGTGCTCCTCTGTAAGATTGTGGAGACAGTGATCTGCAGTTTCTTTGCCTTAATGGCAGCATCTAAGTTGAAAACAATAACTTTGAATTCTGCTGAATCATATCTTATAAAACAGAGATGTTTAAAAGTTTATTTGTCAACCTGTACTAGTAAGAACTTACAGATCAGTGCTCTCAAATGCAGGATTGTTACATGAACAGAACATGGCAAAAATGAGGCTGCTCACCTTTATGGGAATGGCAGTAGAAAGCAAGGAGATCTCATTTGACACCATGCAGCAGGAGCTTCAGATTGGAGCTGATGATGTGGAAGCATTTGTTATTGATGGTAAGACAGTTTGCTTTCCAGTCTTATAAGCAGGCTTTTATGAATTTACTTGTATTGAAGTACCAGTACATCACTTCTGATTTAAACATTTGCACGTAGTTTACTGTAACTTCATTTCAAACAGAATATTCAGTTACCCAGAATGGCAGATCTACATTCTCAAACATCTTTTTGAGCACCTTTGAGAAATGTTAGGCATAGCTGTTAATTTTTTTGGTTTTGCTTTGTTAAAACAGTCTGTATTTTCCAGGTACTTATAAAAGCACTCATTGTAATTCACAGTATGTAGCATTGCACAAGAGGATTCATGAATTATTTCCTTGTAACACCTTTTTTAACTTTCTAGATAAGAGAAACTTTACTTTTAATCATAACAGAAAAGCAAACACATTGAAAGGGCACACATACACTGACTTATTATATATAAAATATTCTTTTTGTTTTGCAGCTGTGAAGACAAAGATGGTGCATTGCAAAATTGACCAAACACAGAGAAAAGTAGTTGTCAGGTACACTTTAAATCTTTTTTGTGAAGCAATGTAGTACAGTGCTAATTATAACACTTATACATTTGTTTAATATTTTAACCAGAAGTATGATATTCCTATCAGTTGCCTGTAGTTAAATAGTTGCTATTTATCATAATTTTATTAAAGCTCAGACTGAATGTGATTAGCTTATTTAATGAAAGAGTCCTATTTTCCAGCACATTTCATTTAATGGCCAAACAGTGGCAAGAATACTAATGAGTATTGTCTGATGTTTTTAAGTGCTGATGAAGGCTGCAGAATATCAGACTAGCTGGTACTCAGAAAGCTTGTTATGGGAAGTAAACATATTTCTTTCCATATAAATTGTATCCTGCATTTCTCTTGTTTCTAAATAGATAAGTACAGAAAATATAGTAATTTTTGAAAGCAGACTTTTGATGGAATTGCCATATTAATTCTTTTTTCCTTTTTATTAAATTTTACTTTAGTCACAGCACACATCGGACCTTTGGAAAACAGCAGTGGCAACAGCTGTATGACACACTTAACTTCTGGAAACAAAATTTGAATCAAGTGAAGAACAGCCTCCTTAGTTTGTCAGATACTTGATTCTTTTATCTATTTCCTGGTTTGTCTAAAATGGAAACTTGGTTATAGTAAAACTTTCAGCTTTTAAAAAAATGTATTCAAAATATCAGATCAAAATTAAATAATTTGAACTAAAACAGGAAAAGCAATAAAGTTGAAATTGGAATAAATTTTGTATTTGTTCTAGTTTTATAATAATGGATGTTGTATGCTAGTTAAGTTGGGAAAGGGAGGAGGAGGATGAAATGTGAATAATCCTAAAATCTTTTAAAATGAGTGAATTTGTAACCTTCAAATAAAATATTCTAAAGTGTTCTTTTAAAAAAAGAAAGTAAAAAGTAAATATAAAAACTACAGAGATATGGACTTTATATTGTATCACATGACGTTGGATTGCACAAATTTCAAAACATTTTTAGAAACAGTCATTCAGCTTTGTCTGCTGTTACTGCCTTTGGAGCTTCCTCATACTTTTCTCTTTTTCGGCTGGCAGAGGCTTTCTGAATATAGAAACCTTTCAATGTTGTTGATTTGTGTTTTTATGAAGACTTTCTGCAAATTCCAATCTTTTTCTTCAGCACTTGGTGTGTTTTCACTTAAAATAGAGCCCTTGACTTCAGAAGGCAGTTGGGAAGGCTTCTGTTGTGGTCCGGATGGACAGTCTGTTGAGACCTAAAATGTACACATAATATTAAATGTATAACTGTTCTAAAGCTTTCAATTTTAGCGGGGAAATGTAGGAAAAATAAAATTAAGAAGTAGTAGTAATTGAATCAGCATTCCTCTAGATCAGCATGATGTGAGGAACTGGCAGAGTTACTTGCCTCTAATGTGCTAAGGATGGACACAGTATTTGTGCCTGTGGGTTACAGCTGTCTGTTTGTTTCAGTGGCTCGTGCATTGGTCCAGAAACCCACAGTCTGAGTACAACTGCTCTAGGGTTAAGTGTGGTCCATGTGTACCCCAAATCGTTTTGAACTGCTTAATAGCTCCCAGCACCCCAAAAAGATGTCATTTTGTCATTTTTTTACTAAGAATGGCCTATAATGAGCAGCAGGCAATTCTGCCATTTTTATCCTCCCTTGGGCTCTTTTAGACCTAAAGTCCCTTACAAAAAATGGGAAGTAAACTGACATTTACATCCTAATTTGAAAAAGGCTTCTTCTAGGCTGAAAGCAGGTAGGTGGGATATGGAAAAATAGCTCCAACACTCCCTAGCAGGCATGGGGTTTGAATTTTTAAAAAGTAAAATTAGAAATTTCAGAGAATGTAGGAGCAGGGGAGAGGCAGTCCTCTGAGGTCCTGCAAGGGGCCAATGCAGCCTGAAGACTTCTGGAAGTTGCCTGCCCCTGTTCTGGATATGTTTAAAGCAATTGTACATTGCGTATTATCCATAATTTATGGAAATATTTCTGCTGTTTTATATCCTGGAGCATAACTAAGTGGTGTCTCTAGATAATAACTGCATATTCTTATACTGCTTTCAGTTATATTCCCATGGTGGTTTGAAATATAAAATGTAAAGATATAGGCTGGCATACTCTTCAATATTTATGAGAATGTATGTGGGTTAGTGGGGGAATTGCAGTCATTGTTCCTCAGTTTCCCTGTCTGCAGCACCTTGGAAATCCTTTGGGTTAGTGGGGGAATTGCTATCTGAGAAGTAGCTGTACTGAAAGAACTCTGTTGCCCTAACTATAACTGACAACACAGGACCTTGACTACTATTTTTAACAAATATTTTAAAACCCATTGAAATACACTAATAATAAAAAACATATTTAAAAACTATAAGAAAAACATATTGATTATAAACAAAAGTATAAGAGGCTAAAAGGATCACAAGAGCAGCATAAAATAGTCAGCTGGGTTAAAATTCTTGCCAAAGAAAAATCCATGATCAGTTCCCAGTAGGGTTGCCATAAGTCAAAAACTACTTAAAGGAACACAACAAGTAGATTGAAATGTCTCTTGAAAACTGACATTACACTTTTAAAAGGGAGTTACAGTTGCCATATTATTTAACACATGCTGAAAGACATTCCTAAAGGAATATAATATCTCTTCATTTCAAATCCTTCAAATATCAGTTCTACTTAGATAAGCTGAATGTGTTGTTATAGTTAGAAGGGCAGTCTCAGACTACCAAAGGACAAATGTTTACTCTGCCTTTTAAAAAGAAATCAATGTTGCATCAAGGCAATTCAAATTCACTTCTAAGAAAGATAAGACTTCTGTGGCCCATGTTAATTACACTAATTCAGGAGGTGCAATTTGTTTTGTTATGTGTGGCTGTTAAAGTATGTGGATGTGATTTTAATGTGCCTTTTCTGAGTTTTTCGACAAACTTCAGAAGATGGGCTATTTATCAGATGTAGCGATGCATTCCACCAAAGCGGTCTCAGATGGACCTCCCATCAGCTTTGCCCTTTAGAGTGGTACTCCTGAGGTGATAAATATATTGCAAAAGTATATGGATAAGCTTACTAACTCCAACTTTCCAAACACAACAAATCCTGTCCCTGGTGCTTTGGACATTGCATTAATGTAAGCACAATCTGGACATCACAATCCTGATTTGTTAGACTTGGCTCCATTCTTGTGCTGACAGGAGGATCAATCCACAACGCCTGGTTTTGATCCTCATGTCAGCTGATGCAGGAGTCGTTCTCGAGCTCGATGTTAGAATCCGTTAAACTGATTCCCTGACCCTCTTTCCTCAGTTTTTTGTTTCTCCTGCGTGACAGTAGGACGCATTAGACTCCCTCTCCATTTAGTGGGGTAGAGTAGGTTTAGAATAGCTGAAAAAAAAGTCAGAAGAGAGAAGAATTAAATATTAGCTTCTGATAGAAAAACGGTTACTGAGAAAAATATGCCTGGAAAAGTGGGCCTGGCAGAGGAGGTGATCTGCAGCGCCATGGAGCTGGGCTCAGTCACTACAAAGCAGCCTACCATCCAGAAGACCGCCACAAGGCAGGCTTCGAATGAAGTGCTTGGAGCTACTGCTCAGAAAGAAAAAAGGCAGTGTCTCTCTGAGGAAAAGTGCGCAGCGGAGCTCAGAAAAATTTTCCAGTCCCCCAGTGAGGGTGAGGCTGATGAGCTTAAAATGGCTGCCAACAAAAGGCCCTCAGAAGTGAAAAAGTTGTCTGAGAAGAGGGTGGAGAAGAAGAAGGATAAGCAAGGGGCTAAAAAGCTCACAAAACATAACACAGGTGCGCAGCCACTTACCAGCAAGAATTCCAGGTGCCATCTTGGAAACAAGGATTCCAAGATGGCGCCTGGAAAGAAAAACAGCCCCTCTGATTCAGCAGACATGTTGAGTGTGGCGACACACACAACCAATAGCAAGCGCCAAAATGCGACCACCTGTAGAGGTGCTTAGAGCTGCCACGCCTTTCATGGCAGAGAACAGCTGTTATGACTAGGCAGCTTTATCAGCAGATAGCTTGCCTTGGGGGACAGACATGAGGCAGTTTCTAGCCAGATGGCTAGCTAACGCGCCGCAGCGAAGGCCAGACCCACAATGGGAGCCAACTCATGTATACTGGGGCGGCCAAAGCCAAAAGCAATATATGTGTGATGGTTTCCATGAGGAGATGCAACACATGATTAGAGACACTGTCTCTGTGCAGCTCAAGGCAGTTTTAATGGATCAACAGGGCCTAGTGAATCTGGAAACTTCTGATTTAAGTACTCAAATGGCGAGACAGAGAGTAATGAATTCGTCTCAGCAAATTGATTTCCAGACACAATCAACTAATCATAACCAAATAATAAATAATCAAATGAATTTACATCAAGTTGCCCCTGAGGGTGATGAAGACAGAAGGGAGCAGTAGGCCAAGAAAAGAAAACTGGATTATACTGATAATCTTAGTGCAAGTACAATGTCAGGGGTGTCAAATAGAGAAATGCAAAGTTCCTCTAAGGAAAAGTCTATGTTAAAAAGGCATCCCCTGCCCAATCGAGAGGGGTCACTAAGGTTATGCCTGAAGTGGAAAAGTTTAGTGATGATGATGTGGATCAGGAGAAGGTAATCGAAGTGGAGGAAATCAAGGACCAATACTCTGATACTGATGAGGAGGATAAATCTGAGACAGACAGAATGTTTGAAGTGGATTTCTTTAAGGGTACAATGAAAAGGGTGCTTCAAACACTAGGTCTGGATTGTGATAAGGATGACCAAGGGAAAGGAAGTAAAGACTGTAAATTAGCATCCGTAATTAGGAAAAGAGAATCTAGAAGTATGGAGTTTCCTCTGCCAGAACTATTTAAAGATGTCATCTTGGCAGAGTGGAATAATCAGGGTAATGCTAGGAAGTTTATCATACAATCATAAATTGTACTCTTTCTTAAAGGAAGATGTAGAGACCCCTGTGGACGCTCCAATTGTAGGATTAGTATCGGGAGCTATCGTTTCTAGGGAAAATGACACACAACTAAAAGAAATGGATGAGCACAGGGCAGAATCATCCTTGCGCAAGGCTCATGAGGCAGCCTCTGCGACAAGGCATCAACTGCTGCATCAATGTTTGCAAGGGTGGCGGTCCTGTGGTCACAGGACATCTTGGAGGCCCAAGATCTCAGTATGCAAGAACTATTAAAGGCAGTGGAGAGGATTCAGAGGGTCCTTAAGTATGTCGCAGACGCTGGATTGGATGCTACCATATATGCAGCAAGAAACATAAATATGTTAACAGTGGCAAGATGTTCCTTGTGGTTGTGTCATTGGGACGCTGATCAAAAATCGTGCAGTAATTTGGCTTATGTCCCATTTCAAGGTGATCTACTCTTTGATTCCAAAGCCTTAGAGAAGGTCTTGGTGGAGACGAAGGAGAAGAAGCAGGTCATGCCCACTCTTCAAAAGAGGAAGGTGGACAGGAGAGGCTTTAGAAATTCAAACTATTCCTTTCGAGGTGGTAGGACTTAACGGATATACAGCAAGAAGCTCTGAGTATAGGACAGGTAGATTCCAATGGGGCAGACCAAGACCTCAATATGCAAGGCAGTACCAAAACAGTAAGCAGGGACAGGGGAAGCTTGGCAGTAATTCCAAGCGAGGAAAGCCGCAGTATTGAGTACCAGCAACAGAAAGTGGGGGGAAGACTTCTGTTTTTCGGGTACAAGTGGTCTCAAATAACTTCGGACCAGTGGGTATTAAAGGTGGCGAACCGGGGTTACAAAATATTTTTCCACACCACACTCAAAGACAGATTTCTTCTTTCCCCAGTCCCGAAAGAGCAGGACAGACGCCCGGTAGTGCACCAAAAAATTGTACATCTGTTAAATATAGGAGCCATAGAGAAGGTTCCGGAGCAACAAAGGTGCGCAGGGGTGTACTCAGTGTTTTTTGTGGTGCCCAAGCCAAATGGCAAATACAGACCAGTGTTGAACCTCAGGTATCTCAACAAGTTTGTGGAGTACAAAAAATTCAAAATGGAGACATTGCAGGTTATCAAGGACAATTTGGAGATAGGGGACTATATGGCATCTATAGACCTGAAGGAAGCATATCTCCACGTCCCTATGTGTGTGGATGACAGAAGATACCTGAGGTTCAACTACCAGAGTGACCATTATCGGTTCAAGGCCTTGCCATTTGGCCTGGCATCTGCGCCCAGAGTCTTCACAAAGGTTCTAGTTCCACTTGTAGCATTCCTAAGAGTACAGGGAGTGCAGTTGTTCTCCTACTTGGACGACATCTTATTGAAGGCATGGTCAGAAGCCAAGCTAAAACACGATTTGGAGTTGACAATACAAATGCTCCCAGCTTATGGATTTCTGCTCAACATTGAAAAGAGCATGCTGACACCTACATTGAACTTGACTCATTTGGGGGCACAGATAGATACAAGGAAAGGCAGAAAGTATCTTTCCTCAGAAAGATTGGAGAAAGTACAGCAAGCAGCTCGGATGTTATTGCAAAGCAGATCACTGGATCTGATGCAGTTGGCGAAAATTCTGGGTACGTTAGTCAATGACTCAGTTGATTCAATGGGGCAGTTTCCATTTGAAGCCCTTGCAGAGGCCATCGCAAGAAAGAGACATTACAAAATAGAAGTGCCTCGTCATATTCAGACGGGCATGGTCTGGTGGCTAAAAAGGCAGAATGTGGCGCCAGGCACACCTTTTCAGAAACAGGAGGTGGTGCATATAACAACAGATGCGAGTCTTTCTGGTTGGGGAGCTCACTGCCAAGGTCATTCTGTGCAGGGGCTGTGGTTTTCCGCAGATAAGTGCCACAATATCAACTTTCTGGAGTTGAAGGCCATCCGTCTGTCTCTCCAGAAGTGTGTGCACCTTGTGAAGGACCGTCATGTGAAGGTGTTGACAGACAACATGACTGCCAAGGCTTATATATGCAAGTTATGGAATGGCCTGCTGGAGGAGACCCGGCACATTACCAGTCTTGACTGCTTTAAAAAAGCAGTCAAGACAGTTCTCTTCCGACAGGCCTTCCCAGATTAGTGTTCCACCGCCTCTCATCATTGTCTTTTGTGTTAATCTTGTTTTTAATTTGTTTTAATTAACTAATATGTTTTAGGGGGATAGAAGGGTTGGAGGGTGGGGAGGATAGGGTGCATTTTAATGTTTTAATGTTTTTATATATTTTTGTAATGCCGCCTCGATCCATTGGGAGAGGCGGGATAGAAATAAATTTTATTATTTTTATTATTATTATTATTATTATTATTATTATTATTATTATTATTATCATCATCATCAAGGAGGACTACATTCGGTCCCTCTAGTGATAGAGTCGACTTGTCTTCTCAACTGGGCCGAGTTGCATGTTCGTTCAATTACTGCAGTACATTTGAAGGGGGGACAAAACATCCAGGCAGACTATTTGAGCAGGAATTGTCTACATCCAGGGGAGTGGTCCCTCAATGTGGAAGTTTTCCAAATGATAAACAGCATTTTTGGGCCTTTACAAGTAGACTTATTTGCTACTGCAGAGAATACCAAATTAAAAAGGTATTTCTCAATACTTGGCGACAAAGGTGCCGAAGCATGTGATGCATTGTCGGTACCATGGCCTCCAGGGACTCACTGTGCGTTCCCACCGATTCAAATTGTACAAAGGGTACTGGCAAAGGTACGTCTGGAGAAAGCCTCAGTGGTGTTAATAGCGCCGTTTTGGCTGAGGAGACCATGGTTCCCATTACTACTGCAATGAGCCCAGGGTCCACCTTGGAGGTTGCCTTGCATGCTGGATCTACTGAGGCAGGGACCAGTGAACCATCCAGACCCCAAGTGGTTAAATCTGGCAGCTTGGAGGTTGAGAAGCGATTTCTAACCCAACATCGGTATACTGAAAATGTAGTCAAAACTATACTTGGTTCTCGTGGGGAGTCCACACAGAAAATTTATGACAGAACTTGGAAAATTTTCACAAAATGGTGTGAGGAGAAAGAGGTTCCTTTGGCAGGAATAGGAGTGACACATCTGCTCCACTTCTTGCAAGATGGTCTGGAGAAGGGTCTCCGGCCTAACACCTTGAAAAGGCAGGTGGCAGCGTTATCAGCTATTTTAACGGAGGACAGTACTTCGTATGCAAGGCATTCTTGAGAGGAGCAACGCTGTCTTCTTTTCCAACAGTGCATAGGTCTTGGAACTTGAACTTCGTTTTGAAGGCACTGACAGCGCAACCATTTGAACCATTGAAAGAGGCATCATTGCGACTACTATCTTTTAAGACAGAATTTCTCCTGGCTATTACATCAGCCAGAAGAGTTTCAGAATTAGCAGCGTTGTCAGTAAATGAGAATTTGTGCAAATTCGACCATGACAAGTTGACATTGGGTTTTAACCCTTCTTTTAAGCCCAAGTGCTTGTCATCACTCACGCAATAGCAACTGATTCATCTACCAACGTTTTGCCTGAAGCCGGTCCACCCGTTGGAAAAGAAATGGCACACATTGGACGTTAGGTGGGCAGTAAAGGCCTATATTAAAAGAACGAGGGATTTTTGGAAGTCAGATGCGCTGCTGCTATCATTCCAACCTAAGACACTTGGTCAGCAGGCGAGTAAGGTGGTAATCACAGAAGGGATAAAGACCTGTATTTTCATATGTTATGACTACTCTAAGCAGCCAAGACCAGTTAATGTGTGGCCACATTCAACACGTTCGATGGCTACGTCGGTAGCATATGACTCCACATATTTGCTGGAAGACATTTATAGTGCAGCAGGGTGGAAGGAGGCTTCCACCTTCATTAAGCACTATAAACTAGATAAGTATAAGTCATCCCAGGCAGCGTTTGGCTGCAGGGTGCTGCAAGCTGTGCTGTAGAGAACATACCCACCCATGGAACAGCTTGGGGAAATCCCAGGTGTTGTGGGTTGATCCTCCTGTCATCCCAAGAATGAAGAGTTGTTACATGAACGATCATTCTGGGATGACAGGAGGAGCAATTCACACCCACCACTAAAATACATATGGAAGTTACCAGGCCGTTTGGTGGGAAAGTACAGTACACTAGAGAAGGAAACTGAGGAGAGAGGGTCAGGGAGTCAGTTTAACAGATTCTAACATCAAGCTTGAGAATGACTCCTGTGTCAGCTGGCACGAGGATCAAACCCAGGCATTGTGGATTGCTTCTCCTGTCATCCCAGAATGATTGTTCACAAAAGTAACAACTCTTCATTTTTTTCTTTCAAACTAAGCTGTCTTTTTCCTTGCCTAGATGATAATGTCACATATTTATATCAGATTTGTCTGGGAGGATTCATGAAGTTAATTCCTCTGAGTTAGCTTTGTATGTCCCCAGTTATATTATTGCATTACCAGATCCGTTTTGACTGTTCAATGGCATTATATTTCCTAGAGATAAAAAGATGTACTTAAAGCATGGTGCTGACTCAGCAGTCAGCTGAACTTTCCAAGATCACAAAGATAAAGGGTTCAAGAAACATTTCAGCTTCCGCTCGAATGGCGGACGCGAGTGGCACCTCGGATTGAAGCTCCGCAATGGAGCAGCCCCTGGCTGCCTCCCGCTGGAATCCAGCCGCCTCTTTTGTCACCTGGAGGTGGCTAAAGACCCCCCCAGTACAGGGGGTCCGGAAGCGGTCCGAAGGGGACCCCACAACTGGTGTGCAGTTCTGCTCTGCCCGGATGGGAGAGCAGCAGGCATCAGGGGGTCAAAGGACCTTGACGACGGATCCAGAGGGACGCCGCAGGAGCGGCACAAGCGCCGCCGAATGAGTTTTTTAAAAGAAGCAACAATGAAATTACCAAAGAAAGAAAACTTTAACCTCTCTCATTCCCTGCTTCCGTGAAAACCACAGCGATTATGGCTCGCTATGGGGTGCAGGAGCGATGGGGGAAGGACCCGGAGAAGTAAAGCTAGCAGCGTGAGTTTTGGCTTCATGGCTGTAAGAACTCAGAGCTTCTTAAAGGGGTGGCTGACATTGAGGGAAAGAGATCGGGAAGACGTGGAGGAATGAGCTGTTTGTTCCTTTAAATTTCCAGATTTTAAATTTTTCTGACTTTTAGATATCTTAAATTGGCTTAATAAGACTATTTACAAAATTGGGCATTTTTAACAATTATTATAATTCAGATAATGGAAGAAAGAGTTTGGACTGGGCAATGCAAATAAAGAATGATGTGAGTTTTGAGCTTCAGGACCAGGACTGACAAATTTTGAAATTATGAAGACATGAGAGCACCCTCCTGCTTCTTCTTTTTTGATCCTTGATTGTTGATGTGAATATAAGAGTGGGTCGGTAATAAGACTTGGAATCGGAGGCTACAAAAGAGTATATCCCCCTGGAATAAGTGACTTTGCATATGGGAAAGCTACTAGAAATGGAAAAGAACAGGATGAACTGCGGTCCCACTCATGGCGGCGAGGCATCTTGGAACTCTAAAGCGACAACAAGCAGACGTTGAAATATATTAAACATTTTAGATGAGTTCTGGGATGTGTCAGAAGTGTGCGGGGAAGTAAAGCAAAGCAGTTAACTTGGGTAAAAAAAAAAAGGGCCTTATAGTATGGAAACGTGTACTAGTTCAATGAGATATTCTAACAGAGAACAGTCTGAAAAAGAGGGGGGAGTCTATGTTGGGCATTTGTAATCCTACCCCGGATGGCAGGGCGATTTGGAACTTAAAAATGACAATAAGAGTACAGAAATAGATTTGTGAAGAGTTCTGGGCTATAGTCTTGCCGATGGGGTAGGGAAAGAGCAAAGCATTAGAGAAAACAATTGAGTTTTTTTTGTCTGTTGTTTGTGAGTTGTGCATGGACTCCCTGGATATTATGGCTACAGATCAGCGACAGAAGGTCAACGTTATGAAACAGACTCTCTCCCTATTTGGCTATCTGGAAGTAAAGCGACGATGAGACGACGGGGGAAAAAAATTGCAAGTGAACTCTGGGTAGCTGGGTTGGGAAGGGAGGGAAAAGGAAATGGTTTTTGGTGGTAGATGACATATAGAGATTAATGTAAACTACTTAAGTAGCAAATAAGGGTAAAGGGGGTTATAGAATGGATATGTGTATTTGTTTAATAAGATATCTGAATGGTGTGAAAGATGTTGGGGAGTTAGCTTTGGGTGTAACCCCATGTCTGGAGGTGGGATGGCTCAGAGCTTTTAAGCGACAATAAAAGTACATAGAAATATTTTGAGAATATTTTGAGGAAAGTTCTGGGCTAAAGTCTCATCTCTGGACGAGGGGTGGAGGTTTGTGGTCTGGGTTCGGATACCCTGGGAAGCTATGGATACAGATTAGGGATAGTAGAGGGCATGAATGCGAAGTGGAAGGGAACTCGTTTGCAGCTTGCTTTCCCCCATTCCTGGGGGTGAACCGGCCTATACTCGCAAGCGACGATAAGCGACAAGGGAATAACGAATATGAGTTTGGCCGGGGAATCCCATAGGGGAGGGGGAAAGAAGAGGAGTTAAGATGTGAGGTCCTGATTGAAATGAAACAACAGATATTTTAAATAGTTCAGTAGAATATATAAAAACCCATATTAATAAATTAGAATATGTTAAAGATAGGAAAAGTGAGCAAGAGGCAATAGGAAATCAGCTCAGAATGTTAGTAATATAGTATTATATTGTAAAGGTAAATAGGGAGGAAGAAGGAAGGCCAGAATCGGGTATTAACTGGGAATCTATCAGTGGACAGGACATATTAAGGAGCGTTGAATGTCAATTAGAAAACATGTATACATCAGGGGAAAGCGTGTGAGAAGCTAGCTCTAGCAGGGGAACAACAATGTAATGTGGTTCGGGAATGAGATCGTCTGGGCTTCGGGGGGCGGGGACTGAGAATGGAAGAAAATAAATATTTCATGTTAAGATTTGGTATAAAATTTTGTTTTTTTATATTTGGAAACAAATAAAATTATTATAAAAAAAGAAACATTTCAGTCCCCAAAAGTGCCTTAAATATGGAGCTTCTAATTATTTGTTCATCTTTTCTGCTAAACATAGTGTAAGTGAAAAAGTTACAGTACTTCCACACTACCCAGAAAGTTTTGAATTGGTAGACACAACTTGAGCCAAATTAATTACTATAAAATTCCAAATGGAGTATATTTGTCTCTCTCTCTTGAAGTAAAGGATTAAAAGCAGACTCCAGAATGGTCAAATCCCCACTCAGCCATGGAAACCCACTAGATGACCCTGACACTCTCAGCCCCAGAGAAAGGCAAAGGCAAACCTCTTCTGAACAAATTCTGCCAAGAAAATCCTGTGACAGGGATAGCGTAAGTCAGAAATGGCTTGAAGGCACACAGCAACTGCATAGTTTGGCATGCACTGTCACTACTTAATTGAGTATTCCGTATCTCATATGGTACGTATACAATCATCCTAACTGCTCAGACCTAGAAGGGGTCAGTAGTGAATACAGCCATTGAAATATACCTAAAAGAGGTATTGGATTTTTACATAAAGTATTCATATTTTAAATGTTAGCTTTAACCTATTAATTTAACTCATCAATGCGTTTGACCTAAATTATATGACTACCAATAGCTAATAGAAGGGTTTACTTTGTAATAGAGGTCAGATTCCAGCACAAAGCAAATGAACTCCTTGTTGGAACTGCTGTTCCTTTCTGCTTGTGATATGGGTGAGTGGGGAGCAGATCTTTTTGACTTCATTACAGACAGATAGGAATGGGAGGGGGCAGGCCTGCTTTTCCTTCTCTCAGACTGGAGATGGCAGCTCCCATCCAAGCCTGCCATAGCCCCTGGCCAGCCTCTTTATACAACCCCTCTTAAATCCACCACCTTGGTGAGGGGTAAGGACTCTTTAGTCTTATTCAGAAAGATTTAGTAAGTTTATTTAAAATTAAAACTGATGAAAAAGTACTCTGCTGAGCCAGAAATTAAAAAAATAAAATGTAATCTTTATTAAAATAACAAACAGGGAAATGTATTGGGTGTCACAAATATATTCAGGCAAAATAGAACTTCCAAAAATAATTAACCGGTTTCTTTGGCCTAGCACAGTATTCAGGTTCAGAGCTTCCCTACACACCCAGGCCTCTGGCTTCCTTTTCTGCTCAGGCTAAATTCCCAAGTTTAGGTCACCCCTTCTGACCCAACTCAAAATAGATTTACTTCTTTCCTGCCTCTCACTAGGGCTCTGCAAAGATAATCCCACTTATTCAAACAACCTCCCTTGGCTAACTGAAAAACTCTTACTCAAAACCCCATCTGGAAATCTCTCTGCAGGAAGATCCCAAAAATGCAAGTCATTGCCTCATATAGAGTTCCTCTTCAGAAAGCTCAGCCCCTGCCATGCACCAATGCGCTAGGTTTCTTGCTTACCCAGAGACTCTTGGGATACATGGCAACCTATTGCCAGGGTTGCCCTGTCACTCAGGCTGGACATACCCTCTGGCTTCATCACAAATGGCAATGTTATGTTTTGTCAAAACCAAAATCTGGTGGATTTCTAACCAGGTATGCATATGTGTGTGTGTGTACCTTCAAGTTTCCTGTCGACTTACAGCAACTCCATGAATGTCATAGGTATTTCTTAGTCAAGGCATATTCAGAGGTTGTTTTTCAAGTTCATTCCTCTGACATACAGCCTACAGCATCTGATATTCATTGGTGGTCTCCCATCCAAAGCCCTAAAAGTGTGTGTGCTCAGTAGAAAAACCTCTGTTCATCTTTCTATCAAAATTCAAAACATGATATCCACAGTAATAGCCAATACAAAGCATAGGTTAAAAACGGTCAGTGAAACTTCCGAACTCATTCAGTGATCCTTACACAGGAGTGGCAAGATGGGAGGATCAGAATGGGAGTACAGAGAGAGAAGAGCAGGCTGAGGAAGTCCTACACTGTCATTATCTAAGCATGTTCAATTAAGACTCAGAGAAAGAAAAGCAACAGACTGTCCCCACTCATTGCAGCTCTACTTCCATTATTCTCACAGGGAGAGTGGTTAGACTAGGAGAGAGTGGGTGTTCTTCATATGATTAGATACCCTGATATTTATTTAGTTTTATATCCAGTTTCATGGAGAGTGTCTGTGCACAAGGGAAAGCTCTCCTAGTCAGACCTGTCACTGTCCACATGAGAAGGGCAACAGAATTGGGAGCAGAGAGGGCAGGGTCTCCTCTTCGCATGTTGATAGAATGTAGATATTAAAGCACAGGGCTTTAGTTACATCAGGGAAAGTGGGCAGTTAGGGACAACTAGGTGATGACAGACTTTGGAAACATGAGACTTGCAGCTTCAGAGTGTCTTAAGTTGTGTAGGGTGTTTTTATGTTGGGTTATATTCATATTTCTTCAACCCAAATATTTTGTTCTTTTTATTTGTAAAATAAACTCTGTTCTTGGTTTAGAGCTATGCTTACCGTTTCCTGTAAATACTTCTACTAAGAAGATGCCTTTGGGCAGGTACCTGTATCTTCCACCCCAGAAAGAGGCATATTCTATCTCACAGACATTCTTGGGGATCAGATGTCAGTGATGAGCAGGCCTAGAATTAATAGGGTAAGCCAAAATACCGGTATATCTTAGCATAAAGCAGGCCTGCATAACACATGTGGCCCGCCAAAGGATTTTGCACAGCCCCCACCTCCACCTCCACCTCTGCCGCATCTGTTTGCCTGATGAGCCCATTTGAGGAGAAAATACTAAGTATGGCCCAACACTAGAAATGGCTGATCTCTCGATACCCTCAAAGTTTCTGAAATTTAATAGGAAATGTGGGAAGGAGGGAATCCTAAGCCAAGCCAAGGATTAAAAAGCTGCCCTCCACCAGTCTTCCCCAAACAATTGAAGCAGCTGCAACCAGAAAGGCGAATAGGAGAGTTTTTCTCCGTCTTTTGTTTGCCAACTTGCAGAGGACTTTAGGAACCATGGATTTTCCAAGAGCTGCCTGTGTTCAAGCAGATCTGGAAGAAAAAAAAATCCTTTTCACATCTCCTGTCTATGTTTCTCTACCAGATTCAATGGGAGATATGGAATGGGAAAGGAATAATTCTGCTGCAAGAACAGAAGTCTTCTTGCATAATATTGGATACCATTCTTTGATTAGTGACTAAAAGCAACTTCAAAAATATTAATAGTACATATGGATGTATATGTAAACGATCAAAACAGCAGTTTTGAATGCGGTGCAATTCATAGCATTAGAACAATAGCTCTTAAGTAAATGCTTGAATTGCACTGTATTCTGCTCAGACCTACAGATTTTCCATGTCTGTAACAATGGCTGGAAAGTAAACAGAAGTAATAAAATGCACTTGAATTTTCAGTTTGTACATTTTTGTTAAGACCTAGTCTTGAATTCAAACAGACTGGCTAAGATCCATTTGATTTATACACTGTGACTTTTTCCTGCTGTTTTCCATCAACTTTAATTGTGAAAAATGTTGCCACATCTGCCCTCTTTATATTATTTTGGAGATCAAGTAAGTCTTAAAGCATCCAGATGCATACAATTCTACACATATCTCTGCAGTTAGCTCACCAAGGTCTGCTCTGTAATATTTTTAATTGACTTACGTGTTCTCTGGGAAAAGAAGGATCATAAAAAGTCTTTGCTGTTGCATTCCATTCTTCACTGTGATTTCTCTTGGGGCCTGGATTGATACTTCCGGTATTCAAAGTGTCAGCAACTCTATTACTGTGGGTAGAAACTAACAAAGAGGGACGGTAACAACTTCAGTATTATTTTCCAGGTTCTAATTTTATACTTTCTCAAACTCCTGATTTATCTCTGATCCACAGTACATCATTTGTGTTAAACTGCAGAAAACACTTTGACACAGTTGTGTTCATATTTTAACATTTTGTTTGAAGAAAGGAAATTATCAAGAAACAATAAAACTGCTTTGTAACCCTTGCCTAAAGAATTCATTAAAACAAACATATATGAAAAGATGTGCATTATTTGACTTTTTTCCAAATATTGATACTGTGTATGACTTACTTAATGTTGTGACAAACTTCCAGAATTATTATCCAGGTTATTAACATTTCTTTCATCTTATTATTTATAATTACTTGTTATGAACACTTACCTTTGTTGTAGCCAATACTTTGGCTAGCATCCTGTTTTTTGGTTATTGCAGAGGTCAAAACTCTCTAACATCCTTAAGCAATGACAAACACGTTGTTATGGTATGCCTTCAAGTTGTTTCTGACTTACGGTGATCCTAAGGCAAACCTATCATGGGGTTTTCTGGGGCTCACCATATGTGATGCACCCAGGGTCACCCAGTTAGTTTCCAGGGCTGGGCAGAGAATCAAACGCTGATCTCCAAGGTCGTCGTAGTCCACCTTCCCACACCCCAGAAACACCTTTTAGCTGGAGGAGTTCCCCACCGTGGCCATTTAATGTTTTATTGAGGAGCACAGTACATCAGAGAAGCATCTAGCTATGTCCCTAGAGCAAGAAGTAGAACAATGACATCATACACTGGGACCTCTGGGGTCTTAGCAGACAATGTCATTCTTCTGGGTTTGGCTATAGGAACATAGTCAGAAGCATCTCTGATACCCTGTTGTCCACTTAATAACTGGGTACAGGGAATCCTCCAGCTTAGAGATGAGTCATGGAGGGAGTTAAAAAGGATGCAGATGGAACTTTTATGCTACATCTTTCCAATCTTGCCTGTTATGTCTTTGTCATATTTAAGTGCATTAGAGTTGCAATATCAATGAATTATTTCACCTTAAGTCAAATACTTAATGCAATCCCTTATTTTAAAATTTATATAGTCACACTCTTTCTTTCATTGCTTCAGTTTTGCAGATAGTAAGGTCTCATTACTCTCATCCTTGGAAGAGGCAGGATTCCACATGCCTCATGAGTAAGAGTTTCATCCTCCAACTTCCCCAGTGAAGGCAATTAAGACTGTTTATAATGTGCACATATCTTGGGGCAAATTGCCCTGTAGCTTTCTCCTGAGTGTTGATCTTTCCTAGCATCTACACAACACTATGATGTCCAGCATCTGAATAGCAACGAGGCTCAGGATTCAATTAAGAAAACCTTCAATAAATTAATACAAGCACTCTTTAAAGACGTTTCTTTCTAATATTAGCAGAATTTCAAAAACATTGGCTAATTGCTGGAACTGAAGGATGCAGAACCCATAGTCCAAAAACTAGCAAATGAATTATTACTATTGAAATGTATGCATATGCTATCATAAATGCTTTTCTCCAACTTCTTCCCTAAATAAACCAGAAAGCCTTCTGTCCCCACTCAAATGTCTGCCAGTTGCAACAGAACCACTAATTAGATTTGGAGACAGGGCAGCGCTAATTGAAATGGATGGGAAAAGAGCAAATTATTATTATTATTATTATTATTATTATTATTATTATTATTATTATTATTATTCCTCCACTATTTCTTATTTGGGAAACATTCTGTAACTCTGCACCTGACTTTTTGGCATTAGTAGTATGCTAACATCACATCAGTATATAGTCAGTCCTCCACATTTGTGGCTTTCACTTTTGCAGATTTGATTATTCACAAATTATTCGCTGTCACCTCTGCTCAGTCGCATAGGGACAGGGGTGTGATTTGCCCTGGGGGTCAATGTTTCTGGGGCATCCCAGCCTGTAGCCATGCCCCTAGCCATGCCCCTAGGCATCCTGGCCACACCCCCATGCACCACAGCCTGCACAGTGGTCACGCTCCTCATGCCATAGCTCTGCCCCCTCCCACCCATCCCTCCACATACTCCAAGCTCCACCACTGCCTCTGCTGCCTCCCTGTACCATTTTTAATAGGGACTGCAAGCCTTGTGAGACAAAGAAACTGCAAATGAGGCTTGTAAGTCCCTACTAAAAATGGTGTGGGGCAGCAGTGGAGGTGACAGTAAGCCCCACCAGCCCCCCACTTCTGCCTTGTGAAAGAACCCTGATGGCTCAAAGGAATTCATGATGGGTTGATTATGGTGATCATACTTTTTTGTGTGTTAAAGATGGTTTTTGGGAGGGCCAAGGGTTATTAATGGTTTTTCCACTTTCACGGGGGTCCTGTGCCCCTAACCCTAGCAAATGGGGAGGGATGACTGTAGTAGTATCCTAACATCACATCAGGACAATAAAGTTCCCACATCCTATGAGGCACGTTCTTGTCAGAGATTCATTGTTTAGCTTCAATATTTTGAAATAATCTCAAATTATCTATAGATTGTTTTATAGCAGATAATGAATATAATATTCCAAACTTAATGTTAAATCTGACTTAATGTATGATATCCTAGACAATAAGTGCATTCTGCCATAGTTTTGGGTAAGGGTGTTTGAAGGATTGAGATCTATCAATGGCAGCTGATAACTGAAATTTACAAATATAAAATGTAGGAACTAAGATGTCAGAGAAAAAAGAAAAACTGGGTGCCATATATCAAGGTCTGTCAGCAAAACCATCTAAAGTACAACAAGCATTGTTCAATGATTGTGTTAGAATAAGTATATGAGCATGTATGTACCTTCAAGTTGTCTGTTGACTTATGGCAACTCCACGAATTTCACAGGGTTTTCTTACGGAAAGAAATACTCAAATGTGGTTTTGCCAGTTCCTCCCTCTCAAATATAGCTATAGTATCTGATATTCATTGATGGTCTCCCATCCAATTACTAACCAGGGCTGACCCTGCTTAGCTATCAGACAGACTCTGGTGCTTTTAGGGTATTTAGGCCCTTGTTAGAATAGGCTCTAAATTTAGAGTCATGCTGCACTTCCTTCTCATGCAGTTCATTGCATGAGCTAAGCATAGCTAAAGAGCATACTGCTGAAGCAATCCATCTAAGGATAAAACAAGCATGAAAGTAGATATTGCCAAATCAAAGGAAAAGGTGGATGCAAGAAGACAAGGAGTGGCAAGCATGAATATATGATACAGGTACAAAGTTTACAAACCAAGGTAGTAAGGCCTGGGCAGAAGAATGACTAACCTATTATTCTAGCAAATGTCTCCAGACTGTCTTAGAAGTGCAAGGTGACCAAAAATTAACTTTAAGATGTCAATTGTATATAGAACTTAAATTGTAACGATAACTTTCAAAGACTCTGTAGCTATGTGTGACAAAATCAGGAAAGGCCAATAGTCTTTGGACATAGGGTAGTGCAAAGTGGCCATCCCTATTACACAAAACCTGAGCAAAATCAAACAAATGTAAAAATCCAGTTGCTAATCTCTGCTAGAAGTGCTTGAATGGCATTTATGTAAGTGCTAACTTATCAAGTGTTTCAATGAGTACTCTAGCTGGTTAAAGCAACTGGGTTTAGTCTAATGAAACAACATTGTCAACTGTCCCAGATTCGAGTTCTATGAACTGTAAAGTGGGGAGCACTGAGTTCCATGAGCCTAAAACTGTACCCTGACAAGACACTGCTACAATATTTTGACTTTAGTCATTTTTGTTAGCTGTCACTGTGATTATACTTCTGGAAGTTAACATACTTTCTTACCTAATGTTTTTTCTTTTACAGCAGCATATATATTCATAGTTTGATCAGTTTTTCTTGAATTCTGGCTATTTTTTAATTCTTCAAAAGGTACCTTTTCTGTAACTGAGAAAGCCAGTTTCGATGTTGAAGCACACACTCTTTGAATTTCATCTTGATACACCGTAGGTAAATTTAACTTAACAGGATTTTTATTGGTTATTTTATCTATAGCTGCAATGCTAAGGGCAGACATCGCATTTCTCTGTACTAAGTGTTCAGTTGTCTTTATGGGTAAAAAACACGACTTATTTATGCCATTTCCTTCTGAAACAATTTCCCCTGTAACCATAGTTTTTAATGATTCTTCCTTTTCTTTTAATGATATAGTCTCTTCATCACAAGACATAATAAATTGCTCATCTGTAGTATGAAATTCTCTATCTCTAGTAACTTGGTGAGCTCTCACATCCTCAGTCTGTGATTCATGTATACTTTCACTGCTCAGAAGCAAAACCTTGTTTACATTCTCTTCACTCAGTTTGGAACTGTCTTTATCAGAATATTTTTTTAGCATTTCATTTATGTCTTTAGATGGATTTTCAGCATTTAAATTGGAATTCCTCACTATAAGCAAATTGTTAGCATTTTCTTCATTGTTAGTATCAGTAACTTCACCTAAATGGTTATCTAAAGAAGCATGCAAAGCTAGTGCATTCTCTGGTAAACTGATTTCCTCACAGCACCCATCATTTCTGTGTGTATTATCAGTATATATTTCTTTATGAGAAGTATTACTCTGTCCACATAAAAGGATTTGGGAGTTTATGCAGTTGGTACTTTGACTTAGTGATGTTTGTTTTGCTTTACAGAATTCACTGCACTCATCTAAGCCATCATTGTGGAAGTCTGTGTGACTCACTGTCATTTGTGATGAGATAGAATCCATTTCAGTGTTCAGGTCTTTATTTGTGCTATCTACATTATTCTTTTTACCAAGATCTTCACTTGTAGAGGAAGCTTCCTCATGAAGTGTATTGCTGGTATGTTCATTTCTTTCAGGAGCAAATTCATTTGTAATATCTCCATCTAGAAGCTTGTTTAGTTTTGTTAAATGATGTGTATCTTGACTAGAACTACCTAAATCTTCAGCACTTTCTAAAAACATCTTATAGTCTTCCACTGGGAATTCTGTTAAGGAACAGCAGTTCTCTGAGAGATTTATATCTTCCTTGTCTTCTCCTTCAACAAATATCTTTTCATCTGCTTTCTTTTTAATTGCAGTTTCTTCACATTCAGCAATACATAACCCACCTCCTAGTATTGGAGTAATGAAACCGACTGTACAAAAGGATATGCCCACAGAAAGTTCTCTTTGTTTCAGCTTCAAAGAACAAGCTTCATCATCTTCATTCACACAGCTCTCAAGATTATCTAAATGTGATAGAATAGAAGATATTATTAATCATGAACATTTAAAGAATGAATGCTTTGAAAATACCATTCTAAATACGTTTCTAAATGACAGCATAAACATATTCAAATCAAGGCAAATTTTTACCCTTTGGTCATGATGTGCCTCCAGGGTAGTAAGGCTTTCTGTCTTTCAGAGGTAACACAGTAGAACCTCCAGAAAGACAAAAAGATGTAAGAACAGGTGTAATATATTTGATTTCCTTTGTCCTTTGCTTACTTTGGCAGAGGCAAGCCAGTTGTACCTACGTATAGACCCATGTGTCCCAACATCCCAACTTCCTTCTCTCCCAGGCATTCAAGTCAAAAATTAAGGAGATAATGGCAGTTAAAACAGTTTATTGACCAGGTGAACCCAGTGATATTACCAACTAGACATGAATAAATTCAAGTAGGTGCCTCATGAAGCAAAAGAAACTACTCCTCTGAAGACTGACAGTCTCTTTGTTCCTATTAATCGCTAAATTAAAATGGATATATAGAATATAATGGAATGGAAAAGAAGCAGAATGCATATAACAATTCAGTTTCCAAACACTCTTATTCATCTATTTCGTCCTGCTCAGTTTTTTTTCTCATGATCCACCCCACCAAAACCATCTCCAAAAATCTATGTTCAGACATGTAAAAGATTCAAGTTGCAATTGATTTTTGAGGACAATAATCAACATGTAACGGATTTTTAAATGTGGATCTAGTCTAGGTGTGATCAAACATTTCTTGAGTCACCCATTCTGACCTTTGCTTCAATACTCTTCAAATGAATGTACTGAATTAATTTTATTCCATCATAAAATTTTATTAGAATTACAGCCTCAAAGTGGTTACTGTTATGCAACTCTTCTTCATGTAAACAGCTTTGTGCATTCTTATTTAAAATTCACACCATGGATGTCTTATTCCTGTCAATCCAGGTTACATTCCCGACCTCAGGGACATTTAATTCTGCAGTAAGTATGAAAATTAAAACAAAGATGGGTAGGTGTTCCTTCTTTCCCCCAGCCTTTGCTAGCATCAGGGTACATCACTGCTGCTGTCACGATGATGGCCTAAATATAGGTGTGTCTCCTCTTTCCCAAGTTCCTTCCTCCTCTACTCTCCCCACTTCATTGTCTTTAGTCAGTTGATTTATCAGTTGTCTAGCAGAAGGGATCATCTCATCAGTTGAGCAACAGGATTGATCACGCTATCATCAGTATGTGTCAGTTTTGTATGTATTCATGCATACATCCACCCTGTCTGTATAAGTGTGTGAGAAAGAATGAAAAAGGGGGAGGGGAGAGATCCTTGATTTCAAATCCCAATTCTGGGCTTCCTAGAGACAGCATCTACATAATCTCCATCAACTAAACACTAAATCCATATTATTATTTTGTACAAAATATGGAGCTTATGTTCTAGACAGGTTCAGAACTTTTCTTCTACTGTTTCTTACATAGCGGTCTTAACCTTTCCATATATACAAATATGTACAAATAGGAACTGGTTTGGGATGGGTTGGTCTGAAAGAGGGCTCATTTTCCATCTTTATTTGATATTAGTGCATATTTAATGCAATGTCCCATAGCATGTTGTGAAAGGTTCTAAAATCATCACCACTAACATTGTTCTCTTTCAAATGAGAAATCCCTTTTTCACTCTCTATGACTAGAAAGCACTTGTCACATGGCACTAGGGCATAGGAGAGGATGGGTAGGGTATAGTTTAATGACTGTCAAGCCAAGGGCAGGGGGAAGCTCAGCCAAAGAGGCTGGGATAGGTCCACCACTGTCCTTGTTAACTGCTGCCAAGTTGTTCTTGATTTGAGGCTAATCTATGGATGAGAGACCTACAAGCCACTCCATCATCAACCACCCTGTTTAGGTCTTGCAGATTCAAGAACGTGTCTTCCCTGATTGAGTCTATCCATCTATAATGTGGTCTGTCTCATTTGTTACTGCCTTCTACCGTATCAAGCATTATTGTCTTTTTTAGTGAGTGATGTTTTCTCATGACATGGCCAAAGCATGACAGCCTCAGTTTAGTCATCTTAGCTTCTGGATAAAGTTCAGGCTTGATTTGATATGCCCACCCTAAAAAAACTTGAAAAGCAACTGGTGCTATGTCATTCATAGCATTACAGTATGGAAACCAAGAGAATGTCCTAAAAAGCCTGACTCATAGTAGACTGGACAGGAAATGTGGAATGACAGAATAGGAAGCAGTATCAGAAGCAAATGGAACAATGGAGAAAACAACACTTAAAAGTTGTCCATCTGAACAGCTTCAGAATTCCATCCCATCCCATCACTTCTATGTAAATAAAAAGAAACACTATTCCTGGTTCTGACACTGTAAGATTTAATTCTACTCATATTCTTGTCCTATTTCATACTATGAAATCCTTGTCACTCACTGACATATCACTGATTTTAACACATACAAAAAAATAAAAATAAAGTCTGTATGCAGTATTTGGCACACTTGAATAGAAACACTCATCTAGCAAGCTGTTAAGTGAGGAAGGAGGTTCCTCCTCCAATTTAGCAGACTTGCTTTGTACTATCCTGTTGGGAGTTGGAAAACAATGCATCCCATTCCCCTCCCACCAGTATGTTTAGTAAAAGATGGTGCTATTAATACTCTCACATGTATTTATTAAGTATTTCAAACTGCAACTTTAAAATGAGCATCTGGCAAAGAATACTTGTGGAAGCCAAGGTGGTATTGCACTAACACATCTTAATTTTGATATTTTGGTTAGCAAAGTGAAAATAATTATTACTCCAATTTTTTAAAAAAATGCAACCCATTTAATTTTGATTAATATTTCTAGACAGGTTTCATTGTAATTGTTGACTACATACCTCTAGGGCAAACTGAATTTTCTTCTGCTGTGCTTATATCACCATTGTTTTGTTCTGTCTGCACTTCACCAGAATCAAAAGAGCAAGGCAGAATATTTGTTACACCAGTTTCTTCTTCTGTAAGATTATTGCAAATACCTATTGTTGCTTGTACATTTTTGTTTTCTTCATGGTTTCTATGCAATTGATTTTCATTACACAGATTTTCAGCCTGGAGTAAAAAAAATAAAACATATCTTTCCATTATAATTAAACTGATGTGAGGAGTGCAATGTTTCAGAAACATTTTAATCCACTGTTCCTGCCTTCTGAATAATTTTAAACCCCCTTTGCAAAAGATTCTGAAACTGTTTATGAACAAGCTGATGTCAGGTGAACAAAGAAGACATTTCTATTACCAAAACAAAAGGAATAATACTTACTCACAATGGGATGAATATGCAGATCTGCATCCCATAGAAAGAAGAATGACATCCATTGAGATTTGTATTTGGATGCACACAAAAAGGTGGGTGTTGTTCTTCTGCAATGCAGTATTGTCAATAAAGATGAGCAAATGGGAAGATGGATGGAGCAGGAAAGAACTCCAAAAATGGTGCTGAATTAGTAGCATAAAATAAAATGGGGATTCTTCCCATCATGGTTTTGTAGCTCTTGACTGTGTGTGTTTCATGTTGAAATTCAAACTTCAGGACAACATGGCACAGTATTAATCTAATATCTCACTTACATCAATGAATGTGAAGTGGGATTAAGTTTGGGACTCTGATTCCCTTAATCTGACATGAAGAAGTCTTTTACTATTGGATGGCATAGAAATTTAATGAATAAATGAATGCAGGAGTGAAGTTGGTAGAAAGATATGCCAAATAATTTTTTGCCCAGAAAATTATTTGCAGCCTTGATAAATAAACTACACATTACCTTCAGTATATATAAAGTGTGGAACTAAAATTCAAGTAACCACAGGAAACTCTAAATTAGATTGAGACCACCCTGAAATTTAAAGATTTAAAGATTTCCTCTTGAAATTCAGTTCTACTGTTATTGGTATGAATTGTGGTTCTTGTAGCCAGAACTAGATTAGGGTTGCCACCTAATTCCAATGCAAGCAGAATGAGCAAAATCAATGTGGCAATGTCACTGGTATACTTTAATGGCAGACCATCTGCATACATTGACAAGGTGATTTTTTAAAATATGTACAAACCCAAGAGGAGCTGAGCTTTTAACGGCTCAGTCAATACTGTAAATATCCCAGGAAGGCCTCAGAAAAATAAAGCATTGCCTGTCTTCGCTGCTAATGTTTATTTTAGAGTAAACACACTACTGTCCAGTTATAGCTACATTAAAATCCTGGATTTTTGAACATTAAAAGAGTTAGTTATTTAGAAGATTATAGACCACCATTCATTATAAAACAGAACAAATTATTACAACAGGGCTTTTCAAATGGTGTGTTGTGACACATTAGTGTGTCACTTGAAGGGTGTAGCTTGGACTGAAAACGAACCCCACACTCAAGCCTTGGAAATGTATGTTATATGTTATAAATAAATCACATATTTTTAAAAATATAAATAAAAGGTTTTCATGAGATATGCTGTGTCCCCATACATTTCATTATTGCAATTTATGTATGTGCACAGACCTCTTATAAGGGGTTAATTTAACCTCTGGTTTGCTACTAAAACTGAATTATTACGTCACAAAATGATGCCTGTCTAAGAAGTGTGTCACCAACATGAAAAGTTTGGAAAGTTCTGGATTACAAGATAAACCTAATGCAATAAAAACAACAATAACGCATAACATCCAGCAACCACTTCTTATTAGATGAAACCAAAAATGGCTTTAAAATTGACCAGGAAGTTCCTTCTCCAAGGAGTGGAGTATCAGTAATTGCTATGACTTTGTTTACTGACAAAAAAACATTAAAAGGTGGGAACAGGCTAGTTGAGTACAAAATAAATGAGCAGTAATTGTACATTTTATCTCATATCTCAGCTTCTAAAAGGACGAGACACTTCCTTTTCTAATAATAAAAAAAGGGGGAGGGAGAAATTTGAGGATGATAACTTATCCAAGGAGAGGCATCTGCCCACTCTTCACCCTTGCAAATGCCCGTGAATCTAGGTATTTCTTTAGCTGCCCCATATGTACAGCAGTACCACACAATCAGCACTAACTAACCTTAGTTTTTCACAACAGAGATTACATTTCAGATTGAGTGAACAATGGCAATCTGAATGTTAAATCTTCTAAAAAGCTTCAAGGAGCAGAAGGAATGTGTGCGCACCTCACATATTGAACAAAAGTGTTATGCTCCTACACATGAAGCAGTGTTCTGTTCTTATGGTTGAATGGGGAGATGTACAGAGCCAGTTTTGACCTGTGGATTATTTTCTCTGAGAGAATATTTTAAATGGATACAAAAGGCAATTATGGAGCATATCTTTCCATTCATTGTGACTGAGCTCCTACCACAGCTGTGGAAAACTCAGAGAGTTAACTGAAAATACTCAGCTCTCAAACAATTATTCTGAGGTCTCTAGTGAACAAAGGACTTGTTTAAAATTACCTAAAGAGCAAAACCCAACACCCCACTGGTGGCTGCATAGAATTTTCTTCCACTCTTCTTCCTTCTGTAGCCCTCTGTATCTCCTGAAAACTAGCTTCAGAAGGATTCACAAACTTCCTGAATTAGTTTTGGGGAAGTATAGGAGCCTAAGGTAGGGAAGTTGAATTTCCCCAGTAATCTGTCATTTCACTAGTGGAAGTTCAGGGTTAGATAGAAAAAAGTATCTTCTTCTAGACAAATCTGAAGTTTTCAGAGGTAAATAATATTTGATCTAAATCTTATTTATGTAATATTTTCTTAGATTTTTGGAATTATGTGAAATGTTTTGATTGCTGCTTAGAAACCATGTTAATACACTAATATTTAAATAATAAACCAACCTCATTTTTCCAAGTGGCTTTTTTCCCCTCATATTCATTCTGAAGATTAAGGAACTTTTGTTCATTTTCTTTTGCCTTCTCCCTTTGCAGCTCATTATCTCTTTCAAGGGTCTGCAATAAAATTAATTATCCAAAAAATAATCAATACCACATTAATGAATTTTGATGTGTTTTATGTTGCTTGGACCTTTTCTGCTAACATGCTGAAAGTGCCATACAGATCAGTGATAATGTGCTATCTCAACAATAATTTTCATAAATTAACAGAAAGGTGCTTATAGTTTAGCTAACACGAAACAGGGGGAGGTTATGAAAAAGAAATGGCTATAAAAGGGTATAAAAATACTTGCCATTATTCAGTTTCACTGCATAAGTTTTAATGTGCTGAAAAAGTAATATAAAGTGCAGAGCTAAGAAATATGAAATGTAGCACATTCTAAACCTTTGTTTGTGCAGATAAACACTATAGTACAACCTAGAACATACTTTTATTATAGTAATCAAAGCTGAATTTACTTTATTAATATTCCATGTAATTTAGATGCAAGATTAATTAAAATCTGCAGTGCACTATAGAAAGAATTCTAGTTTTTAGTATTTATTTTATTTCCGTTTATTTATTTATTTTGAAGTTGATCCAATGAATCTAAAAAAACTTTGTTAACATAATACCAGTACACTATTGCTGATACTATTTAGGATTTATGCCGCACCACTTTTGTGGCAGGCAAATCCACTAAGAAGGAAATTAAACTGTCATACTTGGCATAAGAACTCTGGGTTAACTCATTGTCAGCCTTATTGTCATACTGATAAATTAAAATAAGCTCGCATAAATCAGCTTTTATATCTCTCTCAGGTATTGGAGGATATTTTTTATTTATCACATTTTTTTAAAAAAATGTATCGAGGGTGATAAAATGTAGTGCACTTATTACCTAATATAAGTTGTTGTGATCAGACAAACCATTGTAAACATAATGTCAAGGTATGGTATATCTGTGTGATTTCTGTGACTCCTTAAAACCACTTCTGAAAAGTTCCCTTTCAAGATTCTTTTTGTTCTGCTGTTTAACCACAGAATATCGCATCCTTTCCAAATTGAAGCAATTAACATTCCTAAAACATTATAGAATTCATATGTGCACACTCTAGTGATACAAAGATTTAATTAAAAAGTGTAGCGTTTACACAGATTGACAAGCAACTTCACAAATGTGCTTGAAAATACTTGTGTTTGGAGGTGGTGGTTTCAAAATAGCCCTTCAATCCAAATTCCATGATGTCTCTTTTGGATAAAAAAAAAAAGATTTGTTTTATTTTAGTGAATAAATTACACTACATGCAGTTTTTAGTCTCAACTACAATAGTTATTGAATCAATAAGAATTTATTAAATTAATTATTAAAGTAACATGTAATTTCATTTTACTCAATTACTATACTTTAGCTGAGGCCCTTTCCACAGGATGGCACCCTCCCAGCATGGGGACGCGAGAGGAGCAGGACTGCAACAATGCTTCTGCATGATGTCATCACGGTCTTGCCCTTCTCACATCACCAGTCAGCATGATCACGGGTTACACCACTGATGGAAAAACTCCGTCGATGACCTCCAATCATGTTTCCATTGCAGCTGGCCATGCAGAAGGATCGGAAGTGCACAATGATGCTCTTCCTTCCCCACTCCAGCATGGGAAGGAAAGGGCATGTCCCTCACACTCCCTTCTGTAGGCAGTTAGTTGCATACAGAGAGGAACACTCCCATCCTGACAGAAGCACTGCCAGTGTTGCAACAGGGCGATGCGCAAGAGCGTTGTCCTGCAGAAAGGGCCTGAAACTAGTGATTGGTCTAATTGTTAGTCCTAACACAAGTAGATCTGCTGAGTCAATGCAACTGATGATCATTCAGTAACTGATTCAGTGAGCCTACTCTAGTTGAAACTAACCAAAGAAAGTCAGAAAACAGTCTCCTACAACATTTCCATGCTTCTCTCTCTCTCTCTCCCAACTCTAAAACTTCCTTTTTAAGGGAGGCCAGGCTAGCTTCCTCCCTTCTGAATTTCTGGCAAGAAGTGAAGATTATGCTGTTTTATAGTCTTGAGCTGTCCCAATTAAGCAAGGACAGTCTCAATTAAGCTTCTGTCATTCTGTTTTTTTACCTGTTTTTAAAACGTCCCGAGTTTTTTTCTCCATTTTCCCTCTCTCTCCACATCTTACTTAAGTTGCTAACCAATTAAAGGCCCAAGAGAGACCATTTTTGAAATAGCAAGTGAACAGGAAATGATTTCTGCACACTCATGTCATTAAAAAAAGGCCTCTCCTAGGCCTAAAATGGCCCAGGAAAACCCAAATCATGGTGAAAGTGTCCCTTTGTCCCCTAGAAAGTTTTTGGTGGCAAAAAGATTTGATTTTCGGGGGGGGGAACCAAGGCAGCAGGGTGGGGTTCAGCCCTCCGAAGGTCTTTGCTACCCTCTAGAGCAGAGCTTTCCAAACTTTTCATGTTGGTGATACACTTTTTAGACATGCATCATTTCACAACACAGTAATTCAGTAAGTGGAGGCAGCCCCTCCACCTGAGCCTAACCCGCTGCTGCTGCCACCCTCACCAGGGTCTTCCTTGGCCTGGGACAGCTGCAGCAGCGGTGAGAGTGGCAGCTCTTCTGTAGCACACACAACCCTCCCTGGATTGGGTGGCCATGCAAGGTTCAAAGTACGAGATGCTGAGAGGCAAGAACCAAGCCAGTTCTGGTCTTTGAGGATGCAGTTTATTAAGCAAAGAAGCGAAAAGAAAAATGAAAGGCACACAAGCATACATACACCCTGACTCTGTCGTAAAGGCAAAGCAGGCGACTGAGCAGGGTTCTCTTTGTTTCAACAGATTATATAGGCTTTTCGTATGTGAGTAGCAAAACGGGTTGTCCATCCATCAACCCACCATGCCACGACAGGCAGGAGGGGGGCTATCCCACCTCAAATGCCATGGGTCAGGTGCATGATAGGCTTGTGGCCAAGTCTCATTACCTGCCCGAGATGGCGGCAGACAGTCCCTAATCAGGCTTCACTCTCCCCTCCCCATACTGGATGGCACAGGGAGTGAAGTACCCCCCGTTAACATTCCTTGACTATTCTCACAGGTCTGCAGCATACAGGGCGGCCTGACCTAGCAACGCAATAGCATGAGCTAACCCACCAAATACACTTGTTAGTGTGAAGGCAAGCTGAACTAAAATGTGCGAGTGTACAACATAAGGCCTGCCCAGAAGGTCTCAGGACCAACATCTTCCACCTGAGCCTGGCTTGCCACCAGTGCCCTCGCCAGGGTCTTCCTTGGCCCAGGGCAGTGGCAGTGAGAGAGGCAACCCCTCCACCTGGGCGTGGCCTGCCACTGCTGAAAGTCTATGGTGGTGGTAGTTGTAGGGGTGCTGGACATTACCACTGTCTTATCTAAACAACAATCAGCATTTTGAGCTACAAAAGCATTCCGGGTACAGTACCACAGTATTATCTAAATAGTAGCATCCTACTTTTCAAGCATCTGAAAACACCAAACACTAGGGTACTAGCTTTCAAGTCTTTCCCCCAAACCCCTCTAGCCATGGATACAAAACTACATACTGCAAAAGTAGTGAAGTTGGAATTTACTGTCCTGTTACTTTATCCAGGTCTATGGAAAGCTGAAGGCTACATTTAAAGGTTCACACTGATTGTTTTAAAATGAGGAGAATTAAGTCTTAAAAAGGGAAAATCCACTGTTGTATGAGCAGGCCTTTACTTGTGCAAAGATACTATTCCCCACAGCTTCATACAGATCACTGAAATCTGCTCTGAAGCAGAGGGGCCTGTAGGGATTGTAATTGTTCCCAATCTGGCAGAAGCCTTTCCACTTTTGGAAGAGATAAACTTAATATTAACTTAACTGCTCAAGAACACACTATACTTTAAAATATACAAAGTCTTTTAAAAATGATTTGCTGATAGCTGTATAATCCATAATGAAACCTGACCTGGCATTTTTCTTTCAGTTTATTCATCTCCATCTCCATTTTTGCATTTACTTCTGTCTGCCTTCTGAGTAGTTGCTGCATATGTTGTAGTGAAGCAATAATCTCCTTATTTTAATAAAAGAAAGATGTACTTAGATGAAAGGATTATTCTTTAAAGCTGACTGTGATAGTATGTGCAGATATATTTGCATTATCTTTATTACATTAAAATAAAGTTTTGGTTATACTTTTGTTGTAGACTCCTTCCATCATAACCTCTGGCCTCCAAATTTAGACCATCAGGAATAAAATATGAGAGCATATACAGGCGTCTTGGTCAGAACAGTATGAAGGTCAGACTGGTAGATGTTAATTTTATCAAACTGAATCAGCTGGAACTCAATATTCAAAAGCAACACACTCCACTGAAGTGGCAGTTAGTACACATTTATACATAGATGGTAAATTATAAGTTGGTAACCAGATCTCTGAGAGCCAGCGTGGTGTAGTGGTTTGAATGTAGGACTACAAGGCTGGAGAACAGAGTTCAATTCCCTGCTTGGCCATGCAAACCCACCGGGTGACTTGAGCATGTCATATACCACCCAGAAAACCTTATGATATGGTTGCCTTAGGGTTGCCATGTGTTGGAAACAACTTGAAAGCAAACAACAACAACAACTTGACCTCTGCTAATTTAATACAAATAGTTGTACAAACATATTTGGTAAAGCTATTTAAGCATCATTAACAACTCAAGACCAATTTCACATTACACACTTGTTTGCATTATTTCTTGTCCTCTGTAGAACAATAGGTCCATTGCATCTGCATACAATGAAAGAACAGGTTGCTTACCTGTAACTGTGGTTCTTCGAGTGGTCATCTGTGCAACAGTCGCTCCTCAGTTCTATAGTCCGCCAAAAAGGGACCTGAAAGAAGGGGACGGTTGGGCGGGTGTGTGTGAGGGCACAGATGACCACTCGAAGAACCACAGTTACAGGTAAGCAACTTGTTCTTCTTCTTCGTGGTCTCTGTGCCTCACACACTAGGAGACTGTGTAGCTTACCGGTTGGACGGTGGGTCAGGTCCTATAGAACAGAAGCCAGCACAGCACATCCAAAACGGGCATCTAGACGGGACCGGCAGTCCAGCCTGTACTGGCGCACAAAGGTCGATGGCTGGGACCAGGTCGCCACACGGCAGAGTTCCTGCAGGTCAACTCCTTGCAGGAGGGCTGCAGATGTCGCCACGGCTCTGGTTGAATGAGCCCGGAGCAAGTCTGGCACAGGCTTCTTAACGAGCTCATACGCCAGCTTGATAGACTGGGCCACCCATTTCGAAAAATGTTGGGTGGATACCTTGTGGCCTCTTCGACGCCTGCCATAGCACACAAAGAGGTGCGGAGTCTGTCAAAAAGAGGCAGTCCTGTCCGTGTAAAAGGCCAAGGCCCGACGAACATCCAAGGAATGAAGGGATCATTCCAAAGGTGTAGTCGGGTCCAGATAGAAGGTCGGCAAGATGATGTCCTGACTGAGATGGAAGTTGGACACCACCTTCGGTAAAAATGAGATGTCAGGACGAAGGACCACTTTGTCCCTGTGGAACACGAGGTAAGGGTCATCAGACTGTAGGGCTGTCAGCTCTCCCGCCCGTCTGGCTGAGGTGACAGCCACCAGGAAGGTTTTCATGGTAAGCAGCCTGTCATCTACGGTCGCCATGGGTTCGAAGGGCGGCCTCGTTAGCTGCGATAGCACCAGCGAAAGAGACCACGGCGGTAGCGGCGGCAATACCGGTGGATAAAGGTGCTGCAGGCCCTTCATAAACTGCTTCACAGTACCGTCTCGAAAAAGGGCCGCCGATGGAGATCGTGGAGGTTAGTATGCCATGATAGCGGCGAGGTAGACCTTCAGGGAAGGGAAGGCTAGGCCCTGCTGTCGAAGCTGTAAAAGGAAGCGGAGCACGGTAGGCAAGTTGACAGGCAAAACCGGCTCCTGTCGTTCTTCAGCAAAGGTTACAAATCGTCGCCACTTGTAATGATAATTGCGGCAAGTCGACTCCTTCCTGGCCGCAGTCAAGACGTTACCGATGATGGGGTCGTCTACGGCGATATCCGCCAGGCAAGGAGGGCCAGGAGCAGGAGGTCTGGGTGGAGCACGAGGCCATTGGAGTGTGACAGGAGATCCGGTGTTATCGGAAACCTGAGCAGACGACCGCAAGCGGCCTCGAGCAGGGGCCCGAACCAGTGCTGCCTTGGCCAGTACGGGGTTATGAGGACGATGTCGGCTCGGTCCGCGAGGACCTTCGATATCACTCTGCCCAGGAGGGGAAACAGAGGGAATGCGTATAGAAATCCCTCGCTCCACTTGAACTGGAAGGCATCGCCGATGGAATGGCAATCCCGGCCGGCCCTCGAGCAGTACCGACGGCACTTCGTGTTGAGGCTGGTGGCGAAGAGGTTGATCATCGGTTCGCCCCACCGGTCTCATATTATCTGGTACGCCTCGCTGGAGAGGGACCACTCATGGTGGGAAGAGGTGCCCTGCTGAGGGTGTCTGCTGTGGTGTTATCCTGCCTGGCCAGAATCCGGATGGATTTGAAGCGAGACACACCAGTTCCAGAGATTAGAGGGCTATGTTGAGGAGGGTAGTCGAATGAGTTCCTCCCTGCCTGTTGATGTAGCAGACCGCCGTTGTGTTGTCTGTCAAGATCAGCACCGTACGGCTGCTAACGAGGTGGCGAAAGGCCCTCAGAGCTTTCCAGATGCAAGTAGCTCGAGGGCGTTGATGTGGAGGCCGGTCTCATCGTCAATCCAATGGCCCCGGACCTTGAGATGGCCATAGTGAGCCCCCCATCCGAAGAGGGAGGTGTCTGTTGTCACCGTGATCTGCGGAGTCGACTCCCGGAAGGACATGCCTGACAGGAGATGGTTGTAGGACTGCCACGATAGCAGGGAGCACCACACCAGCGGAGGCAGTCAGAGGAGACATCTCTGGTCGTCCAGTAGTGGGTCGAAAACCCAGACGAACCAGTGCTGAAGAGGCCATGCATGGAGCCTGGAGAGGTAAGTTACGGTGGTAGTGGAGGCCATGTACCCGAGGAGCTGCTGGATTCTCCTCGCTGTTACCATCGGGGCGTTGAAAACAGTAGACACAGCCCAACGAAGCGTCCGGGCACGGTCCATCGGTAAGTAGGCTTTCGCCGATACTGAGTCTAGGGTGCGCCGATGAAGTCTAGCACCCTCGCAGGCTCAAGGTGGGACTTCTTCGGGTTGACCCGGAGACCGAGACGGGTCAGAAGTGTGAGTGTCCAGTGGATGTCATTGTAGAGTTTTTGTCTGCAGGACGCCACCAACAGCCAATTGTTTAGGTAGGGGTAGATTGAGATGCTCTTCATCCGCAGGTATGATACCACTGGGGCCATGCATTTGGTGAAGACCCTGGGCACAGTAGTGAGCCCGAACGGTAGCACCCTGTATTGGTAACAGGTGCCGTCAACCGCGAACCATAGGTATCGTCTGTGCTGCGGGCGAATGGCGATGTGGAAATAAGCATCCCAAAGATCGATGGAGGCGAACCAGTCCCCTTGTCGGAGGAAGGGCAGGATCGAGGATAGCGTGACCATCTTGAACCTCTTGGGGCAGATGTAGTTGTTACCCTGAAAATTGGGGGTCCTGCGAGGGGCGCCCGGCTTTGCCAATTACGATACCAAAGATGGGGAAATTAGAACTCAGAGCACTGGTTTTGCTAGCGAGAGGCAGGGTAACGTAGCGAGATCTTTCACCCTATGTCTACAGCGTCGGGTTAGAGAGTAGCTAGACAAGGTGTTTCCAAAGAATGAACAATTCTTTATTAAGAACAAAACACAGAAGACAAACATAAACTAACTAGCTTAGAAAAGAAAGAGAGTTGCAAGGAGAGGCAATACGACCTGTTCCGTAGTCCTGGGAAGAGTTTGGAGATTCGGGGAAGAAAGCTCAGCGTGGGGCGCTGAGGGGAGTCCTTTAAACACACCAATGGCAGGGCGGGATGGCAGTCAAAGGTGATCCGAGGATCAGTTAGAAATGAAGGGTTTTTATAGGGAAGATCATGCCTTTCGGCTATGGCAGTCCCAAAGAAGAACAAAAGAGGTTTCGGTGCTGGACCAAAGGATTTGGCGAGGTCAGGTTTAGCGTGATGGGATTTGCATGTAGAAACAATACCTTTGGGCGAGACGTTGATGGCCCAACTCACAAGAGTAATTTGACTGAAAGCCACGTGGCTATTGAGGAGTCTGTGGCAGGAAGTTCCCTAAAGTTTCAGGTGAGTTTTGGGTTGCTGGCTACAAAGAGAAATGGAATGTAAACCATTAACGGCCGCTTTCTGTCCGTGCTTATCCGGAGAACTTTGTGAACATGTGAGATGAGGTAATCGCAACTAGTCCAGTTAAGGCCAAATTAAATGATATCAAAAGGATATCTGGGGGTCCTCACCGGGAGTGCCATAGCGGAAATAACATAGTCGTTCACCCCTCTGAGGTCTAGGATAGGCTGCAGAGTTCCGTCTGTCTTCGGTACCATGAAGTACCTGGAGAAGAAGCCAGTGGTTCTGGCTGAAGACAGAAGCTCCTTGATTGCCCCTTTTTGAAGTAGGGACTGGATCTCTTCCAGCAGTGCCAAGCTGGCTGGGGTGGAATAGTAGACGCCTTGCGGTGCAATATCTTGAAATTCTATGGTGTAGCCAAGATGGACAATGGAAAGCACCCAAGAGTCCGTGCTGATGTGACGCCACTCGGTGAGGTGTCTGGCCAGGCTCGGTTGATCTTGGAAGGCTGCTGGCAGGCTGAAGGCTGGATGCGGTGGCAACCTGCAAAGGCAGTCAAAACCGAGACTTTGTCCCCGACGAAGACTTTTTCAAAGAGGAGGTTGGACGTCTCTGGAAAGGTCTTCTGGCCGAGGAGGCGGTGGACAGTCGAGATTGCGTGGATCGAGGAGACCGCTGTTGGTAGCTAGAGGACAAGGGCCTGCGCCACGATGGTCGGGAACCGAAGGAACAGCGAGGCTGAGATGGTTGGTGTATACCCATCTTCTTGGCAGTCAGGCACGCCTTAACGAGATGGTCCGTGGCCTCATCGGTCGTGGCATGAAACAGTCCCTGGCCGTCAAAGGGGAGGTCCTCAATCCTCCTACGGCTGTCCTCTTGCAATCCCGATGATCGAAGCCACGCATACCTTCGAAGGGTGACGGAGCTGACCATAACTCTCGAGGCAACCTCCACGGTGTGCCTCAACAAGATGATCTGCTGGTTAGCAAGTGCCACCACCTCGTTAAAGAATTGGGAGGCACCTGCTCGGCTCTCCTCTGGAAGGTTGGCCAGGAAAGGGGCGAACCGGTCGAGCAGATTTCTCAGGTAGGCTGCCAGACACGCCTGCGTGTTGGACACCCTGGCATTCAAGGAGGAAGCGGTGTAGAACCTCCTGCCGAAGGTGTCCAACCTATGGCCTTCACGGTCAGGAGGGGTGGTGTGTGCCCTGTTGCCGCCTTTGGTCTGGCAGACTCAACGACAATCAAGTTTGGTACTGGGTGGCTAAAGAGGAACTCCACGTCCTCTTTCTGCGTGCGGTAGAGATGCTCCAGCCGGTGTGGTATTGGCTGAGCAGACGCTGGCTTGGCCCATGGGTGTTTCAAGGCCTCCATTAGCACTGGCAGGAAAGGCAACGGCGCAGTGGATGGTGGACATGTGTCCACGTATTGGAAGACTGGATCATCCACCGTCGGAGCCGGGTCCGCAACCTTCAGGCCAAGCGCAGTAGCCATGCGAAGGAGGATGGCAGAAAATTGTTTCACATCCTCCGGTGCCGACTCGGGTGCCGGGTCTCCGAAGCCCAGAGGGGGTGACTCATGTGATATCGGTGTAGAATCAGTGGAGTCTGAGTCTGAGTCATATGACTGAGAGGAGCGAGTCGGGGATCTCTCAGCGGACCTCTCCCTGGATGGTTTACGGGGAGGTAGGGCCAGAGTCACCGCTGGTGCCGCAGACATTACTGGTACCATCGACAGTAACGTGGTCGGGGCTGCAGACTGAGGTGTCGGTGTAGCAGTAATGGGCACCACAGTAGGTCGTGCTGGTTGGATCGCCCACGTGACCGTCGTGGTTGGCACCGCCACCTATGTCGAGGTGGATTCAGACACTGGGCAGGTTGCGGTTGACGTAACCCTTGGGGGAGGCAACACCGCCCTGTAGCGGAGTGTGGGCTCCCTGGATCTCCAGTGGCGTGGAGAGGGCGATCGGCTTGGCGACCTCCAATACCGAGAGTAATATCCTTCTCTTGAGGGTGAACGGGATCGCCGATAAGGTGACCAGCGCCTCGGATCAGGGTGGTACCTATCCCTATAAGATGGCAAGTAGGATAGGTACGATCCCAGGTACTCACGCCACCGGTGTTCCCGACCGTACCGTCCGAGATAGGAGGCGGAGGTATACAGCGAGTCAGTGGAAGAACGAGAGTGGGCCCTCTCTAGGGCACGTCTCGGTAGCGCGGTGTTGGAGGCCTGACTCTCCACTCGGGAGAGTGGGACTTGCTCCTGCCAGAGGCTGCCCCGTGCGTGGGCAAAGGCCGTTGTTGGGCCATAACCTACCGATCTGTGGTGACTCGGCGGGGTACCGCAGCCGTAAGAACGGGCAGTTCCGAGGGCAAGACTTTCATGGTCTGCTCCTCGTCCGACACCTCACGGACCTCTTCTTGGTCCGACTGCTCTCTTGGGTCCCCAGTGAGCTGGGTCGGTGGAGGTGTGGGGAGGTGGGCCTCCTTAGAAGGGGAACGCCTCTTCTCCTTTCTTTTCTTCTTTCTCTCCTTCTCCTTGCTGACGTCCTGGATAGCAGGATGCTTCCGTTGGGCGGCTGTTGGAGGCCTAGATGACTTAGAAGCCTGCGAGCCCGCAGGAGCCTCCTGAGTTGTCTTAGCGGCCGCTGACAACTTCAGAATCCTCGGTAACGAGGAGATGGGCGGTCTCGGTGTTGGTACCGAGCCCGGTACCGACGAGGTGGACGGTGCGGCAGCTGCCGACACCGTCGATGGAATGGTCGTTAGTTGTCCGGTTGTAGGCTTCTCAGACATCACAATGGGGGCCTCGGGCTGTTCTTTTGCTTGTAAGGACTCCTCCCAACAATGCGACTTAAGCCTTGACTAGAGGTTTCGGAGAGTTTGAGATGTAAACTCCCAACAAATAGAACAGGCCCGTATGTTGTGGGTTTCCCCCAAACAAAAAAGGCACTCGCGGTGTTTGTCGGAGAGGGCGACTTTCTGACCACAAGTAATGTACTTTTTGAAGATGGCCAACACAGACCGGGAATCTCAGGCAGGAGAGAAAATTCGAAGAAGGAGGAGAAGTCCGAGAAGGTAAAGTAGTCGAAGAAAAGCGGAGAAAGGAGGAAATTGGGAGGGGGCTTGAAATACCAAATCAAGTCCGTTATCCAAATCCGTAGTCAGAGTCCGAAAATCCATAAGTCAAGCCAAAAAACACCAAGAAAAGCAATCAAGCACAAGCCACTAAGAAGAACCTTCTGTTCACTATGGCGGACGAGAAAGAACTGGGGAGCGACCGTTGCTTGGCAGGCTGAGCATGCGCAGTACCGGCATGGGGGAGGGGTTCCCGCTAAGCTACTAAGCTCTAGAATCTTCCAAACGCTACCGCGCATGCGCGAAAGCTCCTAGTGTGTGAGGCACAGAGACCACGAAGAAGAATACTCAGTTTCTGAGCCCCTAGTACCACAAGAAAATTAGAGTCGCAGGACATTTAGGCAATGATATCATTGATATATTAAATATTAATATTAAACAAATTAGGGCCAGCAGACATTCTTGCCACTCACCTCTTATTGTTTTGAATTTCTCTTAGAATTTTCCTTCTTACCCATTCTTAGTTGAATTACAATATCAAACTGTAAGGTCTTAATCAAATTCAGCAGGTGGTTGTCCATCCCAAGCTTCCAAACTTAATGCCACAACTTCTCTCTAGTCTATCAAAAGTTGAGGCCAGATCAGCTAAGACAGCATTTGTCCCCCTTCTTAAAAAGAGGAACAACAACACTTTGATTCCAACCATGGAAAGTTTGCCAGTTAAGTTAGTATAAGTAAAAAGCTTGGCTAATATGGGGGTCTACCCTTGAGGGTTGTCTAATAATAATAATAATAATAATAATAATAATAATAATAATAATAATATCCCGCCTCAAGGCGGTACTACAACAGTACATCAAATACATTAAAAGCAATTAAAACATAACCCATCCTCCCCACCCATCAACCCCCCCTAAAACACATTAACTATTAAGAACAATAGGACAGTTGGTGGGAGGCGGCGGAGCACTAGTCTTGGAAGGCCTGTCAGAAGAGAACAGTCTTGACTGCTTTTTTAAAGCAGTCAAGACTGGTAATATGCCGGGTCTCTTCTGGCAGGCCATTCCATAACTTGGGAGCGATAGAAGAGAAGGTCCTCTGGGTAACCGCAGCCAACCTAGTTCTGACTGGCTGCAGTAAATTCCTCCCAGAGGACCTTAATGTGCGGGGCGGATTATATGGGAGAAGGCGATCCCACAGGTAGGCTGGCCCCAAGTCATGAAGGCCTTTAAGGGTAAGAACCAACACCTTGTACTGTGCCCAGAAACTAATAGGCAGCCAATGTAAGGACTTCAGAATTGGTGTTATATGGTCAGTTTTAGATCTTCCGGTGAACAACCTGGCTGCCATATTCTGAACTAATTGAAGTTTCCGGACTAAGCACATGGGAAGCCCTATGTAGAGCGCATTGCAGAAGTCAAGCCGTGACGTTACCAGCGCATGCACCACTGTTTTTAGGTGTTCCAGGTCCAGGAAGGGGCGCAGCTGGCGTATCAGCTGAAGCTGATAGCAGGCACTCCTGGCCGCCGCATTAATTTGAGCTGTCATCTGAAGCGGTGAGTCCAGGAGCACCCCCAAGCTGCGGACACAGTCTTTCAGGGGAAGTGTGACCCCGTCTAGAACTGGTTGACAAACCTCCATACCTGGGCCAGGGCCCTTAACAGTGAGTACCTCCGTCTTATCTGGATTCAGCTTCAGTCTGTTTTTCCTCATCCAGTCCATTACTGCTTCAAGGCATTTGTTTAGAGGCGAGATGCCACCCTTAGTTGATGCTATTATCCTAGGCATGGAGAGATATATCTGGGTGTCATCAGCATACTGATAGCACCTTGCTCCATGCCTCCTGACGATCTCTCCCAGCGGTTTCATGTAGATGTTAAATAGCATTGGGGACAGGACGACGCCCTGAGGGATGCCAGATTTGAGCTCCTTTTTCGAGGAGCAGCTGTCCTCAAGCATCACCATCTGGTATCTACCTGAGACATAGGACTGGAACCACTTAAGTGCAGTGCCCCCGATCCCCAGCCCTCTCAGGCGTTCCAGAAGGATACCATGGTCTATGGTATCAAAAGCCGCTGAGAGGTCCAAGAGTACCAGCAGAGTCACACTTCCCCTGTCGATACCTAGGCGAAGATCATCCACCAAGGCGACCATGGCAGTCTCGACTCCATATCCTGCCCTGAAGCCAGTTTGAAATGGATCTAGATAATCTGTTTCATCCAAGACAGCTTGGAGCTGAAGACCAACAGCCCTCTCGATCACCTTGCTTAAAAATGGAAGATGGGAGACTGGTCTATAATTATTCATATCCAGGGGATCTAGGGAGGGCTTTTCTAGAAGCGGCCGTATAATCGCTTCTTTTAAACAAGCTGGAAAATTGCCCTCCCTGAAGGATGCATTAATAATGTGTCTTAAACGAGTCTTAATGGCAACTCCTCCCTGGAAGACCAGCCATGAAGGGCAGGGATCAAGAAGGCAAGTTGTCTTTCTTACCTTTCCAAGGAGCTTGTCTACGTCCTCGGTACTCACAGACTGAATCTGATCCAGTATAATCCTGTTCACGGAGTTGCCGGACACTCCATTATAACTTTATAAAATAACATTATAAAATAACTCTGGGTGGAGGATATCTGCGCCAAGAGCTTTCCACTTAAGTAGTTTTGATATTAGTTGCTTCACCTCAGTAGCTGTCACATCTGACCACGTATCTGTTTCTCCAATATTAGAAAGGTGGGATGACAGTGAGAGCAAGAGTGGTGTAGCAATTTGAGTGTTGGACTATGGCTCTGGGACTTGAGCTTGAATCTCCACATAGCTTGGAAACCCACTGGGTGACCTTGGGCAAGTCACATTCTCTCAGCCTCAGGAGAAGGGAATGGCAACCCCCCTTTGAACAAATCTTGCCAAGAATACCCTGTGATAAGTTCACTCTAGAGTTGCCATAAGTCAGAAGGAACTTGAAGGTACAGAACAACAAGAACAATAGTGATTGAATCATACCTAGATCTGTTCCTGCATTCAAATTAAAATCTGTTCTGTAAGCTTGTTTTGTATTTGCCCAAAGCTACAAGTATCAGGAGGCTTACTTTTGCTTCAGCAGTTTCCTATATAAGCACTGCTCCCTTAAAAAAAGATTTACGGTTCCATCACACAGCTGTCTTCTTAAAGAGCAAAGATCCTGCTTGCCTGCATTCCCAGTCAAACCAACTCTCAAGGTAGTACCTTGGTTTAGAGGGCAAATGATTTAAGAAAACGTTACCCAACCCAAAATATTTCACTATAGCATGGTACAAGGGGAAAAGATCATTGGTGTCTGCCCCAAGAAATTTAGTTCTAATCACGAATGTCTGGCCAATTAACAAAGCGCCTTCTGCCTTTAGCTGAAAATTGGAATCTCAGATCAGTATGCCCTTCTCTTGCTGGACATAGTGAAGATGTTGTCTTGCTTCCTTCTTAAACTTTTGAAACACTACCAACTCCAAGAGCAGGGGCTAGTGGTCACTCACTGGATGATCTCCAACTGAGAATTTCTCACATAGACAGCACTTTAAAATTTATTAGAAAATAATCTATAACACTCACCTTTTATAGTGAGCAACAAGTAAAATTTACTCAAGAGTCATTGGCCCTTTTCACACGCGGAGGAAGCCACGCCCGAAAACACACCAAAATGGAGCTTACCTGGAGCCGTCGCAACGTGGAGCAGCGCGAGTTCGCTGCTCCACACACAGTGGCGTCCTGCGGCGTCCCACAGCGTCCAAAATGGTGGCTTCCGGCTGGCGGAGGCTCTTCGCCAACCGGAGAAGCTCGCCAGCCAGAAGCCCGCCCCCCAGCCGGTCTGCAGGTGCGCACTTGCAGATCCACACCGGGCGCTGCGATGGGGCTGCACAGGGCTGCACGCCCCGTGCTTTTTAAAAACCACTTGAAAAGTGGTTTTCAAAAAGCACGCAGCGCCACCACTTCTGGTAGCCCCTGCACAGATTGGGGTGTGGAACTACACAAAAGTAGTCTGCCCCAATCCATGTTACAGTGTAGACGACCTCCATCAGAGGTCGCTCTATACCGTTTTTTTTAACCCCGTGTGAAAAGGGTCATTGTAAATTTGTACCATAGCTTGAACAACTCAATGCGAACATTATTTATTAACTTATCTCTAAATGTCCTATCTGGCAAGCATGCTGTCTTCTCTGAATTTAAATCAACTTTTTCTGTTTTTATTATGTTATCCTCTATTGTATTAAAGTCTTCCAATACGATTACTGAACATGTAGGGAGACTGCTGGTTAAGCATTTCCAAGAGAGATTCAGGAGAAACCCAAATCTTATGATCATACATTTTTGAACCTCTAGAACTTCTTGGGTTTATATATATTATTTTAATTCCTTTAGACCTGGATGACTGAATTGCCAACTAAATTCAATGTTTAGATCCCTTTTCTTGTAAACTAAGTATATGAAACTAAGATGGGTTCTGTTTAAAAAAAAACCCTGGATTTTTCATCTTATTTCTCTATCCAGAATATTCCAAGGCAATATCGTGACCAACAAATTTTTGAGGAAAGTGTGAACCATTCCACTGTTTTACCTTGTTTTTCAGCAGACTTGCTGTTAAATACAGATAGCCTGTTATCTTTCTCTATCATTCCTATTGCACCAAGGTCATCACTCAGCATCAGTTAGCAGATGCTTCTTAGCAGGGTGGGATTTTCTTCTTCTATCTCTACTGCAGTCCCCTGAAAACTGGCTCTGCAAGGTTTCCCAGCCCTTCACAGCTACTTTTGGTGATGCTTAGGAGTCTGTAACTTGGGCAAGTTCTGTTTACACAATCCCATCAAACTAAATCCTGGCCTGAATGTTCTACTCGTTTTCTTTTTAATAGATTAATGTATTATACAAAGTAGAATCAAGTTACAAATGGGAAGAATATTTATAATAAATTTCTTTGAGCAGGATGATGAGGGCATAACAAGGTCCTTTTTGTAAAAATAATAACTAGTAATGTCGTTACTTTATATGTGTAAGAAATTACATTCGCTCCTAAAACGTTCCACTTGAGGTGGTGAGTTGGACCAATATTGCACATTTGAAGTGTATTTTTAAATAAAGAAAATGTTACAATAAGTTTTAAAATAACACATTTTAAATAATAAACAATGGAAATATTCACTTACAAAAAAATGAGCAGCAGATTCCTTTTTTAAAAAAAATGTTCCTATCTCAGACATTACATATACTCAGAGTATGGGACTGAGTTAACCTTGCTTTATTTTAAGTATATACTGTATAGGATCAGGCTGTTAAGAGTAGCAAAGATTTGCTGTCAACCCACTGCCAGAATCTAAAGTTTCAGAAATGATGATGGGGTCCAGGAGCATCCTTTGACAATAAGTTTCAGTAATTAGAATCATAGAATCATAGAAATCTAGAGTTGGAAGAGACATTAGAGAAGGTCTTGTCGATAATGGGGTGGACATTTTGTGCCAGGCTGCTGAATGCTGTTTTTCCAACATTATCTGACAGCTCAACCATCAGTTCTTAATTATTATGGCAGGAAAAGACACCTGATTGCTATACTGTGGATGGTCAAAAGACACCTGATTGCTACACTGTGGATGGTCAAGTTTAAGTACTTCATAAACAAAGTAGATAGACCTGAAAATATTTTCTAAAAACTGTGTAATAATTTGCACAGTATTGTTTGGAAGTCTCTTTATAATTGCATTTATTCCTAATAAATATTATCTGATACATTCATAACACACTATATTAACAAATTACCTGCTTCTCTTCCTTAAGGTGTGTATTTTCTTCAATTAATCTTGTATTTAACTCTTTCTCCTATAAATGAAAGAAAGACAGTGAGCCAAATCCAGTTATCCTGTTATCATTTGTATTGCTATCCAATATGCGTATCTCCCCATATGGGAACGAGCAGCTAAGTGAGGCAGTGGCTTAGACAACAGGAAATTCCTGAGTGCAATGCACCCAGAATGAGATTGAATGGGGAGGCTGCAAAGGGCAGCTGAATTATACCCTATGAGAATTATTGTATGCAAATACCATGGTTATACTATAATATTTACAATTCAATACTATGTTAACAATTTCACATAGCAAGATACAGATAGACCTCAGTAAACAAAGTATTCCTGACCACTCCTTCTTTAACAGAAAATTTGGTACCGGGGCAAAAATAACATGGTAAGAATAAGGATAGGTTCCTACACTCCAAAAAAGAGGAGCTGTTCAATATGTTTTGGCAAATTTTTTATTCTAAGCAAACAATATGCACATGTAAAATGAAACAGCCGGGTCAAATAAGCTTTTCATTAAGTAAAAAACATTTTGAACTTTCTACAGGCCACCTGAAGACTTTTTCCAAAATGTAACCAAGGATAATTTTTTTCTTTTACCAGTCTCCAGTTTGTTATGATTTCCATTTGGGGGGGCAAACTTACAGAGCAATGCTTTTTAACATGTTGGGGATAGCTGGTGAGGCAGGCTTGTCTACCCACGCCTTTTCTCTCTGTTTTGCTGTTCATGCTTGCTCAGTAAAGGATCCTGGAGGCAGCTGCTGCTTCCCTTGCCTTTTGTAGGCAGAAATCCACAACTAGAGTCAGATCAGCAAGAGGAGCACCCCACTTGTTCCCAGCTAAAGCTTTATCACATTGTTTACAGCAGACATGATGCTGCAATCGGACATCAAAAGCCTGTGCTTCTGCAGCTTCATCCTCTCAATGCTGATGCTACTAATAGAAAAGCCTTGGAGCTAGAGAGAGGATGAGGAAGAAAAGGCAAGGGATGCATGGGGGTAAAAAGCCTTTGCAAAAAGGAGCTTAATTATTACAGACTTTGTTAAAGGAGGTATGCCTGAAGTGTACCTATATAGAAAGATTAAAAACATGCATCACTATTACACTAAGTTACTTAGCAGTGGTTTACATGGTGTACTTACTATATAGAATATTTAAAGCAAAGATACACAAAGTGCAGCCCTGTCCTTTTTTGGACTGCAACTCCCCCACAGACCCTGAGAATGCCAGTGGGCTGAGAATGCCAGCTGAGAGTCCAACAACCTTCAAAGAACCATTCTTTGTTCAATGCTATTAAATCAAAGGCACCTTTAAAAATATCAGTACCACTTTATTTTTGTAAACAATAATAAGAAATGTTAGCTGGCATGCATTAAATTATCAAATACCATGGAATTTCTTTGCCATAGCTCTTGTAACTCCTGCTCCTTTGCTGTAAGACTAAGATTTTCTTCTCCCACTCTGTGCTGACATGTGGCATTGGACTTTATCAAGTCTGCAGTAACTTTCTTTAGTTCCTTAATAATAACAGTAATAATAATAATGTATGAATCATTCACCAAGGATTATTTACCCCAAGCAAGTTAAAACTATTTCTTTTCTCCAGTTAATTAACATTTTAATCAAAAATGTAGATGAAAATATTAGTGGTATTAAACATACATTCAATTTACAGTAACAATTAATAAAAATATATAAAATATAAATAAATTAAAATAAAATAAATAAATAAATAAACAGAATAAAGTTACACATGTTGTTTCTTAATTCATTGATGTGCTAAATCCCATACTAGTTCCAAGCAGAGTAGATATCCCATTCACTCTAGTTGAGACTAACTGGGTTCAGTCCTTTATGTTCTTTTGTGTTATTTTAGATTTTCATTGCTCTCTTGAAAGTTGTGTATTTATAATTACACTGTTTTTCTCGAGTTGAGAGCTAGTGTAGTGTGGTTGTTTGAGTGTTGAAGACCAGGGCTCGATTTCCCGCTCAGCCATGGAAACCCACTGGGTGACCCTGGGTGTGTCACATACTCTTAGCCCCAGAAAACTCTGTGATAGGTTTGCCTTAGGGTTGCCATAAGTTTGAAATGACTTGAAGGCACACAATAACAACTTATTCTAATGGTATACTTCTAGAAATACATGTAAGATACATTGTCACACTAGACTTCTATAAAAGTGAGGGAGGGGATCAGTCACAGAAAAAAAAGATCTACATATCCTAATTGCATTAATTCACAAGAGTTAAGAATATCGGACATTTAACATTTAACACTGGACATTTATGCTTCTGTAAAGTTTTTATGTATAAAACATTGAGACAATTTATTTTAAGTGAGATGGATTTTGAATATATTTTGAATATTTTGAATATATTGTGTCTTCATTTTGAGGTTTTGTTTTTTTGAAAACATGTAGGACAGCAAATAAACAGTACATGCTTTGATCTTATGAAATTGCAAAAATAGTCCATGGAGCCATAAATATTGTACCTTTTCCTCACCCCTCCCTTTTTCATACGGGTAGCCTGTTTAATATCTCTCTCTCCTTGAGTGCTCTGACGTTTACTCAGACAAATAGCAAAGGTTATGAATGCTCTAGATAGTATCAAGAATTCTTCGTGATGCCATAGCATTGAACCAAGAATTCAGAATGGCAATAATTTTATCTATGAGCAACTAAATTTGCTCTGTTTAACTTTTCTTCATAAAAGTGGAATTCCCCCTTATCATAGTCCAATAGTTTAACTGTTCTGGACAAACTCATATAGCAGTAGAAAGTAGAAATGGAGATTATCTGAGCTGCTGAACTTTATGTATATGAAGTAATATAAACACAGCTACCAATTTAACGAAAAGTCTTTTCTCAATAAACAATAGACCCGATTCAGAAAAAGGGGATCTGCTCAGGGAAGGATATTTCAATATGTATATTGCCTCTGCTGCAGATTTCAAGAGACTCTTCTATCGGACAGTATGGGTTGACCCGCTCACCTTGCATTTCCTTTTCCTTTGCTGGGGAAAGAATACTTGTGTGTGTGTGTGTGTGTGTGTGTGATGGCTTAGGATTCCACTCCCTCTAAAAAACTAGATTTTAGCATGGCCTGTCTCACTCTTTAGAGGATCAGAAGATTTCTTTCCCCTATTAATAGATGACTAAATGACTAAATAGCTTTTCCCCTCAAAGCTCCTAGTCCAATCATAGGTACATTCTTCCATCAAATCTAGTCTCAAAGTTAAGCAGCTTACCTCATGCCGATTCCAAAACATTTTAGACATCATCTCGTACTCAAGAGAAAGAATCCTGTTTACAAATCACCATGTTTCAGAAGTTCTTAAAGTAATGGCCTCCAGCTATTGTTTTTAATTTCAACCCTTTCTTAATAATTTACATATTATTTTTATTTTATTTGAGCAATGACATACCGCTGATTTCTGTAGAGATTCTACAAGTGGCTGGGAGACCATTAGCACACTGTTTCTTTTACAAAGGAGGTCATTATCAGATTGAAAGGGAATGATGTCATGTGATACATCCCAGCTGAAGACACTATTATCTTGCTGTAAATGTGGGAGCCAGCATGGTATAATGGTGTGAGTGTTGGACTATGACCCTGGAGACCAGGCTTTGATTCCCTACTTGGCTGTAGAGACCCACTGGGCGACCTTGGGTGTGTCTCACACTCTCAGCCCTAGAAAACTCCATAACAGGTACACCTTAGGGTCACAATAAATCAGAAATGACTTGAAGGCACACAACAACAACAATAAAGTGTGATCTATATGCCTCATGTGATAAAGCTCTAAGGTAAATAAATACTATGGAGTGCTCTTTATACCTACCTCTTTCAGATCATCTATCTCAGACTCTTGTCTTTTGTTTATTTCTGTCAATCTCTTATTGAGTTGAGTTGCTTCCATAACTTGATTGAAAAAAAGTTAAAAAAAAACCTTAATATTAAAATCCTTTCTCAGTTCCACAGAATTCCATATATCGGTTCCATAGAATTAAATTAACTGTCAGTTCTGTATTCTGTATATATGATTTTTGCTGGTTTTGTTTTCTTTTCTTTTGCTTTTGTAGTGGGGAAATTACATTCAAGGGCAGATCTAGAAAATCCCTCTGGAGAAGTCAGGAGTAGTCACCTATACAGTGCCTTGCAGAATATTCCACATTTTGAACTGAAAGGAATTTAACTGGCATTGTTACCATTTGATATATACAGAATCTCAATACTGGGAAGGTGTAAAATAGTTTTACTGGGGCACAATAGTTAACAAAAACAAATTTGCACTAATTGGCTGCATAAATATTCATGCCCCAATAGGAGCACCTTTGGCAATAATTAGAGCTACAAGTTATCTTGTTCTAACTGTGCCAAGCTGGATGAGGACCACTGATAAGCAGCAACTTTCAAGTGTTGCTACAGATTATTAATTGGATTGAGGTCTGGATTTTGCACCATCCTAAGACTTTCAGGTTTTTGTTTTTAAACCACTCCAAGGTTACTTTGGTTCTGTGATCATTGGCTGGAAGGGCAACCTCCACCCCAATCCGAAGTCAGACTGAAATAGATTTTCTTCTAGAACTGTCCTATATTTGGTTCCATTCATTTTATCTTTAAATCAGACCAGTTTCCCAGTCTCAGCCAAGGAAAAATATCCCCACAACATTATGCTGTCACCACTATGCTTCATTGTGGAAATGATATTCTCAAGGCAAGAACACTGTTGGTTCTGCACTATACTTAGCATTTTGCAGCAAGGCCAAAAAATTTACTGTCAGTCTCATCAAACCAGAAAATCTTTTCCCATATGCTTTTTTTTGCAAATTTCAAATAGAAATTGATGTGAGTTTGTTTCAGAAATGTTTTTCTTCATACCAGTAAGCCCTATTTTTGTGGAACATCTACGTGACAGTTGCCCTGTGGATGGTTTCTCCAATCTCTAATATACTCTCCAACAAATTCTAGGTCTTTCCAGAAACAGGTGGCCAGGCTCCTGTTTCTTCATCATAACTAAGACAACAGAGCTCTGCCATCATAGTTACAACTGACAATCCTCCCTTCCAATCTACCTTCACAGCCTAGCAGTGCACTGACCAAAGCATTTCTGAGGTGCTGGAAATTAGAGTGCTGGGAAGTGATATCTGAAGTGTTTTCCTAGTCACAAGATAGCTTGAGAACAGGCAGCTGGAGAGATCCTTTTGGAGTCTAGCCACAACTGCTTATCTAACAGCTCCTCATCACCAGGAGTGCACTGCAGACATCATTTACCAGCAGTCTGATCTCCAATGCCTTGGAAATGGTTTGGTCTAGGCACTGCCAGGCTGCAAAGCTAGGTTTTTGGGGTCATGTTCAGTAGTTCATGACAATAAATGTGAACCCTCAGCAGTTACAATATTGTAAATCCAGTTTATGATATTATAACTGCTGAACATGCTGCCAGCCAAGTGTATCTAATCAGAGATAATGTGGCACTGGAATTTCTCACAGGTGGATTTCATTCCACCACAGATGTGGTTTCTGGAGGCAGTGGGTTACACCAGATCTGATTTAGCTGTGTCATAGAAAAGGGGGTGACTACTTATGCAACCAATAAGTACCAGTTTGTTTTTCTTTACTAATCTTTTCTACCACAGTAAAAATATCTGGCACCTTTACAGTGTTGAGTATCTTTTATACATCACATGGCAACCATTCCAATTGAATTGATTTCAGTTCTAAGTTGTCACACAACAAAATGTGAGAAAGCAAAAAAGGGTGAAAACTTCTGCAAAATAATGTATGTATTAAATGAGTTATGAAGTGCTATTAGTATACTTTCAGTTCTTTAACACACTGATTTATTCCATACAGTTCACATACTGGGGACTGCTTTTAGAAAGCTTACTACTCCGTGTCACCTATTTTCTATTTAATTCAGCATAAAATTGACCCCATGTAGTATCATAATGAATAAAAACTGTTTGTAAAGATCAAAACTCTTAAGAAATATTCACTTATTATCAATCAATGTTAAAATCAGTAGTTTGTCAAGTGGAAGTCTTTTCTTGTTCATTATGTGACCTTCCACATAGCTTTTTAGAGACAGCTCAGAATGTATAAGTGATAAACCTAGTGATTATCAATGTTACTGCAGTATAAAATGAACTTCCCCTGCAGTAAATGTTTAATGCAGTAAGTACATGGAATACATTATGTTCTTGTTGAACTGAACCTGCTTGCACATGCTTAATATTTTCTAACTGTATACTTTATAAATACTGAATAAAAACCTATAAATATTTTTTTTTAGCATGCAATAAATAAAATTATACATTTAAATGAATGTTTAAGATTTTATTTTCTCCTCACTTTTATACTATGTCTAGTGGCTATCATACAGTTTACAATTACATGTATACCATTTTAATACGCAGTAAACAGTTTAGCCAAAATATAGGTTACTTCCTTTTCCCTCTCTGAATGTATGTACTAGACTATCAGTTATAGCTGAGAGGTCACCATTTGTCTGAGGATGTTCTCACTTCCTTTGGGCATTGCCATATTTCCCATCACTCATTAATGAAAATTGGGTCCTGCCCTACATTTATTAGACAGTTACCGTTCTGCTCTAATCTCTCATGATTGCTTTTTATTATTCCAAATTGACCAGTGATAACTGCATAGCATTTTTCAAATTCATTCAGGCTCTTCTGATGGTCCTCTTTTGCTAACATGTGCAACTGCAGCTTTTGTTCCTATATAAAATCAAAACAGAATGATAGGTTTGGAGCACAGTACAACATCTAAAATGTCATCAGTTAGATAAGGCTATAATCCTGCTTATTGTGGAGCATGCCATACTGAACATAGTAGAGCTTAGTTCAATGTAAGTGCACATAAGATTGTACATCTGTCCCAATGAGGACAATAATCTTCCAGCAACAGCTTATCAAACCTCTCAATAATGAAGGCAAGAAGCCACTGTAGAACAGAGGCACCCATATTCCCAACTCACTTCCCTGATATGAAATGATACCTTGGTTAACAAGACCAAAAGGCACTGAGAAATGCAGACAATCAGTAGCATCTTTGACTCTCATAGTGCAGAGACTACTAATCAGGACACTCAGTGTTTTCAGTTACAAAACTTGGGCAAAAGCCCCAAGAAAGACCTGCTGGATCACTCCAACATCCTGTTTCTAATAGCCAATGGCCAGATGCCTCTAGAACAAGAGTGGGTGAAGTGTAGCTTTGCCACCTCACACACTTTCCAAGAAAATTTTTTTGTAGCCCTGGACTCTTCTAGAATCCCAAGATTGCCTTTTTTCTGGCCAAAAAGGGAGGGTGAATTGCTGCTTCTGAAAGCCTTCTGGGGCAACAATTTACCATTTAAATAGGCTTCTGTTTAACATTAACAAATACCCGTTTTTGAGAACCAGAAGCAAACTTACACTTGGGTTTTGTTAGTTATTTATTTATTTATTTATTTATTTATTTATTCATTTATTTATTTATTTATTTGGTGGCCCATACAGCCCCCAAAGGGTCCTGAGGCACAAAAGTGACCCACAAACCTGATACAGTTGCCTACTTGTGCTCCATAAAGACATAAGAATAGCATAAAGGGCAACTGCATTCTCCTAGCATTACCTCCAGTTCACCAACTGTTAACTCAGAGATGTACCATCTGTGAATCCAGAAATTCCATTTTGGTATTGTGATTGATAGCCATTGACAAATGTATCCGCAACAAATCTGTCTAATACCCTTTAAAGCCACCAATGCTAATGGTAAAAACTGGAAAAAGGAAATGTTACTTGTTTGGGAGATATTGTACTACCCCAATCTAAATACTACCATGCCTCGGGATATTAAAATGTACTAAAATATTTGTAAGATACAAGAAGAAGACAGTAGAAGCTAAGACCTAGTAAACTTGCTGGCACAGTGTAAGCTTCCACCAATGTCCTTACACCATCATCTGGTGAAGACTGTGCCTCCCCCCCACTTCCTTCTTGGATGTGCAACAGAAGTCAAAGACTTGCAGGTGCAGCTGTCCCCTTGGGTACTTACTTGGTTGCAAGGGTGCTCCTAGGCATGTTCCACTGTCTTTGTGCACCAAGGGAAGCAGAAGCAGTCTCCACCACCAGCATAGGTTTGCTCCTCTTCCCAGGGTGCATGAAGGTAACTGGAACGTGCCTGGGTCCAATCCTGATACTGATCAGTGGCTAAGAAGCTGGAGCTCAGCCAACAAGCACTCAGGCTACTATGAGTACCCAGGATGAGGTGTTGCATAGCAGGGCACAGGATAGGTGCTTCTGCAACAGCCAAAAAATATATATGCAGTTCTAAACCACAATTCTGTGGTTTGCAAAATTTAGTCCCAATAATTCTGTTGCCTAATGTTGTTGCTGGATAATAACTAGAAATGATAGTGACATATCCTAAATGAAATGTAATAGACAAAGCAGTCCTATTGATTTCAGTAGACCTACTCTAAGTAGGACAGTCTGAACTAAACCTATTAGATTTGAATAAGGTAACTGATTCAGTCACTGAATGTTCACATAATCATCCCGTCTTTTCCAGACGTGTATTGAAAACATAAAAAGTTCTTGAAAACCACTGTTTAAGTATTGTAATTTAATGAATGAAACAAAAAATAGCAGGAACAAAACAAAATGTTAAAATAAACCAGGGAAGCAAATATAATGCAACTTTTTTTTTTCCTTTTTTCGTTTTTGGTCATTAGTCCTCTGCCGATGAATCCCAAGGTATGGAATAAACTGACAAAATCAATGGGCCTGAACTGAACAGGATATACAGCAGTCAGTAGATTTTTATCTGAAGTCCTCTCCAGACCAGTTTTTTGGAGAAATTTTTTAGACCACTGAAGCTGAGATTTTTGGAGATGTTTCGAAGACTGTGCTTCCCTTCAGTGAATTCCAAACTTTCACTGTTTTACAGACATCAGCTTTAAGAAATTTTTTTTTTTATTGTATGGTCAGCTTATAGTAATACATATGCCCAACCTATACCCATATTGTATGTACTTCCCCCCTTCCTGTCCTCCTTTTTTCTTCCTTCTTTATATTTTTAAATACCAATTACATATTTTTTTAAAGAAAAAGGAATTGCATTGGGTACAGCCAGTTGGCTAATCAAATTGTCAAAGTACAATCTTGCTATAAAGGCTATACTGAGACCTCCAAGTCTGAAGAGCTATACTACTGCACCAGCCCACTCAGATCCTGCAGCCACAATCTGAAGATCTCCTTTGTCTTTCCCAGCCAACTGAAGTTCTAGAGACCATTACTGGGGAAAGGGCATTTTCAGATGTGGAGCCTCATCTGTTAAATATCCTCCTCAGAGACGTTTCCTTAGCACCAACTTTCACGTGGTATCAATGTTTTCATTACCTGAACATTTCATCTTGTATTAATGCTGCTAAATCTTTATGGATTTCCATTATTATGGTTTTGTATAGTTTTTAATCTGTATTAATAAATTGAAAGATACCTCGAGTCCCATTAGTGGGGAAAAGGCAAAATATTAAATAAATGAATGAATGAATAAAAATAAAATAAAAAATTGTTGCTCCTTTATTTTTACAGTGTTTTACACTATTATTTTATTGCATGCCATACTTTTTTATTGAAAGGTAGCATACAAAATTTAAAAATTATTAAATAATACCTCATGTACTATCTTACTCAGAGTGGTGTAGTGGTTCAAGTGCTAGAATACGACTCTTGGAGAGCAGGATTTGAATCTTCTCTCAGCCATGGAAACCCACTAGGTGAGTTTGGACAAGTCACACTCTCTAAGTCTCAGAGGGAAGCAAAGGAAACCTGCTTCTGAAGAAATCTTGTCAAGAAAGCCCTTTGATAGGTCTGTCTTAGAGCTGACATAAGCTGGAAACTACTTGAAGGCACACAACATATTGCATATTTCAAGGGTCTTTGCGTGAATACTGGCCAGAATCCTCTTTCAGCTTATAAGTAGTAACTAAGGTACTTGACTAAGTAACTTTTCCTGGCCTGACTCCTACAAGCCTGACAGAAACATCATTCAGTTATGTCTGATCTTTGGCAGAATGGATCTCCTCATCTCCATGCAGCTAGTGCCAAACTGTACTTGCTTTATATTCACGACAACTACTTAGCCAGGATTGTAACTCTATTCCCATGATCATAACTTGTCCTTAACTTTACTGGACATCAGTTGTATGGGGTGAACAAAGTCCACTCTGCTGATGATCAGTACATAGTTGAATGATGTTTCCATCAGGTTTGGAAGGGTCAGGACAGGAGAAGTTACTTAGTTGACTATAAGCTGATACAAGATTCCATCCATATTTTGGAGGGAAGTGCAGATCTTAACTGTGAATATCATGTACTAAAGAACAGTTTAATTATCAAGATATTTTAAGTAATATTGTGTCTTAACATACTATCATAATATAAGCCACTATACAGACAAGAGAATAGATCACACATTCCAGTTCCTAAGAAAGTAATGGAACCATAGGTCAAGTATGACTTCTGACTTTGAGTTTTACTAATATCATTGGGTTAATTATTCAGTAAAACTGTGGTCAGAATGACCTCAAAACTATTTCCTTCTATTTATTGTCTTGTTATTCCCTTGGCTCCTTGCTATCTCTACTTATCTTTTGTTCTTGTGCTTAGAAATTCCTGTTCTCTGAAATAACAAGGCATGGCACAATCAGGCTATAACATTTCTCTTTCTTAAAATATTACAGAATATGCAGCAGCAGTTGCAAACAGTGCTTCTATACAGGAAATATACGTGAATTCCTTCACAAATGAATGAACACAAAACTACAATCAACAAAGAAGATGTACAAATGAATGGACATGTATGGAGGGGAGAGAACAAACTTCGGTGCCAACATGTTTTTGCAATAGTAAATATACTGAGCATAACTGTTTCATCATTCATCATCTGCATTCAGAACCTCAGCTGTTCCTCTTGTGATTTATAAGGGAAGAGGGAAGAGGATGTATTTAAAATGAAAGGATTCCATATGTCTACAAATGTTTTCACATTGTTCATATCTCTTAGGTATCCTGCATTTCAAGTTCATTTCACAGAATTCTTTGCCAGATTCTATCCAGCCAAGGCTGCTATGATCATTCCCTTATAATTTATAGTGTAAGTCCATTGCCTAATCAGAGTTTTGAGTTTCATTTTAATTTTCAGGCTTGAACATGCAGAGCACTAATTGGATCCCTGACTTGCACCTTTGGTCCTGTAGTTTAAGATACTTAAGGTCCTGTAGTTGGAATATAAACTTAAGAGCCTGCTTCATATGAGGTACTGAGGCCTCATATGAAGAAGTGACCCATAACCTTCAAAAACTCTGCAGCAGGTGGGCAATACAATTTTGTCAACACGATTGAGTTTGGAAGGTATGAATTACCATGTATTTATTCAAATGAAACAAAGGTAAAATAAAAATATTATTTTGTTCATATGGCAGTGATGATTAGGCAGCTTCAGACATTCTTAAAACAGATTGTATACACCCATTTTAGCCTGGTTTCAAAACAAGGATTTTGCACAAAAGCAGGCTTGTTTGCCTTGACAGGTGACTTGATTCAGAGGGAAGATAAGGAAAGCACCAGTCCTGCTGATCTTCCTGAATCTCTCACTGGCTTTTGATGTCATTAGACTGGATCTCTCAGACAGGAATAGGAGCTATGGTATTGCTGTTAAAGGAAGTGTGCTGGCTGCCAATATGCATCCAGTCTGAATATAGATATTTATAATAAATAACTAAATATTAACTTTCCTCCTGTTTGCCATACATTATTAAGGACTTATAGCTCAAAAGAAAGCACTGTTAAAACTGCATAATCATCATTGCAATATTTATTTAATATAGATTGCAAACTAACAATTTAACTTCGGTTGCTATCCCAAACACACTTAGAGGGGGTAAATCCCAATTCAATAAGCCTTACATCTGAGTAGACACGCAGAGGACTGTGCAGTTAAAAGTGAAATAAGGCAAACAGATTTCATGCTGCCTTTGATCTTTAACTTGTAGCCTTATCTCCCAGGTCAAAGGACACATTATTCAATTTCAACATATTTTGTGTAAAATCACTGTACCGTTGAAGATGACTTTCAGTACAAATGTCATGGTACTTAAGGCTAAACCGGACTCTAGTTTTTGAGCTTCTTAATTAAAACCATTGTTTATAATGGTCTGACAATATTATCTTTATTCTTTCCAGTTGAGCAGCAGCAGAATTTTCACAGCTTTTAGTCAATCAAGCTTAGCAATGTTTCAACAGCTCTGTTTTCCAACTCTGGTTTGAAGTGAGAACACTGAACTGGCCCTCTTATTTTCTATCAAAGAAGACAAATGTTCTGCTTTTTTCTTTTCTATTATTTTCTTATAAAATAACATTAAAATATTAAAATAGTGTTAAAGCTATATAAAACCAAATCTCTAAAACCATGGAAGAGTGGGACTCAAGGCAGCTAACATTTTAAAAAGATTACGATTAAAAACATACAAAAAGCAACATTAAAACTGAAACTATGAACCATATTAAAATGTACTCACTTAAAAAAGATTTTAAAAACAACAAACAGTGCAATTTAAATCAGTGCTACACTTACAGCCCTTTGTTAAAAGCCTTCAGTTCTAGTGTCTTGTCTGAATGAAAAGGTTTTCACCTACCAACAGAAGCACAGCAAGGAGGGGGCCGTTCTAGCCTCCCTTGGCAGGACGTTCCAAAGTGTAGGGGCAGTCACTGAGAAGGCCCTTTCTTGTGTTCCCAGCAGCTGTACCTGTGAGGGTGGGAGGACTGAGAGAAGGCTTTCCCTGTAGATCTCAGGGTCTGGCCAGGCTCATATTGCAACTGTAACTATGCCAACTGTAAGCACAGAAGATTGGATTCTCCAAGTCATATCGTCTGAAGTTAACTTTTGTTTGCAAAAAGAATGTGCTCTTCTATTAACAAAGGAAATTAGAAAAGGGATACCATGCTGAATAAAAGAAATCCTGTTTTTAGACTAAGAAATTAATATTAAGATAAACTTGGATAAAAACCTGCCTTTTTCATTATTCACTAAAACAAGCATCTGACTCTATAATTTATTCATAAACTGAAACTGGTAGAGTTCTTAATTACACCACTGTGTAAAATGCAAAAATATTCTGCTAACTTAAAACTCTTTGCTACATGAACAGTATGAAGAGGAAAACTGGCCTTGCAGAAGACTTCTTCAGTAAGCATAACAGAAACCATTAAACAGAAGCCCCTTCCACTCATAGAGAAAAAAGGTCCATTTCAATCTTTCTATGTTATTTTATTTTAATACAAAGTAGTTTCTTACCATTTCATTTAGTTTCTTCTGTAAAGTGTATTTTGAAACCTGAAATAATGAAAATCAATAATCTATATGATATTATAAGAAACAATGAAGAGATTAAAATCAGTTAACAACTAGGTGTGATTTGCTATCATGGAAGTGATAAATAAATCTTCTAATAGAAATGTTGCAATTATGAGAAGATCACATTTAGTATTTACAAGAACCTTTAAATAAACTGAAAGTGTTACTAGCTTACACACAACATGATCAATCATTTGTAATTTTTTAAAAAATGATCCAACCTACTAGAACTTTCCGAACACTACCACGCATGCGCGAAGATCCCAATGTGTGAGGCACAGAGACCATGAAGAAGAAGTTATGTTTTAAAAATAATTCATTCTCTGTTTTCAGAATGGTGTTTTATAAGTAATTCATTCTATGTACTCACTACATAGTGTCTTAGTGTCTTAGGACTGATAAAAGAATGCCACACACACACACACATGTGTGTGTGTATTCCTGTCAAAGTGCCTTGAAATGGCCTTTAGGAGATACATTTAAAAGTCAGTTGAGCACTATTCATTGCACTGTTCTTGCTTGTTATGATACTTTTCAAATGTAACATTGTTATGTTGTTGTTGAATGCCTTCACATCGTTTCTGACTTATGGCAACCCTAAGGCAAACCTACCATGGGGTTTTCTGGGGCTGAGCATATGATGCACCAGTGAGTTTCCATGGCCAAGTGTGGAATCAAACCCTGGTCCCCAGGGTCATAGACCAATGCTCAAATCACTATACCTCACTGGCTCTCAACATTGTTACACTCCCTACTTTAAAAAATGTACTCATGTTAAGAGGACTTGTGCGCAGAAAAGAATGTCTTAAACAACATACATCATTTTCAGCACAACATATTAGTTTTTATGGGGGGAAAACAAGACTTGTGCACAAATAAACCATTCTAAACGTATTCTAAAAGTTGCCAAAAAAGAAAGAAAAGAAAAGAAAAGAAAAGAAAAGAAAAGAAAAGAAAAGAAAAGAAAAGAAAAGAAAAGAAAAGAAAAGAAAAGATGTGGCTGATGGCTATTTTCAGTGTGTTGAAGGACAAGGACAAGGTCAAGAAAATTTGTGAGTATTCTATGCCTTTCTGCTTGCAGTTCTGTTCCATGTACATGGGAAGTATATTACTAAAAAAAACAAGAATTTCTTGTATACAGGATGGACAACTTTATAAGACATGCAGATCTAATTTTCAACTTTTAGAAATACTAGGCATGACCCTTAGCCCAGAAATGGGGGGCAGATCAAAACTAGAAGTGGATTCTCATCTACTTCTGTATTTTTGAACCTTGGAAAGGTCTGAGAACCTTCCCATTCCCTCAGAAACACAGACCCACCACTTACAGATGCTTACCGCAGTTGAAACTGAGGTTTTTACTTTTTTCCAAGGCATGGGCATTCGGAGTTTTGTAAACTGTAAAAAATGGATCTGAGAGGACTACGTGCGGCCTAGAAGCCCAATTTTGCTCTTCTGCATTACCATCTGTTCCTCCCCAGTGCAAATTATTCATGCTTGGTGCACAAGTAATTTGAATCAAAGTAAGACAAGAAGGGAAACTGGATTGGAATGTGAGAAACATGCACAAATCTCCTATTTCCTCTAATCACACTCTTGGCATGTATGCTCATAAATGAAGACAAAGGAGAAGAGGGAAAGTAGGGTGCTAGTGATCTCACAAATCCTCTGAAAGCTTCCTACAACTGAGTACAGTGCCAACAGTGTAGACTGCATCATACCTCAAATTTTGTGAAGCTTGCACACCTACTTCTTACTCACTCCAGGCACTAAGATTCATACCTATTTGCAAACTAGGTTTAAAAGTGTGCAAAATAGTAGAAGTTGTAAGGTAGAAACCTCTACTAGTACTACATTTTCAAACTGTTTTATGCCTTGTTCACTTTTTTAAAACCGTTCTCTTCCTATGGTGATAATAATCATATTCTATTAATTCCAGCTCAAGGCCTCCCAACATGCTATACCTACATTAATGCCCATTTCAAACCAAACACATAGCATAGTTGAAATTCTATGTAGCCATCTTGGAGGGATAAGGACTGGAACTGAATTACCCAAAAGAGTTTCAGGGTTTTTTTTTTTCCTCCTGCTTAGCAGCCCTGACAAATGATCTACCAAGCTGCTCTTTGCTGGGGGAGGGGCTTTCCTCCAGGTAACTTTCCTCTTGAGGCAAATAGTGCTACACATGAATGCCTATTACTGCATTACCTCCCACCACCATCCTTCTCTGTTCTGCAACTTGCACTATATTACATTGTAAGAGATTCTTACTTTACCTCTTCATGAATCCCTACTGTGCTGCCTTTCATATACATAAAGCTAGCAGTGCCAAACTTAAAAATCAGGATATCAGAAAAGCTGCATACAAAAATCATATGACTTCTCTATTCACTATAGTTTGTAACATAGAACTTCTTGCCTCAACATTTTCAACTGGGTAACACTGCAATATTAAGATGGGGTGGACAACTTGTGGCCCTCCAGATATTAGTAGACTCCAAATTCCACTGACCCCAATGTTGATGGCTAATGATGAGTGGACTAAGAGATCTGTAGCTCAACAGCTTCTGAGAGACCACATGTTACCTGCCCAGGGACTGAGACATGATAAATTGTCATTGCCTAGTTCTTAGGATTGTTAACTGTTGTTGTACAAGCAGAAACATGTTTTGAAAAGTAGGCTCTCATTCACAGCATGACAAGCTTTCTCCTTAGACTTCTTTACAAATTGTTTATTGTACCATTGTACTACCATGCCTCTCAACTAGAGGAATAAGATCATCCTGACTTCTCTTAGGAAACAGCACAATGTGCTACTTTCCCAATGCCAGCTATGCTGTCCTGCATCACCACACACCTTTAAAAAATCCTGAGTTTAGCACTTATGTAATACTACAGGATATACATATAGCATAGTGCAAAAATTAGGGTCTACTCCCAGCATCAAAGCAAAGTCTTAAACTCCTGAGTCAGTGAAGAAGACTATAATGAAAAGAAATTAAATCTACAGTAGTTACATTTACAAATAATGGTTTACACGAACAACAATTTACTTGTATGTGTAGTTTATCACCACAGTGTACCATCAGGAGAACAAATTGAATAAAAATGCAGTTCTTCTTTAAACAGAAGAATTCAACCTATGAGGAAGCCAGGGAGAATCTAATGTACTTTCTAATGTTCGCCTGCTCCTCTGATGTTGTGTTTATATATAGAATGTGCATGCCAACTGCTAGTAGTACAATTAAGCTAGGTAAAATATCAGAACTGTCTGTTGAGTTTAAATCAAATTCCTTCACAGGATGCTTCTTCCCAAAGTTTATCTTAGTTAAGAAAAGCAAGGGAACATTTATTACTTTCCATCCATGTATCATGTTCAGCCAACCCTGAAGTACACTATATATCACTTGCACTGTGTCATGAACTGAGCAGGGCATAACAAATCCTTTCAGCCTTTTGCACAGAAGGTCAGCAATGTGAAGAAATTTGCTTTTACAATAATCACAGCATCAATTTGATTATTAAACAAACAGAGAATGACATCAAAATAACAAAGCTATTTATAAAGTTAATGAGCACAAGATAATCACTACAATATTAATGATGGATAAACATTTCCATTATTACAGTGTAAAGAGAAAAAGCACAATTAAATAATTTGGAAATCTTGAAGAACGGCTAAAAGATGTACATAAAATGCCCATTATTCTGGTTAAGGTCTGTCCTCACACATTTACAAAGATCTGTTTAAGTGATTAACAGTAAGACAAATGTTAGTATGATTTCATATAATTCAAAAACATGATTTCATCTTTGCATTTTCCCTATTGTGGTCTAATTGTTTGCTTTCCTTTCTAAAACAAGCTTATTCAGAAAACCAACTCAACTGAAAAACAAACAACTCCAGGAAATAATTTCTACAAAAGCAGTCCTATGAACTCTAATCAAATTACTTCAAGCTAAATGATTTGGTGAGAGGGGAAAAAGTCTCATGTGACGTTTTCTTCTTGCTAATGAGGAAACAGACTCTAAAGGCACTAGATCCTGTCTGATTTTGGAAGCTAAGCAGGGATGGCCCTCCTTAGTACTTGGATGGGAGCTCACCAACAAATACCAGGTGCTGTAGGCTATATTTCAGAGAAAGGAACTGGCAAAATGACCTCTGAGTACTCGTTGCTTAAGAAACCCCTATGAAATTGATGGGGTCACCAAAGTCAACAGGCAACTTGAAGGCACATGTACACACACAATAAAGGAATGACTGTCTAATTCAAAATAAAGCAGGAACCTCAGAACTATTTTTAAGGGGGAGTCAGAACTGGCAGATGGATTATTATTTTATCTACCTGCAGGTACATTTTTACAAAATCATGAAAACACAGAATACATTGCATTAAAATAACAACAAGCAAACAACTTAAACAAGTAACAATCTGATTACTACATAAGGTGATTAACAACCTGACTACTATATAAGGGACAGCAAAATAATAAATGAAATATTACAAACAAATAAAACATGAATAAACGCAATATGTCAACCAAAGGGGAAATATGTAAGACCTGTTCGGTGAATGAAAAGGTATTTGTCACAGTTCCTAAAATATTCACCACTCCACTACATTATTTTGAAACCAAGACCTGTGGAAATTTGTTAGAAGAGACATGATCGCACACATATTATTCTCAAAAGAAAACACAAAACCTGTACATCTATCAGTCTTGAGGGACAGAAGTTATGAAGTTCGGGATGCATAGCGAGATTGTCACATTTTCTGATGACCACAAATTGATTAGGATGGCAGGAATAGAAAGAGATTGTAAAGAGTTCCAAAAAACATCTCTCTAAACTGGGAGAAAGGTAAATGGTAAATAAAAACTTAGTAAAAACAGAGGTAACATAATGGGTATTGGGGTCATGGTTGATAGTTCTCAGAAAATATTCCCAAGTGTGTGGAGACTATACAAAAAAAAAAGTACAAGTGTGTACTCAAGAAATGAATTTTAATACTAGTAAAATTTATTTCTTCAATGCACACTTGGACTTTTCCTCAGAGAACCTAGGTGCACTGAGTGAGGAACAGGGAGAAATGTTTCAATCAAGACATTAAGGAGATGGAAAAGAGGAATCAAGGCTGGTGAAATGTTAATATGATGGGGGATTATTGTTGGATACTGCATGGTGAGAATCAGGAAGCAGGGCACAAAAGGAAAAGCCATAGACACAATTTCACTGGCAAAAGGAAAAGAGACTACTTTGAGTAAGGTTCAGATGTACAAGTTTTACAATTTTTGTAAATAAATATATTCAGTACAGGCCAAAGAATAGGCTTCATGTGCTAATTTTTCACTGCTATTTCATTCAGTCACATATTACAACATAAAAAAATCAAACAAGTTGTGAAAAAACTGTATATGATGGAGCAAATCTGATGTCATTTTTGGAACTGGAACATCAAATTCCTGTAAAACCAGCACACATTTTTTTAAAGTTTTTATGACCCTTTATTTTGCAGACCTGCGTTACTCACTGAACATTCCAAAACTTTGAATTTTTCCAGCAAGAAAGGGATTATCATTCTCTAATAGACTTCCAAAACACTTTACTTTGCTGATAGGAAACAAAAATCCATTCAAAAACACTAAAAGAAATTGAATTGGAATATCAACATCCACACTTATTTAAAGCAGAGTAACAACTGAATTGATAAAAGATATTAAGTTTGTGAAAGAACTGTGTGTGGTATGACATTTTTGTGTTTTTTAAATTCAGCACCCAAAAATAATTTAAAAACAGCTACAATATTGAGGAAGTCTTTACATCACAGCTCTGTGTTATTTTTCAATCATCCTTAAATATAAAAATTCATATAAACAAAACAAAACACAGTCTTATGGACGAGCTTTGCTTCATCATTTGGAGAACATTCATGCCCCCCCTGCTTAATCTGAAGGGGGGTTCAAGTCCTCTCTGCCTACCCTATTCCAGGGTCCTTAAGACAAAATACTCTCCCACTGTTTTATGGATGCCTGAAATTTTCTTTAGAGAAGCTTTAAAAGCATAAATTTCAACTCCAAAACTATAGTTGCTAACAACCTGAATTAATTATAACTATAAACCTGAAAGAGCAAATATATAGAATAAATTGTCTTTATGAACAAGGGTTCATAAACTAACAGAGTAAGGTGGTCTCTTCCCATCAACAAGAATGAAATTTCATGGAAGTCCCCATTTTTTCTTCTTTGTTGGTGGGGGTCAGCAATTTGCTTCTGAATATCCAAGAACCAAGTCACGCTAAGTAGAGTTCTACAGGTTCAGAACATTGCGTATCACTCTTAAGTCAGAATTCTGATGGCACTCTATGCTATTGTTACACATTTTCAGGAGTCACATACCAATGCCAAGAGATGGCACACTAAACTGAATAAAAATGGCTTAATCCAGTTAACAGAAGTAAGCTTCAGGGGAATTGCCTGAACAAATGGAACTCAATAAGCTGTATAGAATAGTAATTACAGTGTTAGACTCTAGAGATTAGGGTTTATATTCTTGCAAAATGTACTGAGTGACCCTGGGCCTTTTATTATCTTTTTCACAGGACACTGTGTGTATGTGTGTGTGTAAACACATACCTTGAACTCTCAGGAAGAAAAGCAGAATAAAAATCAGACAGATTCCCAGCCTGATGTGGCAGTAGCCACATAAAGTTAACTTTACCAATCCCCTGTTGGGGGTGGGGGAGAGTAGGGACTGCACTGGCTGCTTCTTCACCAGCTAATTACTAAAAGGTAGAAATTATGTTTAGTTACTTCAGTCTCAGCAATCATCACCCAGGTTGCTACAAAACATTGGATCAGGGTTCAAATGTACCAAAGAATATGTATATATTGTTAATGCTGTATACCTGTAATTTTTTTAAAGTCTCCTTCAGTCCTTCTATTTCTCTGTCTTTTGATTCCTCAGCTAGCAAATATTTTCCCTGTCAAAAATCAAGATCTTTCATTAGGAAAAAGACATTTCTCAGCATATTCTTAGTGACATATTTATTGTTAGGAACATAATAATCTATAAAAAATGTGACACATTTATTTTGCTGTGAGTTCAAGAAAGCAATGTGGGCTAACTATAGCATGGCAATTCCAACAGGAATTCATATTTCCTATGAAATCCTAATCAGCTTTTAACACTCTCTCTTTTGAACATGTTATTTCTTGGAGTTCTCCACTTTCCAAGACACGCTTTATCCTTGGGATACTGAGTGGACTTTTAAAAGTTACTGAAAAATGTATTGTTTATATTGTTCCATGCTTTTAGATGTTTCTGTATCATCACTGCTTTCCTGTGTGCCTTATTTATTGTATCTGTCTTCTTGAATCATTGATATAACTTGTGTTCACAACCGTAGAACTGGTTATATAATTTTCCAGCTTTCTGTTCTACTGAGCAAGGAACTGTATAAGCCAAGTTTTTGCAAAACATAACTTTAAAAAAAAACCAATTAAAAAAGAACACTATTAGAATGCCCCAGGTGTAACATGAGATAAAAATGCACTCCTGATAACACGTCTTCACTTTTTAGCCAACAATTTGTAATCACAGAATCTGTATTCAGTGAGAGTCTGAATTAATTTTAGATACCTTGCTGAAGGATCTACACTACTATGATTGCTTTTTTCAAGTGAGCACCTTATATTACTTCCATTGTATCACCTGTTACTCAACAAACTTTCTGGATATATTGCCACTTTTTAACCAAGGTTAATCTTTTCTCTAACTAGAACCAGAAAAGCTGATGCACATAAGCAAAGCAGTTAGATGTAAACTTAGGGAATCATTCATTTCTACCTGAAAGCTTCACGTACCTCATGCTCTCAAGTGGGGGCCATTTTTCATATTCTAACTGATTGATAGTGACATGACATCACTCCCATTGTCACCTTTCAGCTGAAAAACAGCAGGTTTTTGCAGGTTTCGTGGGGTCATGTCAAAAAGAATCCAGACCACCATGTTTGTAGTAGTTTTTTAACAGTTTGGGCAAATTTGGTGTGATTTTTTAACTAGAAAAGACTTGGGGCTTTTGGGGAAGTCTCTAGGATTTGGAGAATCACAAAAAGGGCCCTGTGGGCCACACTTTCTCCATTCCTACTCTAGTGAGACTACAATCTTGGTGAGGACTTTTTATTACTTGTATAGTTTTTGCCCTCAAGAAAGAACTACACACGCAAAAACACCTGAAATAACATCAAACTCTACACAAGTCACTTTGTATCCCTGCTACTAACTGAGTACCTGCTTTACTGAATTAATTAATCATACAACTATCTATGGATTACCTTTTCTTCCTCCATAGCAAGTGTTCTCACTTGAAACTTCAATGCCAGATGAAGGAAATAAACATAAACATCATGATCAATCAATTTGTGTGACACAGAATGTAATTATCATTAACCAAATGGCAGGGCACTTCCCAAATGCCTTGGAAGGAACTTCAGAGTAAATTCCTGTCCAAAACAGAAAATGATTCCTCTTCTGCTTTCTAAAAATACTGCAGGAGAAAAATACTGTGAAAGAAAAATTACTAGTTTTGCCCTCCCTCCCACAATCATTATGGAAGCAATGGGAGCATTCAAATTCTATTTGGCGTGTAGGTCATAAGAGTAGGCATAGGAGGCATTGCTCCTAAGTAAGGAAAGATGACTGTATTTCACTTTCTCCAATGTAGAAAGCGGCAGAGCTTGGAGTGCGTGGAGGGGGGGCAGGGGTGTGTGGCCATGGGATGCGGGAGCATGGCCATGGGGCGTGGGGTGCGGCTACAAGCTGGGACGCCCCAAAAACATTGCTGCAGTTGCCCCCCCCCTTGCTACGCAACTGAAGGTACACATTGAGACTCTCCACACTGTTATAGTACTATTATTCCACTTTCAACATCTTATGGAATCCTGGAGTTTCCAGTTTAAGGAGGGGCATTTAGAATTCTCAGACAGAGAGCTCTTGGCCCTCAGTAAACTACAACTCCCAGAATTCCACAGGATGTTGAAAGTGGAATAATAGCATTATAACAGTGTAGTGCAGAAAGGCCCACTGTTAAAGCACAAGTTTTCTCTGTCCCATTTCTACATTTGTTCACAATTAAATTCACATGAAAATTCATAAGTATCTTGCATATATTTCCTCCTAAAAGCAACATTTTGCAAGTAATGTTTTCCCAATACACATCTTTTTTTTATTATTTCCCTTAATATATACATTTTTACTTAGACCTTCGCAAGTGATTTTATTTGTATTTTTTTGTAAGCTACCTTGAGCCCCCATTTGGGGAAAAAGAAGGGATATAAATGATGGCCAGAATCCTGTATCAGCTTATACTTAACTAAATAACTTCTCCTGACCCAACCCCGCTGCAATAAACTTAATAGGAACATCATTTAGCCAAGTTCTGATCTTTGGCAGAATGGTCCTCCTTCTCCCCATGCAGCTGATGCCTAACTGCAACTGTTTTGTGTTCCCAATTAGGACATAGTCCCAATTTTGATCCTATTGCCAGGACTGTAACTTGTCCCCCATCAGCTGCAAGGGGAGAAGGAGTTCATTTCTACGGATGATCAGAGCATGGCTGACTGAGCTGCACCACAAAAATCTAAGAAGTACAGACAGAAATAACTGTATTCTGATATAATCATGAATTTGGAAAGTGTGAATTAGAGTTGTTAACACATCATTATCCTATGATCATTTCCTTCAATCAACACAACTGAACACGCAGAAGGCAAAATGCAATGTCTTTAGAAGCACAGCTAGCTCTTGATAAATATCCTAAGTGGTTAGAAATATTACCTGTTAAGAGAGGGAAACATCAGTGTTTCATCCATTGGCTTAGTGGGATGTGGAGCATTTATAAAAGGATGAGCAGTTCTTCTGACCTCTCATTAACCATACTACAGGGTTATGAGGTCTCTGCCATCTGTACAGTCCTTCTCTATAGAGACCACGCCTCTTCCCACTTGGGGCTCACAGTACATCGAAATATATTACTAAATATATAGGCAACATAGTCTTCTTCCTACATGAAGTAATTACTTTAATGGAATCAGAAAGCTTCACCAAGGAGAAGCAAAGCCTACTAAGAACACTGAGAGGCATTTTTAAAAAGATGATAGTAAATACTCAAATAAACTGTATATTATGAATCAGAAAAGATCTAACAAGCCAAAAGCATGCACTGAAGATCATAAAAGGCACAAAACATAAAATTCTGAAAACCATAAAATGCCTCCTTTAACAAAACTTCCTTGGTCAAAGTAAGTAAATAAAAATAGTATAAGCTCTGACACTTTTCACACTAGAATTCGTAAGTGCCACTGAAGCATTGTGGGGGTTTTTCCCCCCAAATTAACTTGAAGCAGAAAATTATATATGAAACTTCATAAACCACTATAATATCCAGCAATGTCCCTCCTGCATTAATTTAAAGCTATATGATTTTTGTTCTGTCTATTTTATTGCTTCCAATTGAGTGTGGCAAAGGAGTATCTAATGAATAACCTTTTAATTTCCCCTTTAACAGCCCCACCACTGATCCTTAAGGTCACTTCTCACTAAGGTGATTTAATTTTTAACCAGGTGATGTGTACCTGGTGCTGCCGAAGTCTGTACCTGATACCCCAAATAGGTGCATGTGTCCACCCATTTTCCTACCCACTCCTTATTTAACCTCAGCAATTTTACTGCCAGTACCTCAGACAGTCCTCTCTCATTTCCTCACTTTTTTTTTAACTCTGAATTTTATAAATAGTGCCTTATCTCCCTCCTATTTTCCCATCTTTTTTTTTCCTATCTCAGAAATCTTAGAAGCCATGTCTCAAACATCATTCTCCTTCTAGCTGAACTGTATCCGTTCCTGCCTAGGTCAGCACTTAATACCTCAAAAGAATGAAGGGGGACTTCTGTTTTCCCAGCTTCCTTCTTTAAACTTAGGAATTTTATTAGCTGTAGTTTTTCTGCCCTTATAAAAATCAGCAGCCTTTGTATCACTCTCTTAGCCCTGTCTTAATTTCTAGCTGAATTGTATTCAGAGCAGTCTATGTGCCTCATACTCCAAAAGGGGTGGGTCTACGGTGTTCCTGTTAATCTGCTACCACTGTTTTGTACCTCAAACGTCTTACCAGCAGTATATCAGAGTGCTCTTTAACCCCTTTTTAAACTTCAGGAATCTTACCATCAGTGTCTGAGCCCTCCCCTCTGTTTTCTCATCTTTTTTTTTATCTAAGGGATTTTAGCAGTAGCACCTCAGAAAGTCTTTCTGCTTTCTATTTGTTGCTTTTTTAAATTGCTTCCCAATTAATTATACTTTCCCTCCCACCCTTCTTTTTATTTCTGGCAACCCCTCCCCCCAAATATGGAATCCCAGTCCAAAATTTGGCACAGCAACTTATATGACACGCAAACAGACACATATCTTGTGGCTTCTACCATTATTTCCTATCTGCAGCCACAGACAAAGAAACATTCTCTTTTACTACTATAAATGTTACCGAGAAATGTCCACAATAGAACAAATTTTTCCTGTTGTGTATCTAGAAAAGTCTTGTCAAATATAGGCAATAAACATAGCCAATATACTGCATACTTCATGTCACCATGTCCAGACACCATTCATGCATGTGCTCATTTAAAAAAATCAAATGTGAATGCTAAATGAGTTTGTGAATGAGAAAAAAACACTGGAGCAATTGTGAAAAATTGCTTCAAGATGTCTCTTTCATTAGAAATGTGCTGGTAAATCTAGGTATCTTCTCTTACAGAAGTAAATCACTGGTGTGAAAATCTCACCTCTTACCATTTTTCTCCCAATCAGTATGCATGAAATGATTATTCAAAATGTCACAGGTACCTATTCAATATCAATGAAGACATGACACTTCTCCTTCCACGTATGTGTCCATGAGCTTTTCTTAAAGTTTCCTTTTTTTAGGGGCAGTTCACTGGTGTATCAAATATGTATGCGTGTGTGTGTGTTGTGTGTTTTCTTGTTGTATGCCTCAAATAATGTTCAATCCTAAGGTGAACCTATCATGGGTTTTTTTTTCTGGGGCTGCGAGTGTTAATGCATCCAAGTCATCCAATGGGTTTCCATGGTCAAGTGGGAATTGAACCCTGGTCTGTAGCATCACAGTCCAATGCTCAAACCACTACATCAATATAGATATAGAGGTAGATTTAAACTGGGAAATACCAACAGTGCAACTGATGTGGCATTGTACTAATCTTAATATCTTTTTATTAATTTCATGTATACATCTGGATCTTCCTCCTCTCCAATATGGACATGTTTACCTCCTCATAAAAGAAAGAGCAGCAGAAAGGCCATTCCTCACAGCAAGGTTCTCTGCACTGTAGCTGAACCTGGCAGCACAACCCTGTTCATATTTGGGCAGAGTTAAGCCCCAGCAAGCTCATAGGAACTTAATGTCAAGTAAGTGAATGCAGGACTGCAGTCTAAAACAAGGAAGAAACAAGTGCTTCAGGCTTAACTGATCTTCTGAATATGACTGAAAACACTGCTTTTTCAATAAAATTCACTGGCAAATAGTTATGATTATTACTGCTATGAAAAAAGAGTTTCAATGTAATACCTTTTTTTTAATAGCTGCCATGGCTTCTGTATGCTGTTTATTTAATGCTTCTTTCTGATGCTGAAGAGCTTCCTGTTTATCAACAATAATTTAAGTTAAGCAACATCAAAACTGATCTTTAAGTGTGACTTTTTAATTTCACCGTCAAGTGTATGTATATACATTAAGAAAATACTTCAGTTTAAAGCTCTTTAACTTTCAATTTAGAACTAATGATTACAGAAGGCATACAAGATAATAGCTATATCTTCAAATAAAATAGCATAGGCACAAGATTATTAGTGTGAAGAGTGGGATATATTTTCTGTAAAACTATAACTACTGTATTTTCTGGTGTATAAGACTCACATTTTTTTCCTGAAAAATACTGTTTGAAAGTGGGATGCATCATATATGTCAATGTGTCTTATACACCAGCAAATAGTATACGTTGGCATATAAATGAGGTGAGTCTTATACACTTGTGTGTCTTATATGTTGGCAAATATAGTATATGCAATTTCAGAGCAACAGCATGAACGTTCAATGTAAAGTCGAAGGCTTTCACGACTGGAATCCATAGGTTGTTGTGGGTTTTCTGGGCTTTGAGGCTGTGTTCTATTAGTATTTTCTCCTTACATTTCGCCTGCATCTGTGGCTGGCATCTTCAGAGGATCTGGTGGCATGGAAGTGAGTCAGAGTATATATACTTGTATAGTCCTCAGGTGGGAGGAAGCAATTTGCATGTGTTACAGTTGGCCTGTGTGATGGCCTATTGTTAAATGGGATATCCCCCAGAGTTGTATTGTTAGTCAGGGGATATGCATAACAGTGTATTAATTACATAAGCCATCCATTGTATTGTTCCCTGTAGAGGGACCTCCAGAGTCTGAGTGGTGTTCACTGGCATATTTTTGAGTCTTGATTTTAGTGTTCTTCAGTACTGGTAGCCAAATCTTGTTTACTTTCCGAGTTTCTTCTTTCCTGTTGAAATCGTCCATTAGTTTATGGATTTCAATGGCCTCTCTGTGTAGTCTGATATAGTAAATATCAGAACAGTCTAGAATTTCTGTGCTTTCAAAAAGCATTCTGTGTCCAGGTTGGTTTATGACATGTTCTGCTACTACTGATTTTTCTGGCTGGATCAATCTGCAGTGTCTTTCGTGTTCTTTGATTCATGTTTGGATGCTGCATTTTGTAGTCCCTATGAAGACCTGCCCATGATTGTTATTATATTGCTCATTTGCTTTGAAGTATATAGTTTAAAGTAACGTCTGTAACATCAGAATTTATTATTTTAAAAATTGTCTTCTGAAGTGGCAGTGTGACAGGGTGTTTCATGGCAGGTGAAAAGCCCACTGTGCAGGTACACAGTCTGCAGCTTTGTTGAATATCTTCTGGGTTTGGAATAAGGCAGAAGAGTAAAGGTATGAATGACAGAACCACACATACTTAGGTATTTCACATAAGTATTTTCATGTTTAGTTTGGACATCCCTTACTCACCAAATTCCCTTACTCACCAAATTCTACATTGCCTTAAAGCAAAAAGATTAAAAAGATTTAATATTTTTAGAGGCTCAAAAGCATTATAAGAATATGTGAATCTGATCAGATATAAAATATTATTTTATGTTTACATTAATTCAAACAGTTACTGTAACCTACAAAAAAGATACTACCTAATTATTAAGTATCTATTTTAAAAATTACTAACCTTTTGCCATTCAAGTTCCTGTTTTTCAACCACAAACTTACTAATTTGTTCTTCATAATGAATTTCTGCATCCTAATTTCAAAAATAAACAGAAATTATTTATTATTTTATTTAAGTATTTAAATTTAATTTAAAAATTAAAGTAAATTAGTTTAAATATTTATTTAAATTAAAAATGGCTAGTTAACAAGATTAGGAAGCTCTTTTACTTTTCAAATACAAATAAATGTATATTACAACATGTCTGATTAGAAAAGAGAAAACACCATTTAGTTTGATGAATATGTTAGAAACACTATTAATGGCAAGTACATTTATTATGAAAACATGGTTCAAAAGATGAACAAGACATTGTGTTATTAATAACAATTTACCATGAATGACTATTTCATTAATTGACTTCCCTCTCTTAATCTGTCATCCTTGTTCTTCCATCATACTCTCTTATTCTGTCTCATTGATAACCATTTGTCATAAACAACCACTTTTTTACTTGAGATACATCTCTTATTCTATCATTTTAAAAACTTCAAAAATAATATTGTAAATTTACTTGGTTATAAAATTTGTTGAAATAAATATACAAACCACTGAGTGTTCTTTCTTCAGTGAAAAGAGAACATCTTTGTATACTTTGCTTCTTCTCACACAGCCTTATAGGACTGCCTAAGCAGAATTTCTTTTCCTCAGGTAAGAGGAAAATGACACAGTTTTAAAGAGAAGTTCAAGATCTAGGTTATAGATTCCTTATTTATTCATTTCTCAGATTTCTGTCCCATCTTTTCCCTAAAACTTAGTATTCAAGCCACTGAATAAATGTAATTAAAAACAGATAATAGAAGTTAAAAACTAGATTAACAACAGATTAAAACATTTAAAACTAATCAGATAATAAAACCATTAAAGTTAACACAACAATAAAATCCACCGACATCTGTAAAATATCTATGACCACCTTTAAAAGATGCGTCTTCACACCCTTCCTAAAAGCTGTTAGAATGGAGATAATTTCAAATCTAAGGGAAATGCATTCCACACTCTAGGAGCAACACAAGTACAGTACTCTCAAAAACTTGTTCTGAATATCGTAACATATGGACAGGTTCAAAGCAAGACATGTGGTCAATTTGATATCTCAAGCTGTCTAGGACTTTAAAGGTTAAAAACAATACTCTGAATTGAGCCTGGAAGGAAAACAACTGACAACCACTACAGGTCTTTGACTAGCAGTAAAATGGTCATGACAACCATGCACCTGTTAGCATGTTGACCAACTGAAGTTCCTAGACCCTCTTCAAAAGTTTTCATAATATTGCCCCTTATTTCTTTCAACTACCGTATTTTTACAGGGCAAAAGGTACAGTTCAAACAGACTAACATGTTTCTTGAAGCACAGTGGTTCCAAACCATCAACAGGTGGATAGATGTACAGGTCAAAACCAGCCTCTTTAATTTTAATAGTTAATCAGCGCTTTTGTAGCAAAACTGTTTGTTTTCCCATGATATCACAGTAAAAAGTCAGACTGACTCATTTTGTATTGATTGAAGGTTTAAAATGTTCTCCACAAAGAGGCCAAATGGAGTACATCACAGAAGACAATCCTTAATGTTGTGAAAGTATGTGTTATCGTTACTAGATACCAATCCTGCACAAAAGATCAAGGTTAATGACTTAATTGTGATTGAAAAGAAATTATTCCTGGATATAGCTATCACCTGAGGATTCAGGAGCAAAGCCAAGTCTAGAAGAGTTCCTAGACAGTGCAACTGACAAGCTAAGGGCGCAGAAACACCATCATTAATGTGAGGACTTCCTTCTTCTAATCAGCAGGTACAGAGTCCTCCATCTACTATCATTTCCAACTTGCCCAGCTACTCTTATCCAGAATTGAAAATAATTAAAATTTCCAAAATGAACTCTAAAATCAAGATAGCAGCTCCTGAATCCAATAAATTTAAACATTAATCTTGAAATGTTCATTATTATCAAGAAGAGTCATTGGTAGTACAGACAAGAAGAAAGGGAGCTGCCTTATTCTAGGGCAGGCCATTGAGTTCAATATCATCTATGCTAACTAGCAGTGGATCTCTAAGATTTCAGCCAGTTTGGCCAGATTTTTTGTCTTTCACCTACTGTCACAAAAATACAAGCGCCATTGCTTCTAATATTAGAGTATTGTTTGCTGAATATTACAAATGCTATGTGGCATGAAAGTAAAGCAGATAAACACCAAAATGTAAAAGCTCAATAAATATCTTTCTGTACTCCCTAGCTGAATAATATTCTGTAACTACAGCAAAATAGTTTTCTTATAATTATCTATAAACAGTGACTCTGGATACATCTTCTATTACTCCCCCATCAGGGACAAAGGCCAATTATTTTGATTACCCTATGACTTTTTGCAGAAGGGGGAGTACACTTTTAAACAATTTATTTACAAATGCTGTTAAAATGTGCTACCAGTAAAACATACATTAATGAAAAGTAGAAACATGATACATTATGAATAAAACTCCTGTAGAAAACAATTCTCCCACATGGAGAAAAAGAGGCCAGGGATGATTTGGTAGAGAAAAATGGCCAACCAGGAAAAGGTTAAGCATCCACTTCTTTACTTCTATTTTTCCACTCATGACTTCAGGCTGCTTTTCATTTGAAAAAACAATTAAAAGAGCATCACACACAACTGCATAAACATTGCACACAATGGGATTTGGGCTTTGGTAATGAGGGAAAGAAACTATGAACATGCTTATGGATATTTTTCATTCAAAATATAATAGAAGTAGAATCATATAGCCTTCCTGATGTTATTGGACCCCCAGTATCATCCTTAGTCATCCTTGGCTATGTGGACTTGTCCAACAGTATCTGGAGGGCCACATCATCCTCACCACTGCAATGCAGCATTATGTCTGGCAAAGTAACATGTAGAGCAGGATGGTAGTAAAAATTAGCAGGTAAGGCAAGAGACTAGAAGACTCCTAAGCCTTGAACTACTAGCTTAATTTTAACTGTCACTTATATGGGCAGCAGGTATAAGAAATATAAATTATTACCTCTGTGCACATCTGTTCACATCGTACGTCACATATTCAATTGCTCAAGAGACTAGGCCTATATAAATTAAATGACTATACTGACAGCTAAATACTTGAATGAAACAAACTAAGGCTGTCAATTCAAAACTCCTCATTTCAATATAATGTAAATATACTTTGGGTTTATATTTTTTTACTAGAGAAGTTTGAAAACTTAGTATAGTCTAAAAAAGGACTTTATGGTGCATGAAAAGTAGCAGTCATGCTTCACTATTTCAGGAAATGTTTGTCTAAAAGCAAGAGATGGTCTTTCAAAAAATAAATACCAAACAAAAAAAATTAGCCCTTCTTCAGCACAACAGTTTCTTTTTATATAAAATCTGAAGTTTTTCAAACTTTGTGTTCTTCAGACTGTCCTGCAGTTTCCTAAAAGGCATATTTTTTCTCTTCAATAAAAAAAATATATAATCTTAAGAAAATAACAAGAGACACAAAACCTTTAAAACTGTTGATATTTTATTAGCTGCCTTAGGACTACAAGGATTTAAGTGTTTTTACAGAAGCCCTACCATAACAATAAAAGAGGAGTCATTTGATGGTTTATTTACTCGTTATAACCTTTAGAAAGTGTCAAGCTTTTTGTAAAATGCTTGCTCCAGGCTGTAGTTTTACAAGATAGGCTGTGTATTGGTCAAGCCCCTCCTGATTTTTGACCCTGAACAGATTTAGGAATAGAGTATAGCTGGCTCACATCCAAGCAGCCAAAACTGGGTACTTTTACTATCTTTTTCAAACTCATAATCCACCTCCTACGAAATTGGAACATCAATTTCCCTTGTGTTGTTCAATCAATAGTTCTTGGACTTCAAAACTGCTTCATAATCTCTTTAGGATGCCCTCCATAAACTAGCTATTCAAGTAAAACTTGTTCAGACTGAGGAAAGATTTCAAAAGTTTAAAGTCTGCAGAAGGATGAAAGGTCCTGTCCACAAACCACTTGTCAATAATACAGAGCAAAAAAAAAGAAAAAAAAGAAATATTAAAGAGTAGAGAGGACTAGTACAGCAGTACTGAACATGAGAAATTAATCTCTGATGGCTTTTGTACATGTGTAGTTCATGTTTGATTCACCCACAAGTAGAGCTTGAAGACCCTTCTTAAAATGAGACAAGTGACAGAGGGGAATCAGATGTACATTTGGGACTGGCAGATAACCAGGAAATTGGCTGCAGAGATATCTCTCTCATTCTCTTGGGGCTCTATAGCAGGAAAACAGGTTCCCTGAAGTAGCTCAGTCCAGCTCTTATTATTTATTTATTTGCTCTGGTTTTATTCCCACACTGGTTCCTACTTCCCACTGATCTTCTTCACTACAGTATCACATCCAGCACCAATGAACCTATGCCATGGGTCCTGCTCCTATGCTAGTTGTACCTCAGCTCTTGCTTCAGCTACAAATTGCATCAATGCAAAGTATGAGAAATTGATTTTGGATAATCTTCCTTCCTTAAAAGCCCAAATACTTTAAGATTATTTCCCAGATAAAATCTGGAACTGTGCACAATGGATCTGATAGTCATATGCCCTATGATAATAAGTCTACATGGAGTAAGAGTGTGCCAAGCTGGGTAAGTGGGGATGCAAACAGGAACAGCTGTGTGAAGTGTAATCCCATTTTGCCCATAGGCTTTTGACTGGATTATTCTAAACCAGATGAGTACTTTCAACACTGTTCCCACAATTTAGGGGCAAAAAAGATCACTGTGAAATGAAAAGAGTACTAATTGCACATATTGATTTGCAACTAATGAAAAGTTAAAGTAAATATGATTTTACCTTCCTTGCACAATTAAGAATTCTACATTTCCTAATACACATGAACAAAAGAAAAATCTGTGCAATTCTTTTAATTTAAAATACAAACAGCATACTGTACCCTGACCCAATTTGGTAGCTATACTTGAAAAGCAACAACATAAAGGTCAAGAAGCCCATAACAATAAAATACATCAGACAGTAGCACAGAAGGGTTCTATGTCTGTATACACTATTGAGTCTGATTTGTTTCTCTCCCTTTACACACACACACACAAAATTTGGAAGCTGGTGAATATGAGTTTCAGGGATCCCTTACAGCCCTGTGATTGTAGCAGACTACAACACTACCGACTTAGTGGATCATGAAGCAGAAACATCGTGCTGTAAATGGAATAACAAGGAACAGACAGGTTGCAGATTACAACAGGTGACTAGCTTTAGACTGAAATTTGCTGCATACAAGGATCTCCCTTATGTAACAGCTAATTAGTACAATGAGTAAAAAATGCTGACCATCTGGAGGAGGTGCAAAAGGTTGTATATACTGCCCTATACTCCTTAGAGAAAAAGCAAGATATAAATGAAACTCACCAACCAACCAACGAAATCAGTCCACTCCCTCCTGTCCCAATCAGAAAAATGTGCTGTCAGACCAAACAGTACTATATTGATGGCTGGTGGATAGTGCAAAAGTTCCACATAAGCTCCACCCTTTGGCATGTGCATAACCCACATGACTGAAATGCTGGCACCAGTTTTTGCAAAGAGATCAACCTGGCTAGAACAGGACAATGGAACCCCAGTTGGTCACTATAGCTAATACTTTTGAAGGAGAGGGGGCAGGAGACATTCCACCCATTGACACCAAGTCTGAGGGCATGGTTTGCCTCATTTCTTAGCTTTGTAAAGGAACAAGTTGCGCCCAGGCAGCTTTCTACAGGCAGTAAGAAATGCTTCTAGACATTTGGAAGGTCTTTGGGAGAAATTTCTCACTTCCACTTTTTAAACTGTTGTCTCCCTGGAATTGTTGAAATGCTTATGTAGGGAATTTGAGAGACAGAGGGACAGGTATGGGAGGTTCTTGTGGGGTTTAGGAGAAGGAAAGGGAGAAGTTTTTGAAAGTAACAGTTCTTTGGCAGAAGAAGAGATTAAGGATCAAGAGACGTTGGCTTCTCTCTTATCCTGGATAAGATACAAAACCTTATACAAGCAACTTTATGTAAATTGGTTCTGTGCTAAAATTTAATTGGTGGAAGGCTGCTGAGATAGAATCATAGAATCGTAGAGTTGGAAGAGACTACCGGGGCCATCCAGTCCAACTCCCTGCCATGCAGGAACCCACATGAAAGCACTCCCAACAGATGGCCATCCAGCCTCTGCTTAAAAACCAAAGAAAGAGACTCCACCACACTCCGAGGCAGCATATTCCAAAGAGAACTTGCATCCTTTGTTGGCTGAGGTTAAAAAGTCAATTAAAGAGATTAGTATTTAGGTCATGCTAAAATAATAAATCCTGGATGCCAAGTCTACTGTCTCCCTGTCTCTAATCCCCATCATTTGGAGAAATGGTTGGTGTGGGTGTGCAATTATTTCAACCTCTCCAATCACTTAGGTGCATGGATCCATGCTTCCTGGACAGTATTCTAAATTGCAAATTACAGACATGACCAGAAACAGCTTTTACCAATTCTGCTTTGGCTTAGTTCAAGTGTAAATCCACATCACTATCTGGCATTACACAAACAAACCCCTTCACCAATGCATTTCTTGTTCTTATTCACTAGTATTTCTGATATTTGTTTGCTGACAAATATCAGAAACTAAGATCAATGATTAGTTTCTAGTCTTGGTTTGCAAAGCTGTCACAAAACCTAGTTTCCCAGTTTGGCTGTAATAGTATATCATGCTTTAGTACTGACCAAAAAAAATCAGTCACTGGGGAGGAGGGGACAGAGAAGAAGAGGTCGCATGCAAACACATGCCTTATTTGTTTAATTCAAAATCACAGTTCTGCTTTATGACTTTAACAACTTTGTGTAAAAAGTGAAACTCTTAAGTGAATACCTAGCAATCATCACCAACATCAGTGATAGACTTACAGAAGGCACTGTATGTGGGGCTGCCTTAAATGATTATCTTTAAAATGCCAACAATTTTTCACCAGTGACAAAAGCAATATGCATATTTAGGAGACTTCTCCTGATGTTATATTAGTATCTAAGCTTCATGATCATTGTTGGTGAAATGCACCTCTGAAACAGATTTCCACACATTACAGAGAGAGAACATACAAACTTCTGTATGAGCAGATGTTAACACCAATGAAGATATCACAAATTACAAAATAAAATAAAATAAAATAAAATAAAATAAAATAAAATAAATACGCACAGTGCTGGAGGGGGTATGACTTACCAGAAAGCTACATAAATATGTGATAAGATTATATAGTTGTCTCAACATTCTGGAGGGAAGTTTTTCAAGAAATACGTAACCCTACCAGCCAACAGGTTCAATTTGTTCCCGACTTAATGCTATTGAACATTTTCTCCATTTCTGAAGCTCAGTTATCACATAAGAACCTAACTGCATTTTTACTTTTAGGCACTAGACAGTTAATAGCACAGCAGTGGAAATCAGGAAATGGACTGAACATCACCTCATGATATGCAAGAATATAGGACATAGCTCTATCAGAAAAGTTAACACAAAGAACCAAAAAACGGAAAAAAAGACATGGACATAACTTTGCAGAAACTTGGTTCACTTGTTTAGGATGTTAATTAGTCAACAGACCCAAGAAGACAAGCCCTGGTTACTCGTGAAATAAACATTAACTTAGAAGCCTGAATATATACAGTGAATGGTGTAAATGTTTTGCAGTGGTGTTACCCAATCTGTAAAGTTTGTTTATTTCATAAATTGTATTTCATATTCACTTTTTCAACAAAAGAAAAAAAGACAAAAAATAATTGTGGGCAAAATGCCCTTTTCTAGTACTCTACAATATTTTGTCAGTAAAGCAATATCTTTTTTGCCTCCTCTAAGTCCTGGGACTTGAGTATGTAGAAACCACATTCCTACATTGCAATGAACTCTCAATTATACTATCTGCACCATGAACAAATACCAAAGACTCACAGAAATGCATTCCCACTGGCTCATCAGTATCTGTGGAACTCCCTTTTACTAGAGACGAATCTAATTCAGTACAGCCTGACTATTTTCTTAGAGCTCTGCTATACTATTTAATATACTGTGTTTAGGCTGGCTTTCTAAAGCCATGGGTAACACCTTTTAATACACTTTAATATATTTTATTGGACTATTTATCGTGCTGAATGTACTGCATTACATTTTGAAACAAGAAATTCACTTACCCTTCTCATGCGCAGTTCTTCTACTGCCTCCAGAAAATTTGTTTTAAAATCTAATCGCTGGATACAAAGTAGCACTTCTGAAGAATTTTGTAAGGTATAGGCAGGGACTTCTTTGTTTGTTTCTTCATCCATTTTAGAAATGATATCTTTAAAAATTAAACGTATAACTCAGTTCAAATATTAATCTACATTGCTAAAATCTAACACAAACAACATGAAATGCAACTTAGAAAACAAAATAATTGCATCAAAGAGAACTGCAAGGAGGGAGAACTGAATACAAGTGTATAGACTGCTGTCAAACACTGCTAGAGGAATGAATTCTCCCTCACTATTGCCCCAAAGTAGATGAACACAGAAGAATTTCAAAGTACAAAGTGAAAGTTTGCTCATATAATGCTAAATATCACCAACAATAATGCAACAAACATTCATTTGTAATATAGAAAACACAGTGATAACTTTAGTATAAGTGAAATTGAGTGAAGATGTTCTAATTTATTCAGCATTTACCCATTACCAATTGTCACAGTTGCTGTGTGCCTTCAAGTCATTTCCAACTTATGGCACCACTAAGGCAAACATATCATGCAGTTTTTGGGGGGTTGAGAGTGTGTGATGCACTCAAGATCACCCAGTGGATTTCACTGGCTTAGTGGGGAATCAAACCCTGGTCTCTGGGATCATAGTCAAACACTCAAACCACTACACCACACTGGCTCTCTTATTTACCAATTACTTATTCATTAATCAAGTGAAATTTAGATTCCAAATCTATTCATATCTATTTAGAAGTATAGTCCGATAAAATCAATCTGGGATTACTGTTGCTGGACTGAATATATGTGTTTAAGATGTATATTTATTGCAGAGCTGTAAACATTAGAAGTAATCAGTTTTAACCAGTTATAGTTATAATTCCAAAGCCAAAGAAAGATACTTAGCTTGATAAAGTAACAAAGATGGTTACTTTCAATTACTTTTAAAAATCAGAATGTTACAAGCCAATATCTGTGATATAAAACACACTTCCATCCATCTTGCCATCACCTGAACACTGCATGTGATAGCAGCATGAGGCAAAGAACATGCCAGCATTTGAATTACAGTTGGCCCTCCACTTTTGTGGATTTCCCTTTGGTAAACTTGATTATTTGTGAGTTTCTAGCTCCTTCCTCTTCCTCTTCCTCTCACAGGGTAAAAGAAGGCAGAAGAGGTGCTGCTGGAGGTGACAGAGGAAAAGAAGGGAACTAGGGCTTAGAGGTAGATCTTGCCATGGAAACTAAGAGGAGGAAGAAAAGGTGCTGCTGGAGAACAAGAAAGGGAGAAAGATGGGAAGTGGGGCTCAGAGGTGGATCATTGGGTGGAAAGTAAGATGCTGTTGGTGAAGGGGAGAAAAGGGAAAAGATGGGAAGAGGCTTAGATGTAGATTGTGGAGTGGGAAGTAAGAAAAGGTAGAAGAGGTGTTGCTGGAGGAGGAGAAACAGGGAAAGATGGGAAGAGGCTTAGATGTAGATTGTGGAGTGGAGTGGAGTGGAGTGGAATGGGAAGTAAGAGAAGGTAGAGGAGGTGCTGCTGGAGGACAAGAAAGGCAGATAGATGAGAAATGAAGCTCAGAGGTGGATCATTGAGTGAGAAGTAAGTGAAGGCAGAGGAGGAGGGGAAAAAGGGGAAAAGATGAGAAATGAGGCTTAGAAGTGGATTGCGGGTTGGGAAGTAAGAGAATGCAAAGGAGGTACTGTTAGAGGAAGAGAAAGGGGAAAAGATGGGAAAGGGTTTAGATGTGGATCTTGCTGTGAGAAGTATGAAAAGGCGAAGGAGGTGCTGTTGAAGGACAAGAGACAGGGAGGAGAGGGAGGGGAATGTGGATTAGGAGGGCCAGGAGCTGAATCAGTCACTGCTCACTGCCAGGACTGGTTAGTCCTAAGAACAGAAAGGGCTTTTAAAATCTTACTCACAATTTTTTTTATTTTTGCAAAGGTTCTGTGCTCCTAAATTTCAGGAACATGGAGGGCTCACTGTATGTGATATTCCTCTTCCATAATTTGGTGAGGCTATACCCTTTAACTATAAAAATAAATCAAAGTTGCTGTCACAGTGCAAAGGGGGTGAAATTATCTTTCATTTCTGTCTTAATTGTATGTAGTTATGCCATTGTTATGAGGGAAAGGGCTTAATTACAGTTAACTTCCAAACTCTAGTACACTACTGTGTACATACTTCTAAGTAGTCCAATTTTTTAAAAATTTCTAATTTAAATAATACAGGCAAGTTGAAGATTAGGTATATGAACTCCTTTTTTAAAGTCTCTCTGGGAAAGGTGCATGGAGGTAAACATCGTCTATAGTGCACAAGCATAAAAAAAGCTTCCAAATACTTGGGGCTGAATGCTGCACACATTTCCAAAGGAGTAAGCATCATTAAACCCAAAGGAACTCAATTATGTGAAAACATGCATAGGATTATGCTACAAAACACTTTTCTAAAGGTTTGAAAAAGATGCAGTATGTTTGGCAGCTCATGGACTATGACTGAGTTGGAGTGATTAGGGATTGTGCTGCTCATCATTAATTATACACAAACGATAAGAACAACAAATAGGTGAACATTTTGGCAACTATGTTTCAAACTTCAATAGCAATGGCAATGAATAAGGTCTAAGTCTAGCATTATGCTGGTGTTACAAAACCCACTAAGTGGAACTTTCTTCCTCTCCCTCCTCCCTGCAGTATATAGAGATGCCTGAAAACCCAGTCCAGAGGGGTTTCCTGGCTTCTGGCGCCATTCTTTACAAGCACAGGACATTATAGAAGGAAAGAAACATCACACCTTCCTACTATTATTGGATTCTGTCGTCATGTGGCAAACCCACTACTAGATCCTGATCTAAATTACCTGGGGAAATTACTGCATTTCAAGAACCGGATGTAGGTTTTTGAAGGTTAAAAAATTATATCCCTGAAACAGAGGCCTTACTTTTCTTTGTCAATTTAATTTATTAAATGTAAAAAAGTATACCAATTGGAAAAAAATTCAATAACAAAAGGAATTGGCAAAATATAAATTACTATTCATGTACATTTCTGCAAAAAGTCTTATATTTAATACCATACCCACCATTAATTTTCAGTTTTATTCTATACCACAATCATACCAAAGAAAAAAAATGAAAAAAAATCTTATACTAATACATTTAAAGACTTTGTGATTAATCTGAGGAATTCTATTAATTACTATAACCAAACGAGCAAACTTTATAGTACCATGCTTCCATAGATGGAACTTTACTTGTCTTCCAATGTTTAGCTATTAACATTCTGAGTACAGTACAGTTCAATATTTTTGTTCCAGAAACGTTTTTATATCACTCAGTAAAATTAGTCTGATTGCCTAAAAATGTCAGCAGGGTCAGCCTTATCAGCAGAGGAAGTGAAGCTGCTGCCTGAAGGCAGGTTTTGGATGCTATGAAACTGTTATTTAATTTATACTTATATTTATACACCCAAGGAGGGAAAGAAGTATTTGGGAGATATGTTTTCTTTCTCATATGCCAAAGTAACTTGGCTGAGTTTAGCTAGTATATGTCCTGACTTGGGTGGGCAACCATTTACTACTCTGCCTTAGGCAGCAAAATGTCTTCTGCTGTCCCTGAACTTTACACATGATTTGTTCCACAGTCAACCAAAATAATTGAATCTTTACAGTACCACCACTTACGTGTAAATCTGCTTCTTTGGGTTAGGCTTAAACAAAGAGAACTTTGTAAAACATACATTGTTTTAATTTTTACAGAAGTAACATACTATTGCTGTATTACCTTGCAACAAATGCAAACAATCATGGCAGATGACTTTTTTCTATCTGGACCTTTTCAAATTCCTTTTTCATCTCATATTCCATCCCTAACTTTAAATATTTAAAAGAGAACAAGTGTGATCTGGTAATGTGTGTCCATAATCATCATCTCAAAAAGAACAGGTTGCTTACCTGTAACTGTGGTTCTTCGAGTGGTCATCTGTGCCATCATACACTAGGAGCTTTAGCGCCTGCGCGGTAGCGTTTGGAAACTTCTAGAGCTTGTTCGCTTGGCGGGAACCCCTCCCCCACGCCGGTACTGCGCATGCTCCTCCCGCCGAGCAACGGTCTCTCCTCAGTTCTGTCGTCCGCCGTAGAACCTACAGGGACCTGAGAAAGAGGGGAGGAAGGGCGGGTGTGTATGATGGCACAGATGACCACTCGAAGAACCACAGTTACAGGTAAGCAACCTGTTCTTCTTCTTCGTGGTCTCTGTGCCTTCATACACTAGGAGACTGTGTAGCTTACCGGTCGGACGGCGGGTCAGGTCCTACAGCACGGAAGCCAACACCTCACGTCCAAACCGGGCATCTCTGCGCGACCGGCAGTCGAGCCTGTAGTGGCGCACGAAGGTCGATGGTTGGGACCAGGTCGCCACACGGCAGAGTTCATGCAGGTCAACTCCTCGCAGGAGGGCCGCAGAAGTAGCCACAGCTCTGGTGGAGTGGGCTCGAAGCAGGACTGGCGGAGGCTTCCTCGCGAGCTCATACGCCAGTTCAATAGTCCTCACCACCCACTTGGAGAAGCGCTGGGTGGACACTTTTAGGCCCTTCCGACGTCGCCCATAGCAAACAAAGAGATGCGGCGTCTGTCGGAAGGAAGCAGTCCTGTCCTTGTAGAAAGCCAATGCCCGACGCACGTCCAGGGAGTGGAGGGACCGCTCCAACGGTGTCGTCGGGTTCGGGAAGAAGGCAGGCAGGATGATGTCCTGGTTGAGATGGAAACTGGACACCACCTTTGGCAGGAACGAGATGTCAGGTCTCAGGACCACCTTGTCCCTGTGGAAGACCGTGAAGGGCTCATCGGAACGAAGAGCTGTGATCTCACCCGCTCGCCTCGCTGAGGTCACCGCTACCAGGAAGGCAGTTTTCATTGTCAGGAGCCTGTCATCCGAGGTCGCCATTGGCTCGAAGGGCGGCTTCGTCAGCTGCGAGAGCACCAGCGAGAGGGACCACGGCGGTAGCGGCGGCGATACCGGCGGGTAGAGATGATGAAGTCCTTTCAGGAACCGCTTAACGGTATCGTTCCTGAAGAAGGCCGAGGCAGCAGATCGTGGCGGTTGGTATGCCACGATCGCGGAGAGATACACCTTCAGGGATGGAAACGCCAGGCCCTGTTGCCGGAGGTGCAGGAGGAAGTGCAGGACGGTCGAGAGCCCCGCGGGCGATACCGGCTCACTCCTCTCGTTAGCGAAGGTCAGGAAGCGTCGCCACTTGTATTGATAGTTGCGACGGGTGGATTCCTTCCTGGCCGCGACGAGGACGGTACCGAGCACGGGATCGTCTAGTGCAATATCCTCCAGGCATGGAGGGCCAGGCGTGGCAGGTCCGGATGGAGGACTCGGCCGCCGGAGTGGGAGAGCAGGTCCGGTGTCGGTGGCAACCGGAGCAGGTCGTCTCGCGCGGCTTGTAGCAGGGGTGCGAACCAATGTTGCCTCGGCCAGTACGGGGCTACCAGGATCGCGTCGGCTCGGTCGGCGAGGATCTTCGATATCGTCCGGCCGAGCAGCGGGAACGGCGGGAACACGTAGAGGAGTTCCCCGGTCCACGGAAACTGGAAAGCGTCCCCGATGGAGGCACGATCGTGGCCCGCTCTGGAACAGAATCGGCGACACTTCGCGTTTCCCTGGTCGCGAAGAGGTCGATCGATGGTTCGCCCCAGCGGTCCCGAATCAGTCTGAACGCCTCTCCGGAGAGAGACCATTCGTGATGGGATGAGGTGTCCCTGCTGAGGGCGTCTGCCGTGGTGTTCTCCTGCCCGGCCAGGTGAACCGCCACGGGATGCGTGTGCAGGCGAATGCACCATTCCCACAGGTCGAGCGCGATGTCGAGCAGGGTCGTGGAATGAGTCCCACCTTGTCTGTTGATGTAGCAGACGGCGGTGGTGTTGTCCGTCAGAATCAGGACCGTGCGCCCCGCCACGGCATGGCGGAACGCCCGTAGGGCTTTCCAGACGGCGAGCAGCTCCAGCGCGTTGATATGGAGAGCGGTCTCGTCGTCGGTCCATCTGTCGCGGACTCTGAGATCGCCGCAGTGGGCACCCCATCCATACAGGGAGGCGTCGGTCGTTACCGTCACCTTCGGTGTCGGCTGTTGGAAAGGCATCCCTGACATGAGATTGCGTCGCGACTGCCACCATCGGAGGGATGAGCGGACGTCTCCCGGCAGCTGCAGTCGGAGTGTCTGTTCGTCTCGCAGGGGGTCGAATATGCGGACGAACCAGTGTTGAAGAGGTCTTGCTCTCAGCCTGGCGAGATATGTCACAGCGGTCGTCGCAGCCATGTAGCCCAAGAGCTGCTGGACGCTTCTCGCAGATAACGTCGGGGCCGTACGAGCGTGAGCGGCGGCCCGGATCAAGGTTCGTGCTCGAGACTCTGGAAGGTACGCCCTGGCGGAGGTCGAGTCGAGCGTCGCCCCGATGAAGTCCAAGATCCTCGCCGGCTCGAGGTGGGACTTCTTCGGATTCACTCGTAGACCAAGGCGGGTCAGGAGTGACAACGTCATGTGGACGTCGTGGTAAAGTCTCTGTTTGCAGGACGCCACCAACAGCCAATCGTCGAGGTAGGGGAAGACGGAAGCGCCCTTCGTCCGCAGGTAGGATACCACCGGGGCCATGCACTTGGTGAAGACCCTTGGGGCAGTCGAGAGTCCGAACGGCAGCACCTTGTACTGGTAACAGGTGTCGTCGACTGCGAAGCGGAGGTACCGTCTGTGCTGCGGGCGAATGGCGATATGGAAGTATGCATCTCGGAGATCGATGGAGGCGAACCAGTCCCCTCGATGTAGGAAGGGTAGGATCGACGGTATCGTGACCATCTTGAACCTTTTGGGGCGGATGTAGTAGTTCACCCCTCTGAGGTCTAGGATCGGCCGGAGGGTACCGTCGGCTTTCGGTACCGTGAAGTACCTGGAGAAGAAGCCGGTGGTCTTGGCCTCTTGCGGGAGCTGCTCGATCGCCCCTTTCTGGAGGAGGGATTGGATCTCTTCCAGGAGGGCCGGACTCGACGGCGTGGAGTAGTAAACGCCGCGAGGAGGAATATCGAGAAACTCGATGGCGTAGCCAAGACGGACGATGGAAAGCACCCAAGAGTCCGTAGTGACATACTGCCACTCCGCTAGGTGTCGAGCGAGAGTCGGTCGGTCTCCGAGCGCTGATGGTAGGCTGAAGAGTGGGTATTGGTGGGTCCTGCCAGGCACGTCAAAACCGAGACTTTGTCTCGGAGGAGGACTTCTTCGACGAAGGCGGGCGCCGCCTAATCGTGCGTCTGGCCGATGAGCCGGAGGACGGTCTCGACTGTCCAGACTGGGCCGAACGCTGGAACGACGAGGTGGAAGATCGTCGCCAGGATGGGCGGAAGGTGGAGGCCCTGCGGGCCTGCGTGGCCGGCTGCAGCCCGATCTTTTTTGCGGTCAGTCTCGCCTTGACGAGATTGTCCAAAGCTTCGTCTGTGGACGAATTGAATAGGCCTTCACCGTCGAAGGGGAGATCTTCAATCCTCCTTCTGGTGTCCTCCTGGATGTCGGCCGGTCGCAGCCAAGCATGGCGGCGGAGGCCGACGGATCCCGCCATGACCCGGGAGGCGATCTCCACTGCGTGCCGGGAGGAGGCCATCTGGTGCCGAGCGATGGAGATAGCCTCATTGAAGATCACGGAGGAGGCTTGGCGGATGTCCTCCGGTACCGCTTCCATCGCCGGTTGCAGGCGATCGAGCACTTTCTTCAGGTATGCCGCGAGGCAAGCCTGAGTGTTGGACAGCCTGATCTGCAAGGAGGCAGCTGAATAGAACCTCCTTGCGTAGGCGTCCAACTTCCTGCCCTCTTTGTCCGGCGGGGTGGTGTGTTGCCTGCCGGAGCCCTTCGTCTGCGCGGACTCGACGACCACAGAGTTCGGTGCAGGGTGATTAAATAGATAACCGGCGTTATCCTTCTGCACCCTGTAGAGGTGTTCTAACCGCTGCGGTATCGGCTGAGCCGAGGCCGGTCTATCCCAGGCGGCCTTCACCAGTCTGGATACCCGGGGCAGGAGAGGCAGCGGGGCCGTGGAAGGTCGCTTCTCCTCGAAAACGGAGAAGGCTGGATCGTCATCCTCCGGCTCCGCATCGGCGATCTTAAGGCCAAGGGTAGTGGCCATGCGGAGCAGCATCGCAGAGAACTGGTGGACGTCCTCTGGAGCAGAATCTGGGATCGGGTCCCCGAATCCCAACGGAGGAGACTCCTGGGAGGCCGCCTCAGACACCTCAGACTCCGCACTCGAGTCGTACGACTCCGAGCTCGGTGAGTCCTCTCGCCGCTCGCTCTCCGGCTCCTTCGTAGTCGCCGCAGGTGTTGCCTTCCTAGGCTTCTCCGCAGCCGGGGCGGTGGTAGCAGCAGCGTCCCGCTTGGGATGGCTGACCACTGACTTCACCCTCTTGGTGGTGACCGGGGTAGTCTGGCAGGCTGACGTCGTCGTAGCCCGCTCAGTCACCACCGACTCCGTAGGGCGCGTCGCCGTTGCCGTGACCCTAGGAGGTGGCGATATCGCCCGATACCGTGGTGAAGGCTCCCTCGCCCTATGATATCGAGGGGAGGGAGAGCGGCTGAAGGAGCGGCGGTCCGACGGAGATCGGCTTCGGCGTCGACGGTACCGAGCCTCGTCCCCTCTAGGCGAGCGCGATTCGCGCTGTCGACGAGGTGACCGGGACCTCCGGAAGGTCTCCCAGCGACTCGGGCCACGATGGTACCGATCCCGGTACGATGGCGAATGCGACCGATAGGAGGCCGGGCGCTCTCTCCATTCAGATTCCCTCGCGTACCTGGCCACGTAGGACGCCGAGGTGTATCTGGAGGCAGACGAGCGAGGTTGTTCCTCTCTTGTCTCCCTCGGAGGCGGCGAGGCCACCGGACGCTCGGAAGAGCGGGACCGGGACCTGAAGGAGGTCGAACGCCGCTCCGGGGAAGCAGAGGGCTCTCTCTGCTGCAGGTCGGCCGACCTGCGACGGCTAAGAGGGCGGTGGCGCTCCTCCACCAGGGTTGGAGGGTCTGCCACAGGCGAGTCCGGGCGCTGTTGGGGAACGTCCTCGATCTCATCCTCCGAGAGGTCGACGGACTCGCCTCGCCCTTTGGAAGGCTGCTGAGTAGGAGGAGGAGTAGGAGGTTGAGCGTCCCCAGCCGGGGAGCGCTTCTTTTCCTTCTTCTTCTTCTTCTTCTCCTTCTCCTTGCCCTTGCCTCCGTCCGGAGCAGGGCGCTTTTTTGCAGGCGTCTCCGTAAGGGGAGCCTCAGCCTTCCTCGCCGTCGAGGATCCTTTCGCTGACTTGGCAGCCGCCGACAGCTTCGGGATCCTCGGTAACGCCGAGATCGGCGTTTTCGCCGGTACCGAGCCCGATACCGACGAGGTGGACGGAACGGCAGCCGCCGATACCGTCGATGGCGTGGTCGTCTTCTTGTCGGCCATCTTGGAAGTGGAGGTCTCGTCTATCGCCCGCAGAGACTGTTCCCAACAATAAGATTTGAGTCTCGCGGAGCGGTTGCGAAGAGTTTGGGGAGTAAAATCCCTGCAAATTGGGCAAGTCCGGATGTTGTGGGACTCGCCCAAACAGAAGAGACACTCCTTATGGCCGTCGTTGAGGGCAACCTTGCGGCCGCAGGACACGCACTTCTTAAAGAGCGCGGACATAAGACGAAGAAACGCCAAACTCCGAAATCCAAAAAGACGAAAACCGAAGGGGGAGTCCGAAAGAGAGGTCAAAGACAGTCCGAAAGTCCGTAAAACCGTGAAAAAACAGCAAGCCAAGCACGACGTGAGAGGAACAAACTAAAGAACCTTCCGTACGCGGCGGCGGACGAGAAAGAACTGAGGAGAGACCGTTGCTCGGCGGGAGGAGCATGCGCAGTACCGGCGTGGGGGAGGGGTTCCCGCCAAGCGAACAAGCTCTAGAAGTTTCCGAACGCTACCGCGCAGGCGCTAAAGCTCCTAGTGTATGAAGGCACAGAGACCACGAAGAAGAACCATATTTATTAGCAAATTAAAACACTGTCAAGCCTTTTTCCTTCTCACACAATTTACAACCATAACAGTTCTTAATTACTGATAATAAATTGGATATACTAGGAGAGGGAGCTATTTGTGGTATTAGAGTACCTTTCTGCCTGGTTTACCATTTTGTTTGATATATCTGGTACACATTCTGTCCAACATCTGATCTTATTGCCAGTTATGTGGTACCTCTGCCACCTGCAAGTGAGGCAGAGACATTTATCCCTGAGCTGGGCACGACCTCCAAGGTCCATCAAGGAGACAGCCACTCCACCAGATGTCATCACTGCATGGGCCCAAACTGTATCCATCCCCCCATGCCAAAACTGGCCAAAATTGGAACTGGGCACTCATTCTTGCTTTACCTGTGCTGCTATCTGGAAACTGGTGCTATTACCACACCCTACATCTCCACTCTGCAGGATGCGCTATTTTCATAATTGAACATATTTATGACTGGAAAATATGTTTGAAAGCACACTGATTGGAAGCATGTTCCCTGGTTTGAATGACCTTAGACCTGGTCAGGCCATGAGTTCAGAGGGGATTAGGTGGGAAAACTCAATGCTAATGGGTTTGTGATAATCCTTTCAAGACCTCAGGCTACATGACACCCAAATACAATAGAAGGTCAAACTGCCCAGGCGAAGGAATCAGAGATCATCCTGTGATGTTGCCCTATGGAAACTATTCCTAGACCCCCTGCCCAACCAGACATTAGGAGATTGTCATGACTCCCATAAATGTTTTGCCACCTAGAGTTAAGACAGTCAGTCCATTCCAGACTCCTTTGTCAACCCCATGAGAAAGCAATTACCATTTTGTCCATGTACCCTCGTTCAGGGTAAGAAATAGGGTATAAAAACCCCAGCTTCAGCTCAGCAAATTGTAGTATGTTGGGCATATTACACTGCACTCAGTACCCCAGACTCCCATTCCTCCATGCTACCCTTAGACACTGTATGAGCCACTCTGCTTTGACCTTCTGCTTCAGAATTGGTAACAATCACCCTTTCTACCCAATCGCTCTCTATCCAACCTTTCTTGCCTCACTTTCCAATAGCCTTGTATGGTTCTTAAGAGTGTCTGCTTTCTTGTGTGTTAATTCCAAATGAACTACTCTGTTTAACTTTTAACTGGAGTCTTCTCTTCAGTTAGTACTGGTATACACAGGTGAAGAGATACTGCTATTACTCTCTTCTTGCAGGCATCCTTTGACCTATAATTCTCCAAATTCTAAGGAGAAACTGACTGTTACCCCACTGGTAAACCCTGTCCTGGGGTCTACAATTTTGATATTAAAATACGATTCAATGTGCCTGAGAGGTCACCCAGATGGGCACATAGGCAGCAATGGTCGAACAATCAAAAACCAGGTCAGGCCAGTAAAATCCCCAGTCATGTAGCCCCAGGAGACCTCAAGCTGTGCAAACCCACAGTAAACAAAGGGTCCTCAGTCACTGAGGAGCCAACTTGAGGGGATTAGCATATCTTCCCCAGGTTGAGCACTAATAGCAATAAAATCCTATCAGGTAAGGACCATTTACATAAAGTCACACTACAACCCAATGCAAATGAAGATCCTGAGACTTTGGCACCTCGTAATCTCATCATGTAAAAAGAGTTGCCATTGTGGAGCTTCTTGTCTGTTGCAACACTCATTGTTCTCCTCGGGAAAGGATTAGCCCTCCAGGTACTTTTCCCCCTACAAATAGTCCCTTATTTTGAGCGGTTCTTTGGATCACTCCTGGTCATACCAGCATACCATCCGTTGAGTAATCCCCTCAGCCCTCTCTGTGCTGAGCTCCACTTCTCTGCTGTTTTTCCCGGACCAATGACTTCAGGAAAAGGTGCAGTATTACCCCAGCTACAACCCCTTCAATACTCCCCCTATCCAGTTTCCTCTCTTTTGCTTCTTAATATGTCTTGAGTGAGTGTGTGAGTGATTGCGTTGGTGCATGAGACTTTCATTCAATAAAATCATTTATTGGACATCTTCGTGTGGTTTTTGGCTTGGCCTGACCCCGTAAAAACTGGGTAAAAAGACCCCGCTAGGTTACCCTGCCTCTCGCATTGCTATTGATCATGCTCTGGCTAGTTTCCATTCCCCATCACGTGGAGCACATTGAGGTGTCCCCCAAGGGACTCCAGAACTCAGGGTAACATGGCATTGCAGGTAGATCTCAGAGTCCCCCACCTCTTAGGGTAACAGTGCTCCTGGTGAATTGGGAAACATATCTGTCTTGCAAACCATCTTTTACTTTAAATCTGTATACATGTATATTTGATTGCTTATCTCACATGCCTTTCCCCTCCCAGTGCACCACAATTTTCCAGCATCCCTTTCCTCTTCCAATGAGCCATTGTGCTTGAAATGCCTGCCTGAGAAATACAGTCCTTTCAGTTATTCAAAATAGCATGTCATCTGGACCAGATTTTCAGGGCCACAAAAGGCTATAGGGAAAACAGGCAACTAGTGAAAGCTGGTGGGAATATCCATTAGTAGAATTCTGCTTAGAGGTTCTGCCAGATGAAACAAACTCAGGATCCTTTAACCAAATTATTCAGCTTAATTGCAAAGATCATGTCTAAATATTTAATGCCTTCAAGTTTCCACTGACCTTAGCAAACTGATAGGAACACTCTTTTTATTCTTCACTGAACTGCATCCAAATGGTATCTCTCTGCTGACGAAAAACTCTTTTATTTAGCAGAGGCTTCTGTCAGGCTCCTAGTTCTTCACTTGACCCCTCCTTGGATCTTGGAAACTAGTCAATGAAACCACACTTTTAAGCCCTCTCCATCATGCATCTATCTCACTGACTTCAGTTGCTCACGTTGGTTAATAAAAGTACCTTCCTCTCTCTGTCCTTTATCACAAAAGATGTTCTTCAGTATTTAATGACAAACATAATCTGGTTATTGTACATGGGTATGAAAGATTGATACAAAATATAATATTTTGTTACAAAGCTGTTTAGACCAAGATTTTTCTTAACTATTGCTTATTCTAAATCTAACAAGTCTCTGACATTTAGGTCTTCAAGAATTTTACATAGGAGGTTGCTTACCACATATTATGTCTATGAGAGACAAGTTTTCTCCAGGAAACCACCTTCTCCCATTAAGATCAAGGTGGGAATCATGTAGCCCTGCAGATAGTGTGTAATGTCAACTCTCAGCAGCATTCCTCACCACAGACCATAGGACTACTGAGACTTGCAGTCCAATAGTAGATGAAGGAATGCATAATTCCCACCACTCAGTAATCAGTTAAAGCTCTCTTGTTATTTTCTAGAACCATGAAAAGCAGAGGGACTTAATTGTGATTTTATCTAAGCTTTGGAATTCTACCTAGTAGGCCCATCCTGAGAGGCAGCATGGTGCAGTTTGGACTAGGGAGGCCAGTCAGTCATGAAAACCCACTGGATGGCCTTGGATGTGTTGCACACTCTTAGCCCCAGAAAACCCCATGTTAGGCTTGCCCTAGGGTTACCACATGTCAGAAATGACTTGAAAGCACAACAACAAAGGCCCATCCTGCTCCTTCTCTGATGGCATTAAAACATTGTATTAAAGGTTTTTTGGCTACAAGAAGTTTTTGTGACTCTCCTGATACTGGATTCTGAAGCTGTTATATGAAAAATAATTTTCAACTCTCTATTTTGTTTCCCTTCTTCCCCTTCCTATGATATTCTTTAATGTTTTCAGTTTTTAAAACCATCCCCAAAACAGAGACAAGCAAGTGCCAAGGACTGGTGGGGGTAGCACTGACCCTCCTTGAGACCTTGGAAGACCGAAGTCCCAGCTGGTACCTTGACTCCCATTAAACTTTGGCGGGGAGACGTATTTGGCCCCAAATGTCTATAGCCTGCAACCATGTGTTTGCCTCCTGCAGTGTTTTAATCTCAAGAGGGTCATTTTTTAATATAAGTCATCTGGCAGGGTTATGAACAGCTCTGGGAGTCTCAAGAACAGGTTTGGGGGCTGCATCTGCCCAATGGGCCACATCCCTCTACCCTGCTCTAGAGCCTTAGTGTGAAGGCAGTAGGTTCCTGTGCTCAGAAAGATGAACACACTCACACATGCATACACACACTAGTCAGTCTAAGAATTCAAGTTAGGGAAAGCCTATAACAACATTCCATCTGCTTTTCCCTAGTTTTCTTGTATGCGCTGGGACATGGCCACTGTGTGCAGGGTCATGGCTGCGTTGCACGGGGGCTTGGCCAGGGCACATGGGGGTGTGGCTACAGACCGGGACGCTCCAGAAACATTGCCACCTGGGCGAATCACCCCCCCCCGCCCCCACACCCCTATGTGACTGAAAATCCTCCACCTGTAGAAACACATTAAATAGTCTTCTGTAAAAAAGAAAGAAAAGAAAGAAAAGAAAGGAAAAGAAAAAAGATCATCTTGCACAGTGACATAAAACAACGAGGATTAAAAAATTAAAAATGCCTTGTGTGACACATTGCAAAAAAGGAGCTTTTTATATAAATTATTTGAATGAGTGACATAGTAGTATTTTATACAGCAAAGGGAATGATGAAGATCATTATTCAAACCTTTTAAATAAATTGTATTTAACTTTTTACTTTGTGCCTTTAGCTTGTTATGTGCCTTCAAGTTGTTTCCGACCTATTGCAATCCAAAGGCGAACCTATCACAGGGTTTTCTGGAGCTGAGAGTATGTGACGCACCCAAGGTCTCCCAGTGGGTTTCCATGGTCAAGCAGGAAACAAACCTTAGTCTCCAGAGTCATAGTCCAACCCTCAAACCACTATACCATGATGGGGTCTCATTTAGCTTAATGCAGCTGCAAAAATATAAACTCTTTACTGAGAGGAAGTCTGTCTCAGTCTTAGAAAGCAATATTCTTTTTACAGTCTTGTTATAAAAGGATTGCTGAAGACAATCACAAACTTATTTTTTAAAACTAATACAGCCAAAAATTAAAATTGCAAACATGATTAAAATCACTACATTGAAGCATCCCTACTCTGTGTGCTTTTCTATTACTGATTTTATGCTTAGCCGATATTACAAGGTAAAAATGGCTTTCTTGAAAGCATATTATAAAATCTGTTTTTACCACACCTTTAAGTGCCATAAAGGTTTTTATATATTTGAACAACACTTATTAAAAATTACATATTAAATACTCGCCACTAGAAAGCAAAGCAGCAAACCTGACAGGGGTCAAGGTAATAACACAGGATGGACAAATTACACTGTCATTCCACTTAAATTATTTAAGTTATTTAATTTGACCTGTAGATAGTCTCTTGTCTTCTCATCATGCCTGACTTTTAAGTGGGAGGTCTTCATTCACGATGATCCTTTAATGGAAGCAAAGCTTTCTCCATTTAACCCATAGTATTATCAATCATGTACAGGGATAAATGAGCCTGTAAGATTTTGCCAGTATCACAAATGACATTGTGACCTGAGGCCAACATCTTTATTTGCTTCTCCAGTGATTCACTTCAGCAGATATTAACCAATTTTATAATCCATGAAAGGCAAAATTAAAGGACACCATCCATAAAACAGAATAATTCCTATCAGCAACAAAGTGATGTCTGTATTATCTTATAAATTATATGGCCATACAGTGTGGAAATGTAATGAAGTAAAGATGGTAATAATCAAATGCCTAGGGCAAACGCTAATATGCATTTAATCACACAGCATGAAGCCATTTGTCACTACAGTTGAATGCATGTGTACATAAAATACATGAGTCACGTCCTTATTGTTATACTATAACAGCATCTATTTCACACTATCATTTTAGTGCAATAACAACTGGAAGGATTTGATATTACTTAAAACAACCGAACATCACAAGCACAACAAATATCAATATTTTATATTTGTTTTCACATTTTTTTAATGTCATTTTTTCATATATTTGTCTTTTTTAAAAAAACGATGATATTTATTGAAGGAATTCACCAGTATCTCCTGTTATTTATATTTTAAAGAACCTGTAATTGATGGCATATCAGTACAGGTTAAATCAATTATTCAAACTGTGGAGCCCTTTTATGAATATTTATAGATGTGCATTTGTTGTGAGCAACTGTTCCTCATGGGATTGTTGTTCTAGAAACACTAGTCACTTCTTCTAGACACACAGGTTTATTTAAATGCCTGTAGGTTTTAGATCTGCACACACACCCCAAAAAAATGTACATGACGCTCCTAAGCTGCAAATCTATATATAATTTAGGTTGCTTAAATTATGTTGTCTTCAAATGGGATCTATGTAGCCTAATTTTCTGCAATATCAAAACACATCCTCTAAGTTTTCTCAGTCAGTGTCCCCTGGAACCCTAGGCTTAAATAAGAGGGCACTTCGGGTTTTATGAGAGATGGCCCTTGCTTATTTGTTTATTTATTTATTTATTTTAAAGAGGATGGAGTGCAAATGAACTTTAATTATCAGGGGGATGAATTCCTTTCCATCCAACAGCTCTGATGAATAGGAAGCACAACTTAGTTCCACACTGGGCAGTTAAAATATAAGTACCTTTAAGTACCTTCTTATCTCTGATCAGTGATAAGTGGTAACAGTAGAAGTTTGTGGACTAGGTGGAGAACTCCCAATGGCTGCATTTGGCCCCCTCCATCTCCTAAAACAAGAATAATCCCAAGGGAAGCTTCATCTTAAGTATTATTATTCTTGGTTGTTGTGCCTTCAAGTCACTTCCAACTTACAGCAAACCTAAGGCAACCCTATTATGGGGTTTTCTTGGAAACGTTTGTTTAGTGGGGGGTTGCCTTTGCCTTTCTCTCAGGTTGAGAGAATGTGACCTGCCCAAGGTCACACAGTGGATTGCCATGGCCAAGTGGGGAGGAGAATCCTTGTCTTCAGAGTCATAGTCCAATACTCAAACCACTACACTGTTATTTTACTACTACAGGTATCATAAAAACACTGCAAATGTATCTCACATAGTTAGTAAATAGATTTTGTGGAAGGTGACACTGAAATATCACTTTCAGCTTCCTCACAACTTTTTTTATAACCTTAGCCACATACACATACATTTATACTAATTTTTTTTATATATATAATTTTATTCAAATTTCAACAAATAAAACAAACAGTAATTTCTGCAATGTTACATGCAATATTTTTCCTTCTTTCTTTCCTTTCTGGATTACAATTACTGATATTCCCTCTAGTTGTTATATCACGTATCGCAATAAAATGTTAATAATCTATAATTTGTTAGTTCCTGCTATATATCTCTACTTTACTTGCTACATGATATTTCATTAACTGTTAACTGTATAATAATTGTTATCATGAAAGATGTAATGCCCTCCGCCTACCCCCAACCCAAATCTGTAACAATCTTCCACTCTTTGTTTATGTCCTCATCTGATTTCCCTTTCAATCTTTGTATAAGTATGTCCACATTTCTATTTTCCATAAAAGCTGCCCACCACTGTTCCGTTGTAGGTGTAGTTTCATTTTTCCAAAACCGTGCATATTCAATACGAGCCGTCGTCACCATATACAATATAATTCTCCAATGTCTCTTAGCTGGTGTTGCATCTAGAGTATGTGTCATGTTTATGCAACCTCCACACTTCAGTCTCTTATAAAAAGAAAAAGGAGATATACTCTTCAACTTTTATCAAAGAATAGGTCTTGCGCCAGACTCCAGTGTCCATGCATAATCTCAGTTTAATCTGTACTGTTAACCTCCAAAGAAAAGGAAATTAAAGTCAGCTCACACTCACCAATTGTACTGTCCTTTTAAGAAATCCTCCATTTTGTTTTCTCCTACAGTCCTCGGAGTCTTTCCAGCAACTTACTCTCTTTGAAGCAGGTACGTTCTTCTTACGATCTAAAGTGTTTGTAATCCAAACCGGGCTTTATAAAAGTCAGCTTCCTGAAATCTTGGTTTAAAACACGTCAGCGGCGTTTGTGTCGCAATCGTGGTGATCCTGGAGGTCCCGTCGTGGTCTTGCGATCCTGCGCACCCCCGCTCTTTCTCCTGCCAGAGAAGGCTCGGTGTCGCTTCACAGATCCCCTTCAGACCTCTCCTGCATCCCCCTTACCGAGGGGATAGCTAGCTGGGATTTGGTGGACTTTTCCCAGCTGGAAACCTTCAGGTGGGAGTTCAGAGTTGCACAGTGCTACTCTGGACTCCCTCTCACATCCGCCATGCGCTGGAAACTCTCCATACATTTATATTAATGAAGTTGGTTATATGATGGCTAAAAAGTATTTAATAATAGAAAGGTCAAACCGTAACATTTCTTGTGCTGCATAACAGATTTTCCCTGTTTCAAAGATAGGTGAAGATTTTGTTTTGTTTACATTTCTAAAGAATTTTCTGAAATTCAACACTTTCTCATGTAGTCAATGGAAAGGACTTGAGATTTTTTTTAAAAAAATGGAATCTGTCGAAAGCAAATCTAAGGCCCTTTCCACACGCGGGTGAAGAAACGGGGGGAAACCACACTGAAACGGAGCTTACCTGAATCTGTTGCTAAGTGCAGCAGTGCGTTTTCGCTGCTCCACACTCCTCAGCGTCCTGCGGCGTCCTGCGGGGCCCAAAATGGTGGCTTACGACTGGCGGAGGCTCTCCACCAACCGGAGAAGCTCGCCAGCCAGAAAGCCTGCCCCCGGCAGATCTGCAGGCACACCCTTGCGCGTGCCTGCAAATCCACACCGGGCGCTGCAACGGGGCTGCACGATCATGCTTTTTAAAAACCACATGAAAAGTGGTTTTCAAAAAGCACGCGGCGGCACCACTTCCGGGCGCCCCAGCGTGGATTGGGGTGTGGAACTACACAAAAGTAGTCCGCCCCAATCCACTTTACGGTGTAGATGACGTCCGTCAGAGATCGCTCTACACCGTTTTTAAACCCCCGTGTGGAAAGGGCCTAATATATTCATCCACTGAGGCAGAGAGCTTTGAGTACTTAGCTCCTAAAAGGCTGTGCTTGAATCTCTATTAATTCAGCTACATAGGGTTTCTACCTCCTTCTACTTTTCAGTTTCTTCACCTTTAAAAGTTACATGGTAGGCTGGTATAACATGATCTTTCCCATACTGGGAATAGCTATACTGTTTGTTCTTTGTTTATTTGTTTGTGGCATTTATTATCTCTCAACCCACCATGGTCCTTGTCATGTTGCACAATTGGTGAAAACACTTTAAAAAATTGAATAAAGAACTAAAAACCAAATAAAACACCCCAGACTTCTTTCTAAAAATAGCCCTAAAACCAGATGGACTTCTTAAAAAAAAAACAGACAAACCAGACATGACAAAGGCCAAGCATAATGTTCACTGCCTGCCAGAAATTTAAAGGGAATGGAGCAAGCCTGATCTTCCTCAGAAGAAAGTTCTATAACTGAAGTGCTGCTACAGAGAAAGCCTTATCACATGTATCCAACAGACTAACCTCTTGGCAAAAAGTTCATTGGTTAGGATCCAGTGGGATACTTGCTGAGGGAATTGTTTCTGTCAGTGAAATCTGAAAACGTAATTCCCCCACTCCGCTGCAGCCCACCATGCACTTCCCAAAATATGCTCCAGAGGACATGAGAACCTTCCAGAGCTAGTTTTCAAGTGGCAGAGCGGGCTGCAAAAGAGAAGGAGGGAAGGATGAACATTTCTTCACACCGGTGGTCAAATGCCAGCGAGATGTTGGATGTAGGTCCCTGAAAACAACATAACTAGTCCATTGAGAGTTGGTAACTCTGTGGAGTCTCTACTCACAGATAGTTGTTCATGTTGTGAGATCAACAGATGGGCAACACCAAGACTACAGGTCTACCAGAAAGAGGCTGGCAAGAATGGAATGAGCTAAGAAGATACCTGTAGCAGCTGGACATAAAAAAGGCCACATCTGTATTAACAACTGTATAATGTTGGCCTGACATGAGGCATAGATCCAGGATCAGATAACCCTCCTGTTTTCAGATGAATGCCTTGCCCCTCCCCACTCCAGCCTTCTTGCTGGTATACCCAGAACAGCTTATGTTGAATTCTGGAAAGTTCAAAGCCACTCTATGGTTCATGGCCACCTGGGAGTGCAGCATGTCCAGTAGCCCCTGAATTGGGCCTGACCCTACTCAGCTATTCCCCCCACAAACTTTTAGGGGGACCACCATCAAAGGTTTGAAGGGTACACATTGCCCTGATGCCCCCAAACTGGATCCAACCCCAGGCCATAATGTTACAGTTGTGACAGTAAAAAGCAAGCAAGAGGTTGCCATTAACAAGTACAAAAACATATATACAAAGAATAGGTGAGAAGGGAGGCAGCCAAAGATCAAATAGTCAGAGGAGTGACAAAGACTACCTTTTATATGTGGCAGAGCTGAGGAAGAACTGAGTGAAGCTCACAATTTATTTTCCTTCCCAGGAGGTCCCACCACCATCACCAGCCATGCACCAGTCAGCCACCTGATTGGCTTTTCTTTCCAGAGCCCATGAAACATACTGAGGCCTCTAGGAATGAGATAGGCATGAGGAGGAAAGATAGCAACTCTCTTCTGCACCTCACTGTCCGGCAAACCAACTTTTCCAGATCAGGCTGGGATCAGATCTTACAGTATCTTGCAGCATTAACAGCATTGCCATATTGGCATTAGTTCCAGCATAGCTAGACACTCCCAAAATGTGTTAGAAATTTTTAAGAAGACTCTTGTCCCAAGCATTAACATTTCAGTGCTTCATGAACAGCCCATTTATCACATTCTCTTCACTTTCACTGACTACTGAGACAATAGTTGTTTATCTATAGCAGGGCTTTTCCAATGGTGTGCCATGACATGTTAGTGTGTCACCTGAAGTGTGTAGATGTGTCACCTATAATCTTGGAAATGTATGTTATTATTTATATATCATATATTTTTAAAAATATATGAAGGGTTTTCATGAGACACATTGTGTCCCTATACATTTCAATATTACAATTTACATATATGTTCATATCTCTTATAAGGGGTTAGTTTAATGTCCTGTTTGCTAGTAAAACTGAATTACTGTGTCACGAAATGATGCATCTCTAAAAAGTGCGTCACCAACATGAAAAGTCTGGAAAGCTCTGATTTATAGTCTCTGGCTTGGCCTCCTCTACAAGACATAATACAAAGCTAAGCAAAGGGGTAGCTGCTATAATATGTTAAATACTTTCAGTGGAACAGGGTCAGAAAAGGAGCTACATGGAACAATATAATAGGAAAGAAAATAGAAGATATATATAAGATGGAGAAGATATCTGCAACATTAATGCAGTCAATTAGCCATGAAGAAAATGCTTTTAAAATAATATTATAGTAATTTTTAGCCCACGTAAGAGTCAAAGATACTGAGTTTCTAAGAAATTGTCATATACAACTCAAGTTGTGCTAAATAGCTTCCACTTTCAGACTGGGGTGATCAGGGGAGGGCAAATTTGGTGAGGGCAAATTTGGCCAGTTTATGTTCTGAGGACTTACCTCTGGCTGCACCATGCCTTCTTATCCAAATAAGAAAAGATTATAACAAGGAGAAGGTACCACGGGGTATTATTTTGAGGCTTTTGGGAGGCTTGTGGGATTGCAATTCTCTGTTTTAATACATTGCCCAACTGCTTTACAATGTGCAAGTATTCAGCTTATTTCAATCCTGTTCAGTGCCACTGTTTCACCCAGTAGCTGCTTCTTTGCCCAGATTTTCCTCTTTGTTGTTTTATCCTCTGCTTTATTTGATAAATCAGATAGTAATTCCACAGTTAGGTATTGTATAGTGAATGGCACAATGTCACCAGATAGATAAATGATGACATCATTAAGGGTGGGCAATGGCAACTTGTATATATATATGAATATTATTGCAGGGAACACCACACAACAACCCAAAGAAAGGTGAAAAACAACATGTAGCCCTCTGACCAATTTAAATTATTCACAATCACACTTCGCATATTATCAATGGACCTCACAACAGTTTTGTATGCTTTTCATAAACAATGATATAACTGGATCCAAATTAATCAGAGGGAAAAGTGAAAATCTTGCCTCTGAAATTAATTCAGTTGTACAAGTTATGCAATATAAAACTTTAAACCAAGTTATGGATGGATTCCATGAAATTCTAGGAGGACAAACAACAATAACAAAATAGTATTTTCCTAATAGGTATGGGAATACTTTATTATCAATTTAAAAAACAGAGTACAGAGACCATAGTAATGAAAGGCTTTCTTTCTGTAATATTGTGTGATAACTTCAATTACATCTGAAATTCCATATGACAAAAATATGTTTGACATTATCATTTATTTGTGTGCCTTACTGATACAGACAAAAGAACAGCTGGCATCCTGTTCAGTGCTTAGAAGACTGTAAGCCAGACTTACAGTCTTGTAACTGCTGGGATCATGGTCATTATTGGCTCTCCCCAAAAACTCACCTCTTAAGAAAGGCAGCACCCCAGCTGAAGGGTTCTGAGGCACTTCGGATTGGAGTCCCAGAAAATGACAACACAGTGTCATCTGGCATAATGAGAGAAGTTGTAGCAAGACTCTGGGGGTCTCATAGCCTGCTGGCTCAATGTACCCCACAGAACAGTGTGTCCATCATTCCCCAGTCTGCAGCACTCTGGAAACTCTTCTGTTTGGGGCACTGCCTAACTTAAGAGGTAGATTTGAAGGAAGCATTGATAACAGAATGTAATTGCTTTAGCTATGTTAGATGTTGTAGGATCTCAGCCCTCAATTACTGCTGATTTTCTGACTGCTGAACACATACAGTGATTTCCTAAATATGATTATGCTATCAGGAAAAAGGCTGTGAGATGGTGCATTCCTGCCCTCTCTTCCCTTCCAACTAGTCTGGAGCGGAAATACCTCCTGCTAGAGTCAACTAGAGTTAGTGGTTACATCTGAAACAGTGTTAAACATGACTTAAACATGATTACAGGTAATCTGGAATCACTTTTGCAGCATAATTTCAGATCCTGGATAAAGTATTATTCCATCTAAACTGATTAATCCTGGGGCTGGCAAAACAGTTTACAATTAGATCAGCCGAGGGAAATTTACACTCTAGGAAGGAGAGGTAAAGGAGAATTTAGTCTGATAGCACACTCTTGTGCGTGTGCTTGTGCCTTATGACAGTCCTATTAATTTCATAGTATTTTCTTAGACAAGGAATACTCAGAGGTGGTCTTGCCATTTCCATCCTCTGAAATACAGCCTATAGCACTTGGTATTTGTTTGCAGGCTCCTATCCAAGTACTAACCAAGCCTGACTCTCCCTTAGCTTCCAAGATCAGACAGACTATGGTGTTTTAGGGTATTTAGACACATGGTTAAATAAGTAGCAGCTGAATGTGTTTTCTGATCATACTGCTTACCCATATTATCTGCAGGACTTTTCCCTATCAGGGATTCACAGTATTTTGGGATAATTAGTTCCTTTTTCCATTAAACAGAGGTATAACTACATTACAACTGCTACAGAACCTAACTACCTAACTTCACTCCTCCTGTGGTACAACTTAAGTTTTTTAAAGTTACTCTCATGGTTACAGGGGTGTGGTTTCACTTCATATGGTTCAGCTGTCAGCTCATCCTGTGCCTTCTGCCGCTGCCCCAGGATCTTTGCGGGCACAGAGAGAAAATCAGGTGAACAGGAGGTGTGTTTTATACCACAGGCTTGGAGCATTTAGAATTTTAAGAAATAACAACTAAAAACTATAGTGGGTCCACTGTATCCACGAGGGATTCATTCCAGGACCCCTTACAAATACTAAAAATTGGTTGTTTTCAAGTGAAAAAATGGCAGAGGGCAGCAGCAATCGCCATTGTCACGTCCCTGCCAAAGCCCCAAGGCAGCCAGCAGCTCCTGGAAGAAGCTCTTCATCACCCTGTGATTGTTGGCAATGGAGGCAGTCTCAATTCTGGTTGCCCATTTGCGGGCAAGCAACCAGGATTGGCAACGATGCCCTTAATAATCCCAGGGTGACCAGCAGCTCCTCTACAAAGCTGTTTGCCACCCTGTGATGATTGGCAGTGTACTGCTTGCCATCTTGGTCACTTGTTTGCAAGTTAGTGACTAGGATCTGGAATGATGCTCACAACAATCCCAAGTGACAAGCAGCTTCTGGAGGAAGCTCCTTGCCACTCTGCGAAGTTTGGCAGCAGCAGTGGTCCTGATCCCAGTCTCTCTTCTGCAAGTGAGTGACCAGGATTGGGAACAGCTGTGCTGCCAATCATTGCAAGAAAATGAGGAGCTTGCTCCTGATCCTCATCGCTCACTTGTGAATGAGCAACCAAGATTGGGGACAGCCCCTGCTGCCATGTTCCTGCCTAAGCTCTTCCCCGCCCTGCAATGGTTGAGGCAAGGGAGCAGCAAGCTCTCTTCCTAATACCCTTCCTCTGGGGAGTACACAAGATGCCTGCTTTGTAGGGCACCTGGGTTTTGCCTGGCTCAAGGCCTTGGCACTGCCTTTCCCTGCTGCTCTGATATCATTTCTGCACTGTATGTCAGGTAATTTACTTTTTAAAATATTTTTTCACTTTTAACTCTGCGTAGGGTTAAATTCATGAATGCTGAGCTTGTGAGTTCCACTGGCCCACTGTAGTTGTTTTTGTTACTCCTGAGAATTGTGAAAGTAAGGCATCACTTTTAAAATTGTAACTATAATAATAATTTCTAAAAATACTTCAGAATACTAAGATAACTAATTACTTTTAAAAGCAACTTTATAAACTCCAGTTACACTACTCACGAATATCTAACAATGCGAAAATCAAAATGTAGTGTGTACTTACTTGGAAGAAAACTCAGCTGTTACAGTGATACTGTAAGAAAAAAAGTTTTACAGTTGTATTTTAAAATGCACAAACATAAAGGAAAGTTTTAAAAGAAAGTTTAAAATAATAGAATCCTGACCCGCTGAGATATACCCCAAGTAGAAACAAGGTACCATTTATGATATTCCCTCTGAGTACAGGCTGTTGAACTGAGTGGGGACATGTTCTCACACCACAGGCACACTGCATAACAAATTAAGCTCTGACAGAGCTGATCTGCTGTTTGGTATGTGAAGGAGGAAATGGACATGAGACATCCCTTTCCTCCCTTCTGATCATCTAACAAGTGATCAGTGCTGTCAGATTGAGATATTGAACTTCTGCCTGTCAAGTGCTCCACAAGCAGCAACTTTAGGTTGGAAGGATATGATCTATTTTACATTTATGTAAATGTAAATCCCACTGATTTGTAAGTAAATACAGCATTGCAATTTAGGGATTTCAAGGTTCAGGGACCAATCATTATTTTTATCACTATCTTTCCTATTGATTTGGTTCATTAGTCTTTTGAGTCACAACACTGCCAGAAAGATGCCAGAGCCAAAGCAGTTCATCTGAAAGAATAACTGAATATGATATGTCCCACTTCTAGGGCTGATTTTTTAAAGAAATGTCATTATACTTCCTATGCAGCGAGGACATTAAAACTTCAATTTTGAAATAATCCCAGATTTTGGTTTCTATTTTAGCAGAACAAACTGTAAGGGCTTTTTGTTGTGGTGGTTGTTCTGGCAAACAGAATAGGTCAGACCTGATCTTTGTCAAGACAGGAAACACTAGACATTATGCTTCTGTTGCCGGTACTTACCCTGCAACAGAAAGGAATATTCTCCTTTGGACCTTCATTGGCAGGAGGAGGGGGGAAATCAGTACTTATGGGGCTGGCCATATAATCTTTCCATGGGTCAGAAGTGTGTGAGGATCCTGTGTGCATATATGTGTGTTTTAATAACAATATAATTGTGCTCCAATTTTAATGAGCCTTGAAGAAAAGCTTTCACTTGACCATTGCTGTTGCTGCCACCAAATGATTCTCTTTTATTGGCTCCTAGGCACTCAAATCTCTAGGCAAGCCAAAGGTCTCTATCTTAAGTGCTGTTGTTTGTTTTAAGATAACATACCTAGATGTCAGTTGCTAGATGCACCTGGATCACTTGCTGCTTTTTAAATTCTGACAAGGTATCTAACATCTCTTAAGTCTTCAAAAATATAAGGAGTATGTCCCCATATTAATCTTCACTTTTCCTTTGCTAAGATCAATAAAGTACAGTGTGAAATCTGCTGAACACATGATGAAGAAAAAACTGCCTTTGTCATGTATACAGTCTCATGGTTGTCATAGCTGCACTTTAAATGGATTCAAAAATGAGTTTGAAATAGCTTAGATATACTTAAAGTATAAAGACATTCCACAGACTGAAGCACAAGAACATCTGGATCAAGAAACTAAGGAAGCATGCTAAACTGTCATGAAAAGACAGTCCCCTAATGGATTTCCTTCACAGAGAGAATGAGGCTCAAAATACACATTATATTAAATGCATAGCATGCAGCTACATAGTGCTTTTTTACTCTTGAGTAAGTTTTTATGGCACTTACCTGAATTTGGCCCAGTATACACAGATGTTTTTTATTTACAAATTTGGAACATTCATGTAGGGCTTAAAAGGAGGAAGATGCCAGTGACACTTATAGAGTCCAACTTCTTAAAACCCTGCATGGGGGGAGGGATATTTTGGATGAAGACCAGTAGGGGCAAAAAATTGTAACCTCTGCACTTGTGTACGCTAACCCTGATCCAGACTGGAGCCTTGCACACAAACTCAAAGGTCTTCTTGGTGGGACCCCCTAGACTCTGGAATTCCCTTACTAGGCCATTTGAAATTGCCCCATCCTTGTTTTCTTTCTGCCGGCAGAGTCAGATGATGATGATGGCGGCAATGATTTTGACAGACTTTTGAGAACTGAAAGTTTTTTAAAAGAGTAAACTTTTAAGGGCGCATTGTACTGTTTTAATTGCTTTTAAATATTTTTAATGGTATGTTTTAAATTGTTTTTAATATTACTGATAATTTAATTCCGTTTTCACTCTGATCTTTTGTATGTTTGAACTACAACCAGCCCTCCACATTTGCTAAGATTAGAGGTGCAAAATCCCCACAAAAGTGGAAAGCCTGCAAATACCAAGATGTGTGTGTCTTTGGGAAGGAGATTGAGGCATTGTGGAGAGAATGGGCACCCAAGGTCCCAATCAGGCTGGGAGAAAGGGTAAGGGGATGAGTAGATATGGAGGCCCTATACTTCCTCTTTCTTGGGTATGGGGGGGCATCTGGAGAGGGTTTGTGGTGCTGAGAAATCAGGCTGCAAGCTATCCTTAGCTGATCAGGCAGTGGCTGGTGGAAGGGGAGGAGAAATACTAGAGACAGGTTTTTAAAGGGCTGTGCAGCCTGATCAGAACTGCTAAGAGGGAAAGTTTCCCTGGAAAAGAAGTGTCTGAGGTGGAGTGGCAGGGGCTGAAGAAATTCACAAATAATCAAATCTGTGAAAGTCACACTTGTAAATGTGGAGAGCCAAATATAGGTTGTACTTATTTTAATTTGACAGCTGCTTTGAATTCCAGATTTGAGGAAAAGACAGAACATAAAGTTTATTATTAGTAATAGTTAACAATAACAATTCCACAATAAAAAGGGGGAGTTAAAAAGCACTATACAGGATTGATGTATCATGCAGCTTGATTCTGAGAAGGATTTGCATACATAAACTGAAATACCTAATCTCAGAACACTGGTTCTGTTCTGTACGGATTCATGAGACAGGCTTCCAACATTCTATGAATGTCACTAACAAAATAACCATGTGTATATAACTGGGAAATCATATGTAACAAATTAAAAATGTAAGAAAGGCCTTATTGAATCCAAGCATCCAGTGCAGCATCTTTTCTTATAGAGGCCAGGGATCATAGTATGACATTTCAGTGATACCATTCAGAAAGCATTTTCACAGGAATCCTCTCCTAGGAGTCACAAGACACACTGTTTGAGAATTCTTTCAAAATCTCCCTTGGCCATGCTGGCTAAGGATAATGAGAGCTGTGATCCAATATGTTTGGGGAATACCCAGCTGGGATGGCTGATTAATATTATGCAATACGAAGGGTGTGTGTTCGTGTGCCTTCAAGCTACCTGTTGATTTATGGTGATCCCACGGATTTCATAGAGTTTTCTCAGGCAAAGAATATTCAGAAGTAGTTTTGCCAGTTCCTTCCTCTGAAATATAGCCTACAGCACCTGGTATTTGTTGACTATTTCCCATTCAAGTACTAACATGAGTTGACCCTGCTTAGTTTCCAAGATCAAACAAGATCTAGTGCCTTTAGAATATTTACTACTTTTCAAAAAAATAAACTGATCGCATTGCAGTTTGTCTACAGCAGAAAATAACATTTTGGTCTTAAACATTATACTGTCATCCAGTGGTCATTTTAATGAACTACACAATTCTTCTACTTTATACAAATAAGTGTTCAGACCATCATCACCTAAATAAAACAACACAGAAATGCTAATGCCAATAATACTCCAACCAGATAATGTACTAAATGTAATCTCTAACTAAGAACTAAATAGAGTGGGTAACTTGTAGCGCTCTAAATATTATTAGACTGCTACTGTCATGATGAGAGCTGGTGTGGTATAGTGGTTTGAGAGTGGGACTACAACTTTGGAGACCAGGATTTGATTCCCTGCTCAGCCATGGAAATCCACTGGGTGTGTCACACACTCTTTGAGTAGCATAGTCCTGCAAGTAAATTCTATTTCACGGAACTGTAACACAGATTAATCATGATTACATAGGTAAAATGACAAAGGAAGAGGATCAAATAGGAAGACTATTCTTCACATAGAAACAGAAAAATAACATATATGGGGTCATTGGGAGAAGTTATGTCTCCTATCTCCTTGGCACCAACTCTTCTTTGAGTTACATGAGCTATTCAGAGGCTCTTCCACCAAGCCCAATGTTTCTGTTCTTGAAATGGCTGGGTTTGAAAAAAAGTCAGAATTCAGCTCAGTCCTGAGCCCATTTAAAACAGGAAACTGATGTCCAAGCTCATTTTCAGAAAAGTGGAAAGATTTTGAAGACAAAAAGAAAGAAAGTTGATCTCAACTTGTGCCCATGGTGGCATTCATGAAACTCAGCTCTCCCAAGAAGCAGAGGTTATGGTCTTGCCAAGCCAGATCCCTTATGTTAGTTCTACCACCGATCAGTCTTCTTCTACAAAGGAGTTAGGTGCTTTGAAACAGCCAGCCCTCCAGAGCATAGGAAAACAGGCAGAGGACAGGGCTAGGTAACTGCTTAATTATCCTGCTTAGATACGAAACCAAAAAAGCCACTGCTCTCTGTTTCTCACACTGAGAAGAGCAACACAGTCTCTGAAGGTTATCTCCTTTCTCTGGCAGATTCAAAGATGAGTACCCAAGTTCCATATGCCAAAGCTGTACTTCCCAAAAATATGTGATAAAAAACTATATTAGCTGGTATATTTCAACAGTGTTGAAACAGTGTAAAGCAGGCAAATCTCCAGGGCTATCCTAGAGCATTTTGCTGCCTAAGATAAAAGATAAAATGTTTGTCCACTTCCTTCTGTCTTCAGAAGGATCTTACTTCAACATTGGTGAGGGAACAGCATCCATAAGTACAGTGCTACTCAAAGTGATACTGGCCATTTCCACACTATACTCTTATAGCACAATTATTCCACTTTCAACATCCTATGGAATCCTGGGGTTTGCAGTTTAGGGAGGGGCATCAAAGGCTGCCCATGCACCTGAAAGGCCCCTCCCGGAACTGCAAACCCCAGGATTCCATAGGATGTTGAAAGTGGAATGATCAAGCTATAACACTGCAGTGTGGAAATGCCCACTGTTAAGTGATCCATAAGAGGGGATCCAATAAGAGTTTCCAGAGAAGAAAGAAATAGTTGTAGCCAACGGGCACAAGTATGACAGCAATTCTTGGCACATGAGAGAGAAAGAAAAAAAGGTTGCCTTCATCAGACAGACTGAGAAGCACTGCTCTAGTGCTTCTGAGGGTGGCTGGACTACTTAGGGAACGTGAGGCAGGCGAGCACACACAGTTCTCTCCCACAACAATTCACAGTTCCTTCCTGCCCCCTCAGGTCCTTTCTACATTACACAGTTATAGCACTATTATTCCACTTTCAACATCCTGTGGAATTCTGGGGTTTGTAGTTTATTTACTGAAGCCAAAGAGCTCTCTGGCTGAGAATTCTAGATGCCCCTCGCTAAACTGCAAACCCCAGGACTCCACAGTGTAGGGCAGAAAAGTCCTCAGCATCTGCTGCTTGAGGCAGCCACACAACTCTGTTTGGAGGTAGTGCTAGCTCTGCAAATCCCAGTGCTAGTCCTAACTTTGCAAAGGAAGAGGAGACAGGAAAGAAAAACAACTGAGCATTAAAATCCCCTCTCTCAACAAGGCATTTATGCCCCCCTTCAATGATGTTGGGAACACAGAAGATGAGATGATGATCCCCCTCACCTGTCCACCACACAACATGTGGAAGAGACATACCTCCAGGGTGAAAAAGGCAGGACAGGGAGAGATACCCACCCACCACCCAAATCAAACAAATACACAGTTACATATTCCCTCCCCAAGTGTATCTTCAGGGGAGAAAGAAACCACACCTGGCAGGCCTCAAAACTGTAGCAAGATCAGCAGGCCTCAAGCCTGTTGTAGGCAGCCTGACTCTTTACCTAGGTTAAAGAAAAAAGAAAGTCAAAGTCTTGCCCTCAGTCTACTAACAAAAATGTAGTATGTTCCTTAAATAGTTAATTTCACTGAGACATGCTTCCATTCAAATTATAGAGGTCTAAAGCCTGACTCTCCTATTTTACCTTAACTTGGGCAAGACAACTGTGGACTGTAGTTCATTGTTCTCTGGTGGCTTATTCCTTTCTGACTAGAAATGTTAATGCAGTAGTCTTCATTAAACTACTGTACTGCTCAGAGAGGGTACCAGAAGTCATAATGTTTTCCTCAGTAATCTGGAATATGCTGCAAAGTTACCTATCTTTCAGTCCCGAGCATATGTATTGGTCCCTCACGTATACACTTTACATAAAAAGTCATCATTGCTTAAATTTTGCTTGGTCCCAATTTCATCACCATTTTGTCATGTAGTTTTGATTTACTTAGCAACATTTATCTCATTAGTTCAGGGAGTTTAACATTCTATCTGTCTACACACACACACACACGTGTGTGTGTGTGTGTATAAAATGTATGTACAGATGCACACACATACATACATACAGCACCCTTTTCCTGAATGGGGCCCAAAGCAGGATCACACATGATTCAGAACAAAATACTTGAATTAAAAATTAGTAATTAAAACATTTAAAAATTACATGTTACCATATTATAGGGTTGCCAAGAGTGAAAACTAGAGATGGTTCCTTTACATTTAATGTGTGTGGAGAGAAGGAAACTTCAGCAGGTGTTTCTTGTTATCTGATTGTGTGAAAAACAACACCTGCTGAAATTTCCTCTCCTACTCAACCATTAAAGGCATAGGAGCCATCTCCAGTTTCATCTTTGGCAATACTAAATATTATTACAACATCAATACTCAAAAACAATATAGTATCATTTAAAACCATGACAAGAGCTGACACAATGTGTCATTTTCAGTACTTGTTTACTTAGAGTAAAGTTAAATTATAAACTACTTTTTCCCTTACTTAAACAAATGGGAGTTGTCATGGAATTTTGCTGAATAAATCAAAATGATAGGATGAAATTTCATTATTGTGGGTAACATGGAGAAATAGTATTTAAAATTATGGGTAACTGTGGGTAACTAAAAATAGTGTTTAAAATTGTGGGTAACATGGAGAAATAGTGTTTAAAATTATGGTAATAGAAGGATAAACCTGTGTTTGTACTCATGACAGAAATAGAGAACATCTGCTCTGTATTTCAAATATTTCTTAAAATGGTTCTCTGATAGTCGCACCAGCAGCCATGGTGAACACTTATTCTCACATCTAAAGCAGAAAAAGACAGGCAGTAAGTGGATAAAGCTGGTGAGAGGGAGGAAATAAAGTATGTTTTTTCATGAATCAAAACAAAGAACTCCAAGCAAAGAAAGAAGAGGCCTGAGAAGACAAAGAGAAACCAAAGCTGAGATTTTCTCCACAATTCTCATTTAGAAGTAAGCTAAGGATGCTGAGTTACCTCCTTCCCGCCATAATTCTAATTGTGGGTCCTTCACAACACTGCTATCTTGTGTGACAAACTTGTGTTTAGAATATAGGTTACCACCTGTATGGCCGGGGGCACTGTACTTCCAAGAAACCTTTGTATTACAGACAGAATTTCAACTGATAATGCACTTCCAAGTAGGGAAGCTTTGTACAATAGGAGTATCAACTGTCTCAATATCGCTATTAAAAACAAGGAGCCACATCAAAAATAGGTGGTAATCCTAGTACTTCTATCAAAACTGGGCTGTTAAAGATATTACATAAATGTAAGTCAAAAAACTGAAAATTTGTTGAAGTGAAATTTTAAATTGGGTAGCTTCATTTTGTACTTCCATATGAAATAGGTTTTAAAGTTCATGTAGCTTATCTTTATACATTTATTTTGTAATTAAAAAGAAACAATAAAGGAAGCCTGTATGTTTGTTGTTGTATGCCTTCAAGTCCCTTCTGACTTATTGTGACCCAAAGGTAAAAACCTATCACAGGTTTTCTCAGCAAGCATTTATTCAGAGTGGGGGTTGAGATTGCTTCCTCTGAGGCTGAGAGACTGTGAGTTGCCCAAGGTCACCTCGTGGATTTCCATGACCAAGTAGGGATTCAAAACCTGATCTCCCAGAGTCTTAATCCAGCACTCAAACAATTACACCATCCTGTACAGTAAAGGATGGCAACTGGCACTAGGCCACACATCAACCGGCACAGCTGAGTTAGAATCTGAATCCTGGAGCCACCCACAGAAATCTAACAACAACATTTACTATTTGTGGTGTGTAATAATTTCCGTGCTGTGTGTGATGTGAAAATATTTTATTTCCTTTTGCAAATCATTCTGATGACTTGGATATTTTAGCAAGGTAGAAATAGAGTTAAAAATGTTGACTAGTATCCAAAGAGACATTAAAAAAAATTGTATTCAGGGAGTGTTCTAAATATTTATTTGTTTTATTTTAAATATATATTATTCCTTCTACAGCAAAATGGTTCTGGCTTCCAAGTAACTGTGTTTTGCATCAGCACAGCAAATTTGTACTCTGTACATCTCCACAGTCATGATGATGCCATGATTTAAGTGAAATTAAAATACTGAACTTAGAGCATGCTGAGAATACCCAAAATAGGAGTGGCCAAAGTGCAGCACCTCCAGATGTTGTTGGAATTTAGTTCATCAACATTGGGTATGCTGGCTGGGGCTGATGGGAATCCAAGCAGATAGAAAGCATTAAATAGGAGAAAGGAGCCAAGAAAAAACTCTGTAGTTCACAGCTGAAATAACACATATGAACATTAGAAAGAGTTACTGTAAGACCATTCAGCCCAATGTATTAAATGGTATAGTTTCATTACAGAGACTGCCGCTCTGAGAATCACTATTAATATGTACTTATCTGATCATGCAATGAAACGTTGCAGTACATCTCAGCTGTGTGCAGGTATGATGTTATCTTGGGTTGTGATGGAAGAAAGGGTGGGGGTATAACTACCTGATCTAATTTCTGTTTTATTCTGCAATTTGAAAGTTTTCTGAATGTGGAAAAGTGGAAAGAATCTGCATACAATTAAAATTGGCCTCTGCGATAAGCAAGGTGATGGCATTCCTGCATGTAAGCAAAGTCTTGATTTTGCATGCTCAGAGGTCAATTTAATTTTATTGATATTTGCAGCAATCTGATACAAGGGATCTTTGACAAGGAATACATACACACTAGTTTGAACTCCTGCAGTAATGATAGTGGTGGTGGTGATGGTAATAATGATAACAGTTGTTATTTATACAGCACCATCAAGATACAGGAACAGTGGACTTGGAGTATTCAGTGTGGACTACACATAAACTATTAGATCAGCAAAATCTTTCATGTTATAATGTAAAGACAATGAACTGTTTCTTTTGGAACTTTCGTTAGCTGTTCTTTAAAAGTGATACAATCTTTCTGTTCTTTGTACCTATTTGGGGGGTGAGAATGCAGAATCTGTTGTATTAACTTTGTGCTCTGTGATGATTTTTGATTTGCACTGATTTGTATGAGGAGCTCTCCTTACTGTCTCCAGAGTCATTCATAATAGTAAGCATGTGCCAGGAAGCTACTTATGAAGATAATTAGCTCATTCTCTCTATCCTTACAGTATTTTTGTACTACTTCCTCTGTCCTAGTTTTCTATGACATTTCATTACATCCAGCTCTCATCTGATTTGCCATTTTTTGTCTTTTTTTTTTCTTGACAGTAAGTATTCTGCACCCTCAGACCTTTTACATTTTGATATGTGTGTCTTTGATTTTGAAGCTTCCTCAAAAATCATCAGGGTTCCCCTGAGTCGGCTGGTACCTCCCACGTTAGGCTTTTAAAACAGAAAGGTTTTAAAGAAAGGGGTAGTGGTGCTGTATTGTTTTAAACTTAACAGTTTTTAATTGCTTTTATGTTTTCAATTCCTTTATATTTTTAAGTGTGTATTTAAATTCTTTTAATACCGTGAATAGTTTAATTCCAGTTTAATGTTTTAAATGTTTTTAGCTGTATTGTTCTTTTTAAAATTGTGGGCAAGTCACACTCTCTCAGCCTCAGAGAAAGGCAAAGGAAAACCGATCTGAACAAATCTTGCCAAGAAAACCTTGTGATACGTTTGCCTTAGGGTCACCATAACTTAGAAATTACTTGAAGGCATATAAATAACAAACTGCCTTAAGTCCCACTCTTGGAAGAAAAGTGGTATGCTATTACTACTACTGATAACAACTTCAATAAGGGGTAGTACCATGAGTTCTCTTGTACTGGGTGTGGGTGTGGGTGTGTATAGAACCGGCAACAAAACATTGCAAAAGGAAATGACCTTTTTGATCATTTTTGAGGGCTGTCCCCTCCCCATCACTTCCCATTCAGGTTTTATCGCTCAAACCATTTCCCACTTGTGCTTCATATTCCCCTGAAAACAATGGCACTCGCACTTAGGCCCTTTTCACATGCGGGCGGTGGAACGGGGCAAGCCACGGCAAAACGGGGCTTACCTTGTTCCGTCGCCACGCACAGCATCCCGTTTCACTGATCCACACATTTGCAGCGTCTGGCAGCGGCGGTGGCGCTCGGCAGCACCCAAAATGGCAGATTTTGACTGGCGGAGCCTCTCCACCAATCGGAGAAGCTCGCCAGCCGGAAATCCCGCCCCCCCGATTTGCAGGGACGCCCTTTCGCGCGCCCGCAAATACACATGGGCGCTGCGACAGGGCTGGACAAGGCTGCACACCCCGTGCCTTTGAAAAACCACATAAAATGTGGTTTTTCAAAAGCACGTGGCGCACTTGCGGGCACCCGACTGCGGATTGGCGTGTGGATTTACTCATGAATAATCCATGCCAATTCGTGTAACGGTGTAGACGACTTCCGTGGAGGTCGATCTACACCGTTTTTTAACCCCATGTGAAAAGGGCCTTAATATCAGAAATAGAGCATAAAAAAGAGGAAGAGAGAGAGAGGGAGAAAAAAAGAATGTGACAACACCTTTAAGACTACCGCAACTAGTTTGTATTTTTTTACAAGCTTTCATGGATATAAACCCACTTCTTTGGATGCAGTACAGAAGCAGTAGGTTTATATCCAGGAAAGCCCATGAAAAAAGTAAAAACCAGTTAGTCTCAAAGGTGCTGCTACATTCCTCTCTCCCCCTTCCCCTCCTTTCCTCCTTTTTTATGTTGCAAGTGACTGACATCGCTATTTCTTTCCAAAACAGAGCAGATAGGGATAACAGGAGGGGAGGAAAGGAGAACGGAATGATATCTTTAAGATTAACCAGTTTATTTCTGCATAAGCTTTCATGGACTACAGGCCACTTCTTCAAATGCATGAGAAATACTTGGCTGAGTGAATATGTTACATTAATTTTCTGATGTGTGAAGGAGTAAACTGTTTCATTAATAGCAATGCAAATTAGTTGCTTTATTTCTCCATTAAGAATGTGGGAGGGAAATTAGTTTCCACCTCTGGCTTTCCACTTATTTAAAATAATTCTTCATTACTGTTGTACACACACATACTCAGGGGGAGTTTTTGGTTGAAAAAAATCAAAATGAATCCTAAAGAGATTAAGATTTCAATCTAACACACACTCACCATTTTGCTTAGTGGGATATACTTCTAAGAATATAAGAAGAACCATGCTGGATTAGACCACATGCCCATCAATGTGTTTGACAATTTTAGCCGAAGATTTAAGCTGATTGGCTAGTAATTTCCCGAAGCTCTTTTTAAAAATTGTATTACACTGACCAGGATCATGCTGTAAAACAGGTGTGTTGTTTTTGTCTGATTTTTAATTTAACAGATTAAACCCACCTAAATACTGTAAAGACATCAGCGCCTGTGTTATCTTGAAAGCTAAGCAGGGTCAGCCATGGTTACTACTTGGATGAGATACTGCCAAGAAACACTAGGTGCTGTAGGCTATATTTCAGAGGAAATAATTTCCAAAACCATGTGTGAGTATTCCATGCCTAAGAGAACCCTGTGAAATTCATGCAGTCACCATAAGTCAGCACATGACTTGAAGGCACATAACACATGCACCACACCCTGTTAACTTAATACCAGTCAGAGTAGAAGCTGTCACCTCCAGTCAGGTGTAAATTGTGGAAACGAGAGTAAGAATTAGGTATCCTAAGGATCTGTGAGGTTTTGGACTGAGCAGATCCCAACCTGCTGTTACAACCCCCCCCCCACACACAATATTCTTTGTAAAACTTATGTAGTTTTTCACACATGTAGCTTTTACATGGGAAAAATAGTCTTCCTCCTGTTGACAGAGGGGGACATTTTCCAAATCCTAACCTCCTTCAGCAAGCTAGTTCCAGGGTAAGCTTACACTTTAAACCATCCTTTCTTTCACACAATTTATAAAGCACAGCCAAGGCTTGATTAACAGGATGGATGCCCTGACAACATACATAGTCTTGTTGATCATATATCACTACCACAATGTTATTTGTGTTGAAAATGTCATAGTAACAATAGACATAATGAAACAAAATAAAAATGACTTAATTGTGCCATTCTTCAGAGATGTTGCCTCAGTTCTCTTAAACTTTCTGGACTGAGTTTCAAAGTAGTGTCACAGCATGTAACATTTTTCTGGCAACGTGAATATATAGAATGAAATCACCACACTAGTGCAGCACACTATTAGGTCTGATCTACCTAACTATCAACAACCATAGAAGCTCTTCAATCAATTGCAGAATATGGAGCATGACTTAGAGGAGAGCTGGGTGCAATGTCTTATCTGTGTAGCATCTAAACACATGTTAAAATTCTAATGGCATTAAGTCAGAAGAGAATTGGTAGGTTGTCCACACCAAATCCTTGTTCAGTGAGGCCCATAGTTAACGTAATTGTATGTGCCTCATATCTAAAAGTCATTTGTTTTGTTATATTGGAGCTTCAGCACAGCTGAAGAGATTTGCCATGCTTGGAATTTGCTTGGAATTTGCTATTGCTGTACAAACAATTGCCTACACTGTTTCTACCTCCCTGCGTGCATGATATCACACAAATTATTTATTTTGTGGTGCAGGAAGATGCATTGCTATGCAAGCGCATTTTAGAAACATAACATAGAAAGTAATTATGTAAGGCAAGAGAAGGAACCTTGCAATCAAACAATTGCCACCCTAATCCAAAAAGACCAAACAAATGCATTTACTTCAAAATCTCACTAGAGGGCATCAATCTCTTCATCATAGGCTCAGCCAGCTGTCAAAGAATTTGTTTTTTTGAAAAGGGAGTGGATAAATACCACTGATTGTAATTCCACCATCCTGCTTACAACACAGTCACTGGGAATTTGCCAAAACAGATCAAACCTGAACCAAGCACTGTAAAAAGTCTGGGGCATTGTGAGGATCCAGTGCAACCATAACTACAAGCATATCCTACTCCAAGTGTGTAAAATACAATGAGGGAAATATACTGCAAGGAAAGGACATTGCAACATGATGCTAGGTGCCAGTCAGAAACAAAGTGCATTAAGTTTCTGCTGTAAAGCAAGCATGGTACATTGTCAAAAAGACTAGCAGCCTTTTTGCAAGTCAAGAATGGACTACAAAAGACCATTTTATGAATATCATCCTTTGTGCACATCTCTTACAGCAGACAACTGCACTAAAATAGCACTTATTAAATACACAACTTCCGCCTTGCCAAAGAGTAATAGGTTGATGAACCAATGTTCACTATATGGATGCCAATGTAAATATTAGGTGTATGATAATAGTATTATCATTGCTTCTTCCAGGATACTCCCATTTTGGTAACATTCATCCCTGTGCACTCTTCAGCTTGCCTAGTGACTACAGAAGATCTCACAAACAGATGGCACCAAGAAAATGTAGGTGCACTTTCTTTTGTGCTATCTACAGAAGGCGTTAAGGGAAAGTGATTGAGAGAATAGCCTTGAGCAGAATGTTCACCTTGACATCAGAGTGTTCTGCCAGTATATGTGGTGCCCATGCCTTGGAATCTTTACTGGGAGAAAGGCAGCCTTTAATTAAACATATAAATTTATAAAATACGTCAAGTCAGAGTATGAAAAAAATATTTTTTTTTTACTACAACTTCAAGACTTTTTCTAAAATATATAGTTCAAAAATACCTTTTCTGAGTTCTTGATTGTCCTGTTCATGAAACCAGACTTCCATAAAATCTCATAGCCTCTCATTCAGAATAACTGGAGTATAGGATTTCATCCTACATCTATCTTTTAAAACAAAAACAAAAAGACTTTGTTGTTATATGCCATCAAGCTGACTTTGGCTGATGGCAATTCTATGAACCAGAGACCTCCAAGATCCCCATTTGTTGACTGTCCTGCTTATGTCTTGAAAACTCAGGGCAGTGGCTTCCTTGATTCAGTCAATCCACCTGCAGTGCAGTCTATTTTCTTACTGCCTTCAACTTTATCAAGAGTTATTGTCTTTTTCAGTAAGTCACAATGCCTCATGATAAGCCCAAAGCAGGACAACCTCAGCTTGGGCTATTTCTGCACTAGCCGGTTGCGGTCCTATTATTCCACTTACAACATCCTGTGGAATTCTGGGATTTATAGTTTATGGAGGGGCACTTAGAATTCCCAGCCAGAGAGCTCTTTGGCCTCAGTAAACTACAAACCCCAGAATTCCACAAGATGTGGAACATGGAATAATAACACTATAACAGTGTAGTGCGGAAATGGCTTAGTAATCTTGGCTTCTACTGAGAGTTCAGGCTCGATTTGCTCTCAGACCCATTTATTGGTCATTTTAACGGCCCATGATCTCTGTAGAACTCTCCTCCAGCACATTTCAAGCTGATTTTCTTCTTATCAGCTTTTACTGTCCAGCTTTCCAAACCGTACATAGGACATTAATGTGGCAGCAGTCTTTTTTTTTCATTTTCCAAAATAAAGAGTGCTGCCACATTAGTGCTAGTGAATACATTAATACGAAGATCCTGACTGATGCCACAATGAAGCAAAAAAAAAAAAGGGAGGACACTGGGAACAAAAGATTGTGATTACTTTTCCCTGTGGTTCTCTTTTTTTTTATTATTTTATTGAACATATATAAAAATGACAAGAACAGAACAGAACATATAAGAAAACAGACAACAGACAAAAAATGCACATTAAAAAATATTCTAAATTAAACTATCTAACTTGCACTGCCTAAACCATAACTACCAAACCCATCTAATCTAAATAAACAATTAACTTAAAATATAAACAATAACACACAATTAAAAAGTGGTTTCCACCCCAACCATCAGCTGTTAATGGTAAATTATGCGAGCACTAGTGTGATAAAGTTAATGTAACTGAAATTGACATTTACTGATTACTCTTATTTTTATAGTAAAAATTATTAGGTAAATCAATGAATTAATGTAAACAATAACAGGTAAACATATGTATATTCTCAAACGTATTTGCATTTCCAGTAGGTCACCCAGAGAGACGAAACAAACCTCCTTCCCCTGCTCAAGCCAGTTTCCTAGAATCTAGTTGTGTGGCTACAGCCAGTGAGGTGTTGTCTTACTCAGCTTGTTACAGAGAGGAATGGAATGAGGCTTCCACGCGCGCCTATGACGAGTTCCGCGCTGGGCTGTTATAGCGCTATGATTCCGCTTTCAACATCCTATGGCATCCTGGGGTTTGCAGTTTAGGGAGGGGCCAGTCGGAATGGAATGGAATGAGGTTTCCACGCGCGCCTACGACGAATTCCGCACTGGGCTGTATAGCGCTATGATTCCGCTTTCAACATCCTATGGCATCCTGGGGTTCGCAGTTTAGGGAGGAGCCACTGGCCCCTCCCTAAACTGCAAACCCCAGGATTCCACAGGATGTTGAAAGCGGAATCGTAGCGCTATAACAGCCCAGTGCGGAAATTGCTCCCCCCCCCGAGAAGCACAACCTGGACTTCCAAAACGGGACGCTCCTTCCGAGTTTGCTCAGAATCGCCGCGCTCCCTCTGACTCCCGGGCTGCTTTTCCTGAACCCGCCCGGAATGCAGGTGGGTGGCTCCAAAGGCGGCAACCAGCGCGAGACGTCATATGACATCCCGGCTCCTTTTCCCCCACTCGGAGAGGTCCCGAAGACCTGCCCGGGGTCGGCAGCTCCCCGCGGAGCCTGGCTTGCCTGGAAAGCGCGCGGCCGCCTGGCGTTCCAGCAGCGAGGTAAGGCGAAAGCGGGGGAGAAGTAACTAGTTTTTAGCAAGGGGAAGCGGAGAGGCTACCTCGCCAATCGGCTCCTCCCTGGAGGAGCAAAAGAAAAGGTTGTCGAGGTTCATCCCCCGCCCCCACTCGCCATCCATGGCATTCCCGGAGCACATGCGAGCCTCTCCGATAGGCTTTCCCCAGCTCAGCGGCCGCTACGGACTTTCACGACACGGAAAGCTCGTCCAACGCGAGGGCGGGCAGCGTGGCTGCATTAGGAAAATCAGTCGAGCGGTGAATTCGCACCGGGCGCCGTCGCAGCTCTGGCCCTTTCCGCCCTACGCTGTTACAGTGCTGTTATTCCACTTTCAATATCCTGCAGAATTCTGGGATTTGTAGTTTACTGAGGCCAAATGGCTTTCTGGCTGGGAGTTCTAAATGCCCTTCTCTAAACTGCAAATCCCAGGATTCCATAGGATGTTTAAAGTGGAATAATACCACTATAACAGTGTGGTGCAGAAACGGCCTCTATCGTTTCTTAAGCCATTCCCGTACTAGTATCTTATAGTGCAATCATTCTGTTTCCAACATCCTATGGAATCCTGGGGGTCGCAGTTTAGGGAGGGGCCCTAAACTGCAAACCCCAGGATTCCAAAGGATGTTGAAAGTGGAATCGTCGCGCTATAAAAAGCTAGTGCGGAAATGGCCTTCGTTTATTATTCTTGGCGAATCTTTAAGCAGCCCGCCGTGGCGCAGGCATAGACGATACAAACGAGAAACGTATCCAGCAAGCCTAGGCCATTTCCGCACTACAGTGTTAAAGTGCTGCTATTCCCCTATCAACCTCCTATGGAATTCTGGGGTTTGTAGTTTAGGGAAGGGCACTTCAAATTCTCAGCCAAAGAGCTCTTTGGTCTCAGTAAACTACAAACCCCAGAACTCCACAGGGCATTGAAAGTGGAACAGCGGCAGTTTAACACTGTAGTGCGGAAATGGCCCTAGAAACGGTAAAAATTAACAGCAGGCCTTTGCGTGCCGGAGACTGGAGCCTTCGAAGGGGTGGGTAAGGGTGGTATTTCACTGATCTCGGGGGAGAGGGAAGAAGAGGAGGAAGACCATGACCCAGCCATTGTTTTGAAGTGGTTCCATTCGGACGAGGCTGGTCCAAATTCCTTAGTGTGGTGCTGGAGACAGCTTTTGCAGACGTCCAACAAGGACAATACTTGCAAAAAACCTTGTACCACTGCAAGGGAGTAGTGACTTATAGGCCATTTCCGCACTAGCCTGTTATAGTGCGACGATTCCACTTTCAACATCCTCTGGAATCCTGGGGTTTGCCGGCCCCTCCCGAAACTGCAAACCCCAGGATTCCAGAGGATGTTGAAAGTGGAATCGTCGCGCTATAACAGGCTAGTGCGGAAATGGCGTATGTGTCTAGCTTTGTTGGATTAGGGGTCCCTCAGGCTCATAAAGCTGACCTTTGGAAGTCAAATGTGTATTATGGGGAGGAGTTGCCTTTGAAAGAAGGGAGAGAGTTTTTGTTTGTTTGTTTTAAATACAACCTATTCAAGTTGGTGGCCATGCCTCTAAGGTAACTCTCCAGGTCAGTAGGTCCCAATTCTCGGGAAGTAAGGATTTCTACTGCATCAGTGAGCGCATAAGATTTCGTTTCTGTAGCTCAGTATAATCAAAAACACTTGCCGTACGTTTGAAACTTTTTTTTCAGCCTGTCACCTTTCTTTCACAAAATTCCAAGCGTGGAGGGAATAGGCTGGCAGCCCAAGGCGTGTAAGGACACTCCGAGAGACCCTAACATGTACAATCCTGTCTTTCTCTCAAGCAGTGACGCTTCTGATAGCCCTCGATTTCAACTCCTAGAGACAATCTGTGTAATTAATCTTATGCAACCATGATGATGTACATGCTAGACTGGTTTGGGGGAGGCTTGCCACCTGTTTCTAATGGAACATTCATCCAAAAGTCTTGTGAAAACTTGTGGCTGATGTCAACTGCAGTCAATCAGTCCATTTTTAAAGTTTGTTAGTGACTAATATATTTACAAATCTCTTGACAGATTCCAGGTTATGTTATTTTTTTATGTGTTGCTGCTTCAGCTCTTGAGAACATTGCTTGCCTTTCCTCACTGCTTCAGACAATCAAGGAAATCAAAGGATGTGATGAAAGATGGTAAGTTTCTTTATATATAAGCAGCACCCTGTAAAACGAAACTCTTTGTTTTCATCAGCTTAGGTACTAAGGTTCTGTTCTCAGTGTAGACTAAATTGTAATTTATACATTTCAACTTTCCTTTACTCTAGAGAGGTGGGGGTAAATAATCCAGGTAACAGTGCAAATGATGCTTCAGCTGAAGTTCAAGAAGTGAGTCATTCTCATGGGGTATAAATGTTTATATATTATTGCAACATAGACCACAAAATTATGACCCATTGCTTTGGATTTTAAATAGCACCTCTGAGGCAGTTTCCCTGTATCTGGCATTGTACTGTAATATAGGCTGTATGCGGAATTCATTATCCATCTGTAGCTATCCCAGTCTGTAGACAGTCTGCACCAACAATAGCATTGGTAGTCCTTCAAACATGCTTTGTAGCCCCTGCTTCTTCCTTGATCCCATCAAATGGATAGAGGATCTGTATAATTGTCCCCATGAGGTTTCTATGCAATCTTCCCATGGAACAATTGCAAGAAAATTCCATTTTTATTAAATCATCGCTCAGATCAGCCAGCCCTTGGGCTCTTCTTAGTTTTCCCAAACTTGCCTCAGCTTGAGACACTTCTGTCTCCACTTCACATGGCAGTGGTTCACTCCCATTGACACATACTCTGTTTTAGTTGGGAAATGCTACTTTTAACCTCATTTATCCAGGCCCCTCCTAACATGGCTCAAGTGACTATCCTGTTCTCCTATGTAATAATTATTACATGAACAGCGCCAGGACATTTCAAGGAATCTTTGAAATCTACATTCTTGAGTGCGAACATGTTCAAAATACTTGAGGAAATTATCATACTGATTTTGACCTGCATTTTGTTGTTAATCCCATTTAGAGGAAACTCAGTGAATCAGTATAGCTTGCCTAAGCTCCCATTCATCAGTCAGTTCAGTCAGTCTACTCTGGTTGGGACCACCAATTGGATTTTTTTTGGTCTTCCACAGCAGTGAGAATCATCTGGCACTTCTGAGTCTCACTGTCCTGCCCGAGAACCACAGTACCCCGGGGGAGAAAAAAGCCCTAGCCAAAACACAGAACCAGTTTTCAAAATGCTGTGACTCCCTCCCATAAAAGTCCCAAAAAGTGAACAGGAGTGACATAATGTGGTATCACTTCTAGTTCTGTGGCACTCCAGAGCAGGCAGCACTCAAGTTATGCAACTGTTCTGTCTCAAAATATGCCTCCTGTAGTCTACCAGCTAAAGATTTCTGCGCTGAAAAGCAGTTTTCAATAATTAGGAATGTCCTTTTTGTGTGAATGTATGTAAAAAATATTGTTAACAATCAAAGCTTGTTATCTGACATACTATCCTGAGACCAAAGCCACTGTGTGTAGAAATGTGGGAGACTCTCACTGTGAGGCATTTCTGATGCTTGATCTTGTTGCTACCAGTACTAAGAGTCTTTTTCCCTCTCAGACGGTGTTATAAAAATAGGAAAAATAATGATAGTTTTGTAAAATAGTTTCCTAGTCTGTGGTTCCAGTTATGTAATTGCTTCAGGACAAATTGTTCCACGTTAAGTAAATTTTTGGTCTTTGTGTTAAACAAAGAGTAATAAAAAAGAAGACAGGGTTAACATTTTGATACCCAGAAACTTCAGCATAGAAGAAGCCTGCTGGGCTGGTGATATGGTGGTGTCCACAGCCACACTTAAGGCAGTAAGCAATTTTGGGAGGGCCATGTGGACTGTGCAGCATATACAGCTCTATCCTCGGAATAGAACAATTGGATTGCTCAGAGGGAGTAACCATGCAGCTGTCACTACTGATCCTCAATATCTGTTGCCTGCTGCCTCACCTATCTAATGGTACGGCTAGTCCTGAGTACAGCACAAGTTAATTTGAGAACATCTTTGCCACCTTTCCACCCAACAAATAACAACAGTTGAAATAATTTCATAGTCTTATATCATGCAAAATTAGAAATAGGGAGATTCCAATAAAATAAATGGGACTTCTGCTTATGGGCTGTTTGGTTTCTATACTTTCCAGTCCTTAGTGTAACAGAAAATTGGTCTTCATAGCATACTGTAAGTATGCTAACTTTGGAGTTAACCCTGTGCATTGCTGGCTTGTAATACATACTTAATTTTTTCCTCTAATTTAAGAAGCTTTCCTCAAATAATTTAGGATGCATTTAGACCATTTTACACATTTGGAAATGGCAGGACTATTCATCCTTTGCAGATTGTTTAAGCGTTCTGGTGTTTTTGTATTTTAAAACATTGCTTCAGATGGCAGCCTATATTGTAGTAGGCTCCATCTAATAACTTCCTACCTAAACTTTAAAAAAAACTTTGTAGATGATATTTTGTAGGCTATTGTTATCATTCCCTTTAATAATGAAATCAAGTGGCCGGGGTGCTTTTTAATAGGCAGTGAAACAGATCCATTTTAAAAGTAAGTGTTTTTCCATACTTGGGGGATTTCCCTGTGTTTTGCAAAAACCTATATGTTGTTGAATTAATTTTAGAAATTAAATAATATTAAAAATCCTCAAAAGCTTCTAGGACGTGGACTGTTAAACCTGGGAAACATTTTGTTTGATGGATTTTGGGTGTACATCTAAACCAGTCTAAGCTGCACTATTAATAACTGAATCCCTCCCAGAGCTATTATAAGCTTCTTTCTCAATCACAGCATTCACCTTCCCAAATCCACAGTGTAAAGAAAAAGGCAGTTCAAATCCATCAGTCAGAAATGTTGAGGATGTGGTATGTGAGGAAGGCAAATAGGAAATGGAAATCCTAATGTTACTTGCAATAAGTATCCTGGACGTGGGAATCAAAATTGTGGTGGATGCACATGGGGAGATTAAATTCTCCCTCTCTCCTTAAACTCCCCTGTGTAGTGCATGGATGGAAAGGAGTTTTATAGTTTTATGGTCTTTAAAATATTAGGATATTTCCTTACAGTGATATTTAGCATTAAGATGCTCAGATGTGGAGCTAATGACCAGTCCTGATCCTGAGTCCTTTAGCAGTATAGCTAGACATACAACAAAGCAGATGTGTTCCTGACATTACATCTTTAACAGAAAATATTGCATCAGAGGCAAAACCACATAGAAAGAACAGACATAAGCTCCTACACCACACACACACACACTCAAAGAAAGAAAGAAAGAAGAAAAAAAGGTGCAGTTCAACATGTGCCAGAAAACTTTTTATTCAAAACTAATAGCATGCACATGTAAAATGAAATTTTCAAGTTAGGTACACCTTTCATAAGTAAACAAAAATATTTTGACCCTGCTAGAGACCACTTGAAGGCTTCTTCTAAAATGCATGCTGAGATGTTTTCTTTCACCAGCCTTCATCATTATCGTCGTCGTCGTCATCATCATTATTATTACTATTTTCATTTCGGTGGCCAAACTTATAGCTCTAGGCTGTTTTAACATGCTGGAGTAGCTGGTGAGGCAGACTTGTATGCTCTCTCTTTTTCTCTCTCTTTTGCTGTTCCTTTATGCTAAGTGAGGAATTTGGGAGGTATACGTGGCATATGTGGCTGCAATAGGATTAACTAGATGAAAACCCCAGTCTTTTCCAATTCAAGCTTTGTTTATTGTATTATTTACTGCAGACATACTGATGAAGCCTACCATCACAAGTCTGTGTATCTCTGTCTGGTTCTCCAGCCCTCCTTTACCATCTTCCCAGTGTCAGTGCTCCTAAAAATCTTCCAGCCATCCAGAGGATCAGGAGAAAAAAAGGGGGGTGGGTAGGGGTTAAAAAGTTGTGGAAAAAGGACTCATATGGTCTGTGTTAAAGGAGGCAGTGTTAAAGGAGATATGTCTGTACAGTTGTTTGGCACAGTGGTGGTGGTAGAGGCTTCTTGAGAGTGCCAGACAGGACTAAAAGGCTCTTTTTCCAGGCTGGTTGGACCTGTGAGGAGGAACAGTGTTAAGATGTTAAGTATGGTGTAGATCACAAGATGTAAGTTGATACCCATTTTTTTTTTAAAAAAAATCTGACATTGCATTGAGAAAATGATGGAAATAATTTTCATTTTAATGGGATTATTTTTGCATATAGTGGCACTAGAATCATAGAATCATAGAAATGTAGAGTTGGAAGAGACCACATGGGCCATCCAGTACAACCCCCTGCCATGCAGGAACACCCTCAAAGTACTCCCAACAGATGGCCATCTAGCCTCTGCTTAAAAACCTCCAAAGAAGGAGACTCCACTACACTCCAAGGCAGCACATTCCACTGCCGGACAGCCCCGACTGTCAGGAAGTTCTTCCTGAGGTTCAGGTGGAATCTCCTTTCCTGCAGCTTGAATCCATTGCTCCTTGTCCTGGTCTCTGGAGCAGCAGAAAATAAGCCTTCTCCTTCCTCTACATGGCATCCCTTCAAATATTTAAACATGGCTATCATGTCCCCTCTTAACCTTCTCTTCTGCAGACTAAACATACCCAGCTCTTTAAGTCTATCCTCATAGGACATGTCTTCCAGGCCTCTCACCATTTTGGTCGCCCTCCTCTGGACTTGCTCCAGCTTGACCATGTCCTTCTTGAATTGGGGTGCCCAGAACTGGACACAGTATTCAAGATGAGGTCTAACCAAAGCAGAGTAGAGTGGTACCAGTACCTCCCTCAATCTAGACACCATACTCCTATTGATGCAGCTGAGAATTGCATTGGCTTTCTTGGCTGCCGCATCACACCGCTGACTCATGTACAGCTTGTGGTCTGTTAAGACTCCTAGATCCCTTTCACACGTACTGCTATCCGGCCACATGTCCCCCATACTATATTTCTGTATTCCATTTTTCTACCTAAGTGTAGGACCTTACACTTCTCTCTGTTGAATTTCATTTTGTTCGCCCTGGCCCAGCTCTCCAATCTATCCAGGTCATTTTGAATTTTGATCCTGTCCTCTGGCATATTAGCAACCACTCTCAATTTGGTGTCATCTGCAGATTTGATGAGCATGCCCTCTATTCCTTCATCCAAGTCGTTGATAAAAATATTGAACAGCACTGGGCCCAGGACAGAACCCTGTGGCACCCCACTAGTCACTTCTCTCCAGGATGAAGAGCAGCCATTCGTGATCACCCTTTGGGTTCAGTCAGTCAACCAGTTACAAATCCAACTAACAGTAGCCCCGTCCAGCCCGCATTTTACTAGCTTCCTTGCAAGAATGTCATGGGGAACTTTGTCAAAGGCCTTACTGAAATTGAGATATGCTACATCCACAGCATTCCCTTAATCTATTAAGGTAGTAACTCTATCATAAAAAATGATAAGATTACTCCGGCATGACTTATTTTTGAGAAATCCATGTTGACTTCTCATGATTACCGCGTTGCTTTCTAAGTGATTAGAAACTGACTGCTTAATGATCTGCTCCAGGATTTTTCCGGGTGCTGATGTCAGGCTGACTGGGCGATAATTATTTGGGTCCTCTTTTTTTCCCTTCTTGAAGATGGGGACAACATTTGCTCTCTTCCAGTCTGCTGGAACTTCTCCTGTCCTCCAAGATTTCTCAAAGATTATAGCAAGCAGTTCCGAAATGACCTCTGCCAACTCTGTTAATATCCTAGGATGCAATTCATCTGGCCCTGGAGACTTGAATTCATCCAGTGTGGCCAGGTATTCCTGTACCACCTCTGTACCTATTATGTGCCTCATTTCCCCTGCTTCCTCACCTGCTCCCCACCTAGGTAACCAGGAGTTTGGCAGAAGCAGGAGTTGTGTTGGAAAGCTCAAAAAATAAACCAGGGGAAACAGGGTACAGTGGGCAAGGTGGTCCTAAATACATAGTTCCCTGTCATATATAAAGTGATGGACAAAAAAACCCTGGTGGCTGACATTCATTATCTACCATCTAGGAACCCATTTTCTTTGAAAACTTAAAACTTCAAAATCCGTGTAGCTTCAGGCAAGTCCTTTATATAGTTCTAGACTGCTATCGATATGATTTTAAAATTGGGAGAGCCGCTTCACATATATTTGCTAAATAGTAATGAAGCATATTGAAAAGCTGGAATGTGTTCAAAGAGTGACCAAGATGATCAAAAGTCTGGAAACCAAGCCTAATGAGGAATGACTTAGGGAGCTGAGCATATTTAACCTGGAGAACAGAAGACTGAGAGGTGATATGATGGCTATCTTTAAATATCTGAAGAGATGCCATATAGGAGAATGAGCAACCTTGTTTTCTGCTGTGCCAGAGACTAGAACATGAACCAGTGGATTCAAATTACAAGAAAAGATATTCCACCTAAACATTAAGAACTTTTCTTACTGTAAGTGCTGTTCAGTAACGGAATAGACTGTTTAAGATTGTGGTGGATTTTTTTTTTTTTTTTGGAAGTCTGTTAGAAAGAGGTGGGATGGACCTCAGTTATGTATTCCTGCATGGTAGGGGATCGTCCTAGATGGCCCTTGTGATCCCATCAACCTCTAAGATTCTGTGTTATAAAAGAGTTCTGGCTCTTCGACCTATCTAATTCCTCATAAGAATGCTGTGTTGCAGCAATCGGTATAAACCATCAGAACCACACAGCTTCCTGGTATGACTTGTGCAAACATAGAACGTGTGGAAAATACATGCTTATGAATTCCATTTGAGAAGCTTCATAGTTCCACTGACTCTTATGTGACTTCCTCCATGTGGCTGTAGTTATAGGACTCAACTCTCACTCCCTCTTTGTGTGTGTTACTGTTAGCATGCATTAACAGAACTACAGATTTTAAGATAGCTTTTCTCCAGTACTTATGCTGCTGTTTTTTTTTTAAATGGCATTGTCTTGTTTCTGATATAAATATTGTTTTATTTTTGGTAGTGTTTATTTCAGCAGAGAAGGCCAATTTGTTCATTGGACGGCACCTTCTATACAACAGATTTGACTTCGAATTGTTAACTGAAGGAGATCTTGAAAGGGAATGTTATGAAGAACAATGTAATTTTGAGGAAGCAAGAGAATTTTTTGAAGACACTGAAAAAACAGTAATTATTTTACCTTTTTTTAACTTGTGAGAGACACATCAAAGATGAACAGTGAGGGCTGGTTTGCAAACACGTATATCATTCAGTGCACAACAGCTGATGTTGGGCATTGTCCCTAGTAACGAAGGGATGTTGTTTCTAGGTTCACCCAGGGCAAAACTTTCTTCAGTCATGTGAACTGTTGTGCAAAGATGGAAAGCAAACTTTCTAGAACACATCAGAAATGAAGAAGAGTTCACAAACCAATCTAGATTCCTCTCCCTGCTTTAGTGCTTTACTCCTTTTCTTGGCACTGGGTTAGGATTAGCATTTTCTATCTCAACATAGTAGATGAAGAGAGTAGAGTTGCCAATTGGGAATAACTATACTGCTGTTCACTTCACTGATAAACAAGAACAAGTATATCTTTCAAGCACCCATTCACTGTGGCTTTAACAAAGTCAAAATGTCTGCACAACAGAATTGCTATCTTGAAAAAAGATGTCTGAATGTGGAGGACAATAACTTCGTGCATATGGATGAAGATGTATTAAATGAAAATTATCTAGAACAACCTTAAAACAGAGTATGCTGGAAGGTTAAATGGTTGTCGAAACCCTCACATCTTGCTCTGGTGGGTAGGATGCGGAAATCATAGCATTATCACCATTGTTCCAGTTTCAAACCATCTACAATTATAGAGAATCTATTTTAAAATATATATATACTGAAGTTTATTTATTTGGGATGATTGTGAAGATCTATAGCTTCTTGGCTGAACTTTGTGGTTCTGTTTAAATATATGGGTGCAGCATTATATGCCAAGCATGGGAACTGACAAGGGAGTATCTTTTTAAATGCAAGTGATACAAAGTTCGACCATGTAATCACAGTATACGCTAAGAGTGAGGCTCTGTGAAAACTGTTACACCCAGCAAACATTATGTTGTCTCTTTTAAAAACAATGTATGTATTTTGATGCTTGCAAAAAAGAAAAATTAATCAATATTGTCATGAATGCCAATTTTAACCTCTTTAGCCAAATTCTAACCACAATTAATCACATCCAACTCTTGCAATTTCAGGGAAGATAAATTCTTAAGTATGTGGGGAGTGGGGGTGAGTTTTTTGTGCACCTATAACACTTCTCAAGCATATTATTTTTATGTATTGTCTTAGAAAACTTTTTGGAATGAATATACAAGGAGAGGCCCTGGCTCAAAGACAGGTAAGACACAAATCACAATAGCTCTCACCTGTGTTTTTACTTTTTACCTTACATAGACTAATGTTTTTTATTTACAGTCCTTTAATCAGAATTTGATGCTGTACATGAAAGCATCCTGTTCAACACCTTTTTTCCCTAAGGAAAGGCAAGTTGTTTGCTCCTGTTGCACGACAGAAACTTTATTTCAAAACATTTAAAGCAATGCTAGGTGATCTAGGATCCTTCATATTGTTTTCACTACGGTTTCCATTATCCCTCACCATTAGCTATGCTAGCTAGGATTGCTGAGAACTGTAGTCTAGGAACCTCTGTTGCCCCTCCTTGCCTTAATAGATTTGGAGGGACATAAAAGATCTAGCAGTCTGATTAAATGAATTTAGATCATAGATGCCACATGCTGTTTCTCAGATGGCAACACAATAGAGTTGGAGAGTCCCACAGAGAGAGTACCAAATCACAGTGTTTTGCACCACCTTTCCTAGCCTAACATGTCTCAATGTGTATGATTCAATGTGCAAAACACTATGATTGAGTACCTTCTCTTTTCATTGCTCTGTTGCAGGCATGGGAAAGAATGTACTCATAAGCTGGTAATTTTAGATAAATCATTCCTTGTCCTTTCTTTTACAGCATGTAGCTTGGCTTGGTCACATCAGAGGTGTGGAATGCATGGCTTTCCAACACCTTTCAGTTATACCAAACATAGCCAGGGGTGAGGAACAATGAGAATTGCAATCCAAAACATCCAAAAAGCTACATGTTCCTAATTTTCCTAATGTTCCTAACCTATTTGTTTTGTTGGTGTGTGGAATACACTGCAGTAGAATATTTGTGCCAGCCACCCAGAACTCCAATTATGTAGATTAATTTTTATGAGTTAATGTGATGAGATCTTGCCTTGTTCATTTCTCATCAACTTGTTGTTCAGTGCACTCTATGGATGCACTCCAAGAAGCTCTGTTCAGTAAAGACTGGGTCTCAGTGTGACGTGTATAATGTGTATCTCATAATTAGAGTAGACAAGGAAAGTCAATATAAAAGAGTAGTTCCTAGAATCCATAACCATTACCCATTGAATACCTATTACGCATCTGGAAGTTGAACTTCAAAACATCTGGAGGACCAAAATTGAAAACGACTGCTATAGAAGAACATGTTTGCATAAAGAAGTTTTATTTTTAAATCTGTGGAATAAATTAGAAACAATTCCACATGATAACTTTAACAAACCAGATCAAGTATTAACATTTTGGGTACTACTTAGTTTAAAATGTTACCTGAAATAGATAAAGAAACAATGCATTGTTTAAATACACATTAATTTTGACTAATTTTTACAGATGGGCAAGCAGTAGAGAAGATGGATGTTATAGGACTTTTGACTGGGCTAATTGCAATTGGAGTGCTACTGATTATAACTGGATTACTTATTTATTATCTCTGCCAGAAAAGGTGCAAACCAAGATTGACAGGGTAAGGAATTAAAATCACCATCCCTAATTTCATTGTGCACACTTTTGTCATAAAAGCTTTAGCGTCTGAAGGAACTGCTGCATTGCATTTTATGTATCTATGTATGTATGCATGTATATCCTGCATTTGCTGATCATGTCCTGATGGGATTTATAATGTATAAAGTTGTATATATGAAGTGTCCCATTCACGCTACTCGGTTATAGCACTATTATTCCACTAACTGCATCCATTGGAACCAATACACTTTCAATAATACTGCTGTATTTTAATATTGGAAAGCTATGAAACATAATGTTTACAGAAGCAGTCCTGATATGACTTTTTGTTTCCCTTTTACAAGTAGTTTATGATTTGAAAATAATATATACAGAATTCTTCATTAGGCAAAACTAACTGCTGGAGTAGAGGACAGAAGAAAAGTAAAGAGCTAAAGCCAGTGTTATTCCTACTTTAGGTAGACCATTAAAATAAGCATTTAAATCAGTGTATTCTTGGTAGGGATAACATTGAATTTAGCACAAAATTAGGAATTTACAGTGATAGGAAAAAATAAATGTATGTGTATGTGCCTCAAGTCACCTGTCAACTCTGGCGACTCCACAAATTTCATAGGGTTTTCTTAGGCAAGGAATACTCAGAAGTGGTTTTGCCAGTTTCTTCCTCTGAAATATAGCCTACAGCACCTCATATTCATTGGTGGTCACTATCTAAGTACTAACCAGGGCTGACTTTCTTAGTTTCCAAGATCAGACAGGATCTGGTGCCTTAACAAATAGGGTCACTGGAAATTTGCTAAATCAGATCTGTTTAGCTCAGTATTCTTTCTGTGCTGACTGGTGTTAAATTTCCAGGGTTTCAGATGGGGTCTTAGCTTTACCTGTTGATGCATGGATTGAACCTGGGACAGATGTAAAACCTGTCTAAAACTGAATTGTGGCTATAATGGTGAAGGTTATAACACATGCTGTCCTTTCAAATTGCTAATTTATGCCTGGATGACACAATTATAAACTTGTTTCTGTGACAGTGTTGCACCCAAAATACTTGTGGCTTGATATCTTTGGTGGCCTAGGAAAGCATGACACAGCTTCAAAACCTGATCCCTGGATAATGGGCAACAGCATTCAGTACCTACCACAGGCAATTCTTTACTTAAATGGGAACGTTAAGAATACTTTTAGGTGAAATGCTCCAAATTAACCACAATTAACCAAGCAGACCTTAAAACTATTTTACTGAGTATCCACAGAATACCTTCCCCTCCATGTCTCTGAAATACTTTGAAAGATAACTTTCTCAGTCATTCAATTTGTGGAGGGGGTCTCATCCAACTAGCACACACTGTTTTCACAAAAAGAATTGAAGTGTAGATAACTTTGCTACATTTTCCTCACTTAGATGAGTGTTTGAGTACTCTTCATTCTCTTGTGCAGGAGTGGGTGTCACCTGGGCTTCTCCTAAATAGCATTTCCTAGCTACTGGAACCTAGCATTTCAGTTAGGGCTTTTCAAACAAAAGAGGAGGATTATATTGACTGGCTTGAACCCAAAGGATGCTCTCCAATGGCTTCTCTTCATCCTGGAGAGAAATGACTAGTGGAGTGCCCTAGGTTTCTGTCCTTGGCCCAGTGCTATTCAACATCCTCATCAATGACTTGGATAAAGGAATAGAGGGCATGCTGATCAAATTTGCAGATGACACCAAATTGAGAGGGGTTGCGAATATCCCAGAGGACAGGCTCAAAATTCAAAATTACCTTAACAGATTGGAGATGGGCCAGAGCTAACAAAATGAATTTAAACAGAGAGAAATGTAAGGTTCTGCACTTAGGCAGAAAAAATGAAATGCACAAATATAGGATGGGGGACATGTGGCTGGATAGCAGTATGTGTGAAAGGGATCTAGGAGTCTTGGGGGACCACAAACTGAACATGAGTCAGCAGTGTGATGCGGCAGCCGAGAAAGCCAATGTGATTCTTGGTTGCAGCAATAGGAGTATGGTCTCTACATCAAGGGAAGTAATAGTACCACTCTATTCTGCTTTGGTTAGACCTCATCTGGAGTATTGTGTCCAGTTCTGGGCCCATCATTTCAAGAAGGATATTGACAAGCTGGAACATGTCCAGAGGAAAGTGTCTAAAATGGTGAAGGTTCTGGAAGCCATGTCCTATGAGGAGTGGCTTAGGGAGCTGGGTATGTTTAGTCTGCAGAAGAGAAGGTTAAGAGGGGAATGTGATAGCCATGTTTAACTATTTGAAAGGATATCATATTGAGGAGGGAGCAGGCCTGTTTTCTGCTGCTCCAGAGACTAGGACAAGGAGCAATAGATTCAAACTACGGGAAAAGAGATTCCACCTAAACCTCAGGAAGAACTTCCTGGTGGTCAGAGCTGTTTGGCAGTGGAATAGGCTGCCTTGGAGTATGGTGGAGTCTCTTTCTTTGGAGGTTTTTAAGCAGAGACTGGATGGCCATCTGCTGGAAGTGCTCTGATACGTGTTCCTGCATGGCAGGGGGTTGGACTGGATGGCCCCTGTGATCTCTTCCAACTCCATGGTTCTATGTTCATGTGGACAAGGAAAAATAAATAAAAAGACAATCCATACTGTGGGAGGGAGAGTGTTCAATAGAAACCCTTTCTTGTGTGGAGGACAAAAGATAAGGCTTGTGCCCAGGTAGTATAACTGTTAACAGACTGTTGAGGTATAGGAAGCTGACTATATTAGCAATTGATGCCTGCATCACTACACATGGCCCAGGTGCATTTTGTAAAGGCTCCCATTTCCTGCAATCTATACTGGTATCATTATACCTTTCCATTTAATAATTATTTTTTGAAGTCTGCATGTTCCTCCTGTCTTAGGCTGATCTGTATGTCTCAGGATGCTGAAAACTGCTCACTTATAAATTCCTAAACTGTTTGGAACAAGAAATCTGAAAGACTGCCTCCTCCTATGTGAACCTACCCATAGTTTTAAGATCTTCCTAGAAAGCTGTTTCTTCTAAATTTGGGAGAGGCCTTCTCTGTGACAGTATCCTGCCTGTGGAACTTTCTTCCTAAGGGAGTTTAGACAAGCCCTTCTTTGTTCAATTTAATGTGGATTGTTGAAAAAAAACCATGCAGAACAAAAAAAGTATTTTAAATGTATTCACTCTGTTCTAGGATTCCCACTTTCTACTAATGATGTTGCATTATTCTGTATTAACTTTTCCCCATTGTTTTAAAAACTATTTTAAAACAATGTAGAAATTTTTTACAAAGTTTTAATTTTAAGTCACCTTGGGGGTGCTAGATGAGCCAAAAGGCAATTCCATAAATAAATAAAAATTAAATTCAAAAGAGACTATCCTAGAACAAGATATCCCCGCTAGATATCCCTTCTGTTCTGTGGGAATCAATATGTTTCTGTCTTGGGTAAGAAAAATAAATAAATCCCTACCTAATGAAAGAATACACTCTTTCTTAAGAGCCAGGTGCCTTAAGAAAGACACAGGCAGCCAGATGTTAGAAAGACACAGGTGGCCAGATGTTTTGAGGCTCTTGTCTAGAAGAAAACTTTGGTTTGACTATTCATGCTTGGCTCACCGCAGCTTTAAAAGGCTACCTAACAGTTGCTTTAAAAATAATGTGATTTCATCAAAATTATACCTTTTTTAGGCACGCAAGCTGCAGGAGGCACAACTCTGCCATCATCTTTCAAAGACATGAAGAATTTCCCTTAACTTCTCTTTCCCCACATTCAGAACAGATAGGACTGCCAACTTATGAAGAAGCAGTGGCACTAAGAGGCAATTGCGATGCTCCACCCCCACCATATCCAGGACCTCCAGGAAGTTTTAAAATGTTCAAGAAATCTTTCTCACTTCCTGGTCCTTAATTAAAAAGCATGGCTTGTGGAATGGTTGAGAATTACTCCTGACTAAAAGAAGATGTATTGCTGAAATGCTGCAGCATTGTGTTCACTTCAGGAGCCTTTCACAGTATGAAAGGGATATAGCTCTTCAGCATGCCTAAGAGGAAGTGAAGTGTGTCAGGTGAACAAGGAAACCATCCTTCTGCAATGTTCTGATGGATAAGGATGAAAGACTCCTTTTGTTATGCTTCTCTTTAGGTGCTAAGAACTGTATTGAACTTGGCTCCTATGCATTTTGAGCCACTCACTGATTTGATATGCCACTTTTCCTGTCTCTCAGGAATTGCAAAATTTCATCTTCAGTTTTGAAAATGCGTTTGTGGACTGGTGTTTTTAATTATCACTTCTAATCAATAATAAAATAGGGATAGCTGGAGGGAACAAGAGCAAAATCCTTGCTCTTGACTATTTTCAGACACAAAGGAAGAAATTGCAACTTGTTAACATTTCAGTTCTCAAACTACTCTGAAAAACTTTTAATCTACATTTCTTATGTTAGCTGTTTATATCTTTTCCACTTTAATGGTCCACCAGAAAAAAGCTCTAAAACTGTGACCTTTAAGCCATTACACTTTCTTTTCTATTGTTTCTCAGTACACATTAAATTAATCTCTGGGATGAGACATGTTTATTGCCTTTTATGTTTGTGAGTAAGAAGTGCTTTATCAGACCAAAGAACCATTTAGTTTAATACTCTGTCTCAAGCAATAGCTGGTCAGAGAAGCTGTTAAGAAGAGCAGGAAGGGAAAAACTTCTGTCAAGATCAGCTTAGTAAAATCCTGTGCAACAAATCAAATTTAGTCTGAAAATTGAAGATGAATGGGAGTTGGTAGTGGTCTGATTACAAATACATATAAAAATATTCGTGCCAAATATACAATTTAAATTATTTAAGTCTGAACATTCCCTATGAAATTTAGTATAATCCTAATCAAAAACTCAGCATAATCCTAACCAAGTGAAATCAATATGGAATTTTTTGTTGACTCCAAGCATGCTAGCTAGAATCATTGTATAAGCATACCTGAGTTAACAGAACCTCTTACAAAGAAGCTGCTTTTTACAAAGTGTTTTTATGCTCCAGCCCTTTTTCTTCCCTGTCCTCTGTCTAGCTAAAGAGGTTTTTTTTTAGCAGTAATGACATTAGAAGGATGGCAAAGGAAAGCTGGAGAAACACAGACTTTGGTGCTGCATTGCAGCAGTCTACAGTAAAAAATGCAATAAAGCTGAAGCTGGGAAAGACAGGGTTCTGCTCTAACTGATCCTACGATAGCCGTGTGTCTGCGTCCAACAGGAAAAGTAAACAGCAGCTGCCTGTAGCATCCCTTACTGGGCATATATGAATAGCAAAAGAAAGATTTTTTTTTTTTTGAGAAGCAAATAGGCCTACCTCAGCAGCTACCCCAGCATGTTAAAAGGTAAGGATGTAAGTATGGCCACTATAATACAAAAAGTGGAGGCTAGTGAAAGAAAAATAGTATCCCTGGATGCATTTTGGAAGAAGTCTTCAAATGGTCTCTAGAACATTCAAAATGTTTTATTTATTTAGGCCAGGTTTACCTGCTCTGATTGTTTCAATTCACATGCATATTTTAGTTTCAGATAAAAAGTTTGCTGAAATATGTAAAGTTGAAGGCTTTCCTGAAATATGTTGGGCTGCTTTTCATATTTTGATGCACAAGCTCATCTCTTGTCTCACCCTGTTATTTCTGCCTCAGGTACCAAATATCCTGTTAAAGAAATAATGCTCAGGTATATGTCTGCTTCATTAACTAAGGTATACATATATACCTCATGTATGTAAGATAGTAGACTTACTGCCAAAGAAGAGGGGGAAATCCACCATGATTATGTTCAGGCAATTTGTTGAAAAGATAATAAAAATAAATTGGTCAAAGGTTAATTGCTTTTATATGTGTGTATTATTCTTGATTATAGGGAACATTTTAGAGACAGCATGGTACAGTAGTTTGAGTGTTGAACTAGGCCTCTAAAAGTGTTCAAATGCCTACTCAGCCACAGAAACCCACTGGGTGGCCTTGGGCACGTCACACACTCTCAGCCTTAGAGGAAGGCAAGGACAATCCCCTTTGAACAAATCTTGAGGACAAAACCTTGTGAGATAAGTCACCTTAGGGTTGCCATGTTTGAAATGACTTGAAGGCACAAAACAACAACACAGTAATGAATACTGTGACCTAAATCCAGTTGTTAGTCCCAACCAGTCACAATGAATAGATGAAATTTACCTAAGTCACTTTTTCAGGAATTGATTCAATGAGTCTACTTCATTTGGAATTAGCAGTTAAACTTAGACCTACAATAAAGGTGTAGATGTAGCCCTGGACTGCAGCTCCCAGTATTTCTCATTATGCTATGGGAGCTATGTGTGGTTTGACCATATCTGGGGAACCACATGATTTCCACCCCTGTCCTGTGACTAATTTTTTTTTTTTAAATCGTACTTTTCTTGTGTGCCTGCCTTTTTCATATTATGCACAGTAGTCACATTGACTGAGAGATGGTCCTAAGATGATTGATCTGGCCTTTTTAAAAAACTTTCTTTGAAAAGTAATTCTGTGCTACATTAGAAGTTAGTAAAATTAAATACAAATTGTTTCTGAAATGCTTTTTGAGACCTCTCTGGAATCTAATTATTCAAGCTATGATCTCTCATCCATCTCTTTGATGAATAAACATAACTTTCCATCTTTTCCCAGCAGCAGCCCAAGCCACACCTGAGGCAAAAGAAGCACACACTCATCCCACACTGCTGCTGGGTGCTTTTTGAGAGGATAGTGAACCATCTGGAGAGCAATGCTAAGTTGGCCTGAAATATCTGACTCTGAGGGACCTTCCTCAAAGCCAAACATCATGGGTGGTGGGCTGCATTTGCAACATAGGAAAACTCCTGGGCCACCACATTCATATGACTTCCCTAGAGGATCTCCTCCCACCCCAGACAGACATTTAGGACTTGGGCAAATCACACTACCTCAGCCTCAGACAAAGCCAAAAGTGAACCCCATCTAAATAAATGTTGCCAAGAAAACTCCATGATATGTTCTCCTTAGGGTTGCCATAAGTTACAAATTACTTGAAGGTACAGAACAAGGTCTGGAGAATAGCATGCTACCATTTTATGCGATGAGGCAATGTGAATCACCAAATTCACTCCCAACTCCTGATAAAGGTGCTTCATCCTGCTCAGTAGGAGGACTCACGCTATCTTCTACTGGCAAAACGTTGTGTGCTTAAGCTATGACCATAAGAGTATTTTATCTGTGTAATATAAAGGAGCTGGAAAATACTTACCATTTTTCCAGCTTCACAGATATTGGAGAAGTCCCTAAATTTGGATGGGAAACTGGGCCAATTTACATCCATCATGTTTTCTTTGTATTACACATAGTGGCAAAGGTGTATCTCAGGAACCGAGGAATGTTTCGTATTGTCATACATTATATACATGAATGTAAATGGATAAAAATAAAGCCTAAATTCTCTTGTTAGCCCTAACTAGTGTAGACTCATTTAAATCATTGGGATTTACCTACGTTTTGATTCACCAACAATTGACTGAATGGGTTTACTCTAATTGCAACTAACCAACAGGATTCCAGCCTACATGTGCTGTGAATATTGTAAGTCTGTGTTTAATATCATGTATTTTAAAAATATAGATACACCTCAGTTAACAAAGCCTCTGACAAGCTACTCTTTACAAAGCTTTTTTTATCAGAACTCAGTCCTGCCCTCCCCTTTTCTTGTCTTCTGTCCAGCTGGAATTTTTTTTCTTTGTGTGGGTTTTTTTTTTCCAGCATTGGCACTTGTTGGATGGTGAAGGAGGACTGGAGAAAGACAGACTTTCAGCACTGCATAGCACTTGCAATAAAGCTTGACCTTGGAATGAATAAGATTCTGTTCTAGACAATTGTATTGTAGGTGTCTTCGCTTAGGTACAACAGGTAAGGTAAACAGCTACCTCCAGAATCATTTACTCATCATGTGTAAAGAGCAAAACAGAAGGAAAAGGGGAAAGCTGATTAGTCTGCCTTGCCAGCTATCCTGGCATGCTGAAAAGACATAGACCTGCAAGTTTTCCCAAACTTGCCAAAATGGAAATTATAAGAAAAGTAGACATTATCATCAGCCCTCCATATATATAGATTCTATCAGATCCATTGATTCAACCAATCACAGCTTGAAAATACTAAAAAAAAAAAAATGCCAAAAAGCAAACTTCAATTCTGCCATATTACTACACCATTGCACATAATGGGACTTGAGCACCCACAAATTTTGGTATCCACAGGGGGTTGCCTGGAATCAAACCCCAGCAGAAATCTAGGGCCCACTATATTGGGAAAAAGATTCTGAAAAGCAGTTTGGAAGCAGCTTTCTAGTGATCTCTAGAAGATTCAACATGTTTTTGCTTACTTACGCAAAGATTATTTGGCCAGGTTGCTTCACCTGTGCTTAATGTTAGTTTTGAATAAAAAGTCTGCTGAATCATGTTAAACTGCTCTCTTTTGTAGTGTAGGAACCTATCCTTACTCTTTCCATGTTACATCTATTTCCAGTATCAGTTTCTGCTGAAGAATTAAGCCCCAGGAATAAATTGATTTCATTATTTATATTTATTTATTTATTTATTTATTTGTATCCCACCTCTCCATATGGATCGAGGCAGCGAACAAGTTACAAACAGCATGTATTTCGAAACATTTCTATACATGCCCCCAACAAGCTGGGTACTCATTTTACCGACCTGCAAAAGGATGGAAGGCTGAATCAACCTTGGAGCCGGGCAGGATCGAACTCACAACCTTGTGGCTTGCAGTACTGGCATGCCATATGCCTGTACACAGGAGAATGGTATTGCTCCCTGCTTGCTATGCCAGGATTCAGTTTGCGGACTGCTACTTGGTTGGACTATTGCTTTGGGATTTGCGGACCTACAGTCCAAAAAAAGTTCCCCTTTGTTTCTAGGTCAAGGATGAGCCACCCAAGGCTGATGCCTTAACAGGTGTACCCCATGAGGAGTGTGAGGTCCCAAGTTGTGCTTGTTAGAACTTAAGTCTCCATGCAGCCACACTTTTCCTTGGCAGCTGTTATCAGCTACACCCTATCTGGGTTGAAGGCCTGTGTGAATACATGCTCTCTTTATGTGAAGTATAACCCCATGTGTTGAATGTAACATCTGAATATCAGTAAATCGAACACACGCCCAATCACCTGACCTTGTCCGCGCACTTTATTCCCCCACCTGCAATCCAAAGCAGCACGAGAGTTTTCCACCCACCCGCCTTAATGTCAAGTTTGGAGCTATTTCACACGTAATCTGGCGAGAAGCAACATGTGCGCTCAGAAATGCAAATGATCCTCCTTTCCCGGGTGTCGTGTAAGGTGCGATTTTGCAAACACGACACGAGCTTTCCCATTTTATTTTTATTTTTTTTGATGGGCACTTTAAAAAATGTTGGGGATGTCCTTCCAACGTGGGAAGTGACCCTCCTTGGGGGACGGGAGCGGCGGGAAGAAGCCGCCAGCCTTGCCAAACCCAACGACTTGCGCGATCAGGAAGGGCCGTCCACACCTCCTGCTCTTCCGCGCGGCCGCAGAGGACATTTCAGGGGTAAACACACAAAGAAAACATTCTCAGCGGCCCACGAAACGTCACGGCATTCGCACCCACGGTTGTCACCGGGCTTGGAGCCGACAGGAGAGGCAAGGAGGGGCCCCCGGTACTCCTCCGTGGCTCCCGCGTCCCCTGGAGAGGAGAGGGGGGCTGAGGCAACCCATCGTCGCCAACCGCCTGCCTTCCCGCGCGGCGCCTTCCCCAGCTTCGCTCCCTCTCTTTTCCGCCCCCCCCCACCACAACTGCCGCCTGTCAGCGGCGGCAGGAAGAGCAGCGAGAGCAACGGGCCGCCGCCGCTTCCCGTGCCCTGGAGCCCAACAGTCCCAGCAAACCGTGGCGGGGTGGGAGGAGCATCCTGGAAAGCCGCCGCCGCCGCCGCCGCCGCCGCCCGACATGGGTCTCCAACCGCTCGACGGCTCGCGGCCCCTGCGGCCAACCCGGCCGTTGCGCGCTGGAGCTTCCCTGATTCCAAGCCGCCCTCCCGCCCTCCGCGGCGGAAATTGAAGGGAGGACCGGGCGAGGGGTGGCCGCCGCCGCCGCCCTCCTCCTCCTCCTCCTCCTCCTCCTGCTGCTGCCAGCGGGAAGGGGGAGTAGCTCCCACCCTCGCTCGGTCCTCGGAGCCATAACCCCCCGCGCCCCGCGCCCCTCTCCTGGCGCTCGCAGGCCCTCGGCGGAGCCCCGGCGTCCCCTCCTTCCCCGCTCCGATGATGGACAGGAACTACCCCCCGGCCCCCGCCTATACCGATCCGCTGGCTTCGGCCGCCGCCTCCTCCCAACCCACCACCGCCTGGGCCTACGAACGGGGCGCCGCCAGCAGCGGCAGCAGCAGCAGCCTCAAGCCCAGGTAAGGAAGGGTCCGTCTTTCCCGCCCGGGCGCGTCTCCGGGAGGGGGGCCGCGCCAGGCAAGGCCGGGGATTGAGGCGCGGCCTTCGCTCTCCCGGGCGCCCGCGGGGCGTGTTTGGGGCGCCTCGGCCGAGGTGGGGCCGGCCTCGGCGCCGTGCGGGGCGGAGAAGCGAGTCTCCTCGGGGTGGGCAGGAGGCGAGAGACGCGTCCCCAGGGCCGGGCCCGCCGGTAGGGGAGCCCTCGGGCCCCAGCGCGCCCCGTCGCCCGGAAGCGCCCGTTGGGACCGGAGGGTGGCCGGAGCGAGGTAAATAAGGCGGCGGAGGGGCGGCGGGAACAATAGCAGCCGGTGAGGGGAGGGCGCGGGGGGTGTGAGAAGGGGGAACCGGGAGAGTTGCGTTCGGGGCTGCCGCGGAATTTCCAAGCCACGTTTTTATCTTTCACACACACGCGCGTTTGCTACGACTGTGGTATTTGACTCCCATCTTCGCTCCCGAGGGATGTAGAATCAGCACGGCGGCCGTGCCTTTTCCGGACTCCGTTACTTTTGGGGGGCAGGGGGTGAGGGTGGCTGTAGCTGCTAAGGAATCCCGTGTGAGCGGGGAAGTTAACTGTGTTTTCTTTTCCTGCTTTCAAGGTGTGCGTTCAACAAGCGGCTCGGGTTCAAGAGTTCATGTTTACTTCTTGCGTTGCCAAGGGGAACCCCAGCAATACTGTATTAGCTTGTTTGGAGGTCTGGGGGAGAAAGGAGGAAAGCTTCTCCCTCGCCATAATAAATAGTAATAGGCTAAAGGGAGGCGTTAGAGAAAATATGGTTCAGCTTTGTTAATGGCACCTTCTGGAGCGAAGAACGGCGCTTGGGAGGTCTGAGGTTGAAAATGTGGAATTAGGAATGCTGGAAGTCAGGGATAGATAGATAGGCTTTGCTTACTATCAGTAATCTCATCTTAAACCACCAGAGACTGCTTTGAGCTCATCCCATTGTTTCCCAGAATCCTTGCATCATTTGGGTTTTATTGTGCCCTCAGTTATTTTATTGTGTGTATAGATTCAGGGCATATAGCCTGTTGATGGTGAATGTTTGTGTTCCCTAGTTTCAAATTCAGCTTGACCAAGAGTGTTCAGTCCCCAAGGACTTGGAAGATAAAACATGGAAACTGGATGGGTTCTTTGATGTTTTCCTAAGAAACAGTTTCTTATCTGTAGCAAGAGAGGAGGTATGACTACCCTGAAAATATTAAAATATAGAATGAGGTATTTTACATGTTTTTAATGTAGTTGCAGTGATATATTTTAATGACGAATCAGTTCGGTTCCCTGGGACAGCTGAGGGATTGTGAATGCTGTTTTGCGAGTGCTTCACAGTAAACTTGAAGTACAGTTAAAAGTCAGCACGGTACAGATGGGATGTGCAACAAAATGTTGCAATGGATCCATGGATCTGGCTGCCTTCAGAGGTAACATTTGCATTAATGTAAAAGGCACACTTTTGACCTGTGAATGGCACATAAAAGCAGTAGGTTTCTTGGGGTAGGGAACTCTCTATGCATGGTCTTCTCTTCTTGTTCTCAACTCAGTCTGCTTTACAGAAACCTTGTATTATGTTCTGAATCACTAGAGATTTGGAAAATGCAAACAGCCCCAGAAAAGAAGGAAACTTTATGGGATGATGGTCTGGTGGGGAAGGATAGGATGGGGGGAGCAGAAAAGAAAAGAGATGCAGACACCTACAAGGTAGTATAGAGCGATTAAACGTCATGAATTAATGCAGAATAGCACAAAGAAAAATAGGGAGCACAGATGGAGAAAAGTTTAGTCTCTTTTCCTGATTCTAGTTGTACTTTTGCATTTCACTTTAGGAGGGTGCAGTGCTGATGAAAGTGATGGGTAGGTTTGGGCTTTCTGGGAAAATGATTGGGTAGGCATAGACAGTGCTGAAATTTAACCCCTGGCTGCTAAGAAAAAATATTTTGCTACCCGTCCTTTGAATAAGGAGGAGAATAAAGGAAATTGATGTCTCTACCACCTAACTCCTTTAATCTTGAATAATGTACCCCGTATCTATGACTGTATAGTTCTAACTGATGTTTTTCAATCTTACTTGCTTTACTAGCATGGCATTCCCAGTAGACCTGTAAAAGCGATAGAAGACAACTTGGTTTTAACATACTCCGTTTACATGTTAGGTCTTGAGTGCTGTAATGAAAGATGCACAGTTGTATATGCAGAAAAATTAAAGTAGCCATGTGGTCCTTTGGTCCATGGAAACAGCAGGAAAACCTTTCTCATTGGTGGCCTGATTCTGATTACCTTGTTCAACAAGTAGCCAACCATCATTCTTGCAAGTCTCTCCAGAGTTGCTTGCTTACCATTAAGGAAAGTTTTCCTGCCATTTAATGATGGCTGGTGTCAAAAGATCATCCAAACCACCAGGGCAGTGTAATAACTCAGTATCTTAAGATGACAGAACAGTAAGTGTACAGGTTTGTTGCCTTTTAATGAGCCAGTATGGTGTAGTGGTTTGAGCATTGGACTACAACCCTGGAGACCAAAATTTGATTCCCTGTTCAGCCATGCATGTCAACTGGGTGACCTTGGATGTGCCAGACACTCTCAGCCCCAGAAAACTCCATTAGAGGTTCATCTTAGGGCTGCCATAAAATGATTTGAAGGCACACAACAACAACAAAGAGCGTAGAACAGAGGAAATGAAATGGTAACCAGGTAGATTGAAGATTGACATCTATTTATAGCACACATATAGGCATTATTTCATAATAATATAAGGGAAGAATAGTCTCCAAGTGGACTCTTTTCCTTCTCTGATAAATCAGTTATTTCTGCATATCTTGGAATTTCCCTCATGTATGTAGAAACCTCACTCTTTTGTTGTTGGTCCTTTTGCTTTCAAATTAATAAGCATAGAATCGCTGATTCTGCAATTCCAAATGAACAGTAAGCACAGGGCTGTAGAAATTCTTCACTTCTGCACTGCCAATATTCTGCTGTTCATATGGCTGCATTTAAAAAAAAAACTTTATGTAAGACTATGTTTTGGTTATATAGAAACCACTGTGTTATTAGAGGGAACATGTAGACTGCAGCAAAATACTACAAAGCACTGTCACTTCCTAATAGGAATGTTCCTGTTTAAGGTGTGAAGTAGCAATGATACTTACCTTCACTTTCACCACAGTTATTGTTTTTTGTTGTTTTGCAGCTCACCTTCCACCTTCAGTAGTTACTAAATGTGATCAAGTCTCAGCGAGCTGTTTTGAGGGGTGGGTGACTTGTTTCCAGGGGGTATTTTTAACTTGTTGTCTGTTGCAGATCTCATAGTTCTCCTGAGAATGGCAGTACCTCCATCTTGCTTATGGGTGAATTGACTTTGAGCGTTCTCTAGTAGACTGTGGGAGAACCAGTGTGATGTAGTGATTTGAGCATTGGACTATGACCCTGGAGACCCGGGTTTGATTCCTCGTCTAGCCATGGAAAATGATTGGGTGATCTTGGGCACATCATATACACTCACCCCCCCCATGTGATAGGGTCATCTTGGAATTGCTGTAAGTTGAAAATGACTTGAAGGCACACAATAACAACAGTTAGACTGATTCAACTAGACTAAACTATCCAACTAGAGTAGACCCACTGAAGTGGTGGAACTTATCTAAATGTTGATTTACCAAGTTTTCATGGATTCATTGGATTTACTTCTGTTGAACCTAACAGTAAGAGTGAAGTGGAACTCATATGGCCCTCTAGATGTTGTTGGAAATCCCAATAGCCCTATTCAGCTTAGTCAGTGATGAGGAATACTGGGAGTCACAACAGTATGTGGAGGGCTGCATGATTCCCACTCCTGATTTAACCAATCTAATTTTATTTTTAAATGGACTGTCAAGAAAGCAACATCAGCTTTTAGAGCAGTACCATGTTCTTTAATTTGAATGGCAGACATAAACGTTGAAATTGTGGTCAGCTCAGAGGAAAGAGATGTTATTTGCTACCTATTCATCCAAGACAGGACTTTCTAAATGGTGTGCCACAACATGTTAGTGTGTCACCTGAAGTGTGTAGGTGTGTCGCCTACAATTTTGGAAATGTGTGTTATTTATAAATCATATATTTTTAAAAGTATATGAAAGGTTTTCATGAGATATGTTGTGTCCTCATACATTTTGTTATTACAATTTATGTACATGTCTCTCTCTCTTATGAGGGGTTAGTTTAACCTCCAGTTTGCTAGTAAAACTGAATTACTGTGTTACTAAATGATGCATGTCTAAAAAAGTGTGTCACCAACATGAAAAGTTTGGAAAGCTCTGATCCAAGATATAGTACCTGTCTGAACAGAACCGTTAGCTGTATCTTGAGATAATAGAGCATTTTCGTAGCCTTCTGCTGCTTGTTGAATTGCAATATTAGTTTGTGTGTGATAAAACATATGAATTCTGTTAACAGCATAAAGTGTGGTCACAGTTCGATGCTTGTGCTGATACTAAAATCCATTCCAAAATGGTGATATATCTGAAGAAGAAGATTGTAGTCCATAAAAACTAATACCAGATGAAATTGATTAATCTTTAAGGGACCACATGACACTTTGGTACAATTCCAGAATGGATGTGGCAGCTACCTTAAGCATTTCCCCTCTGTCCTAAGCATAGCAGATCTGCTGCCATGCTGAGGTTACTTGTGTGTTGGCATAGGCAGGAAAAGCTGACATCTGCTCTTAAGCACAAGAATTACTGTAGGCCATTTGGCTTCCTGTTTGGGGGGAAAGGGGAGACTTTTTAGTGCTGTGGGTATTTAGAGACAGAGTTTTGCTCTATTTGCCAGTCAAAATCTATACCCCTCCAACTACCACAATGCATGTTTCCGTTCATGCTGTATGGTTCAGAATTATAAGCGACAGTTTAGTTTTTGTCTTTGTTTAAAGTTACTTGTGCTCTGCAGATGTAGATGTACGGGAAAGAAATTCATAGTGGAAGTCAGTCATGACTTTCTGTAACAGAATTTTGAAATCCAATATCCAGAAGACCAAGACAGACTTGTGGGAGTTAATAACAGAGAGATACTATGGATGATGACATTTCAAATGCTGTTTCTTCATTTTTGTGTATGATCTTGTTAGTGGCAATGGAGCAAGTCAATTCCCACCACAGATGTTTCTGGACCAGTGAACAAATCTGATTTCTCTTTTTTCTTTCTGTGTGTGTGTGTGTGTGTATAAAATAATTAGGTACTAAAGCTGAATATTTAACTTCCAAGATGTCATTTTTCTATTCTCTGCTTTACCTCCTAGTATTTTAACAGCTGAAGTACAGAGAAAGAGAAAAGCAAACATTGTGTTTGCTCTATGTCATGTATTTAATGCAGGAAATTACACAGGAGGTTGTAGGAATAATTTTTCGTAGATTTTCCTTTATATCTGGTTTCAGGATCAGACGTATGTTCTGAGAATGAGATTGATTCAGGTGTAAAAATAATTAGAAGAACCTAATTGATCTGACATATTTATATCCTGGCCTTTTTCAAGTTAACATACATAGAATTTCCCTCCTTTTGTTCTCACAACCATCCTGTGAGAATGAGGAGTCTAAAAGATAGCAACTGACTCAAGATAACTTAAGTTTAAAAGCTGAATGGGTATTCAGAGAGAGACCTCACTGGTCAAACTATGACACTCCACTATCGACATAACAGTGGCTCTTGCTTTTTAGCAGGTTTTTCAGCTTTTCAAAGGGCACAGAATGGGTGTAAGCTCTTGAGGTCACAGCTCTCTTCAACAGGCAGGATAATATCCTGATATCTAAGGTGAAAGTTACCTGTTCAAACCCAGAAGTGATCAAGGACTAAAATTGTCAGGCAGTATAGAGGTGGGGAAACCAAGGAAGTATGGCTGCTCTGTGAAATGTGTGACCAACATGCAGATATTGTCATTTAATACTAGTTTTCAGTACTGAACATCTATATGTACGGGTGTATGGATTCTTTACTTTCTGTAGCATATACAGAATAAATTATGTTGTTAGCCTGATGTGTTTTTCCCCCCAAATTTAAATACTGTCCTTTTTGCAAGGCTAGAAATCATTTGCCTTATAACAGATTAGCCTTGGCAGTGTCACTGTTTCCATAGTCTGTGTGGAATAGTCCATAATCATAGGTGGTCACTCAAAATTGTACTTGGGCAGAATTCTCAAGTGCCAAGAGTATCCAGGGAGAAACTGACATTGAATGATTCTCCTCTTACTTGTAAGTTTGTTGTATCTCTGAATAGAGCATTGTGTATTTAGTGTGGAGTCCTGTACTTCAGAATGCTAAACATGCTCCAGATTGATAAACTGAGACATTAGTCTAAGTTTGAAAATGTCAGAGTGTCATATGATAGTGTTTGTTTACTTGGTGAATGTGGAGAATATTCAGGTCACTGGATCCATAGCTACGTGATTTTTATAAAAGTATTTTTTTGTAGCTTCACTTCTTACAGTATATACTCATGTTTAAGTTGATCTCATTACAAGTTGAAGGCAGATGGCAGGCTTTGGGGCCAAAATTACAGCTTTTGATGTTATTTGTGGATAAGTCAAAGGTAAAATTTAGCAGCATGTAACAAAAGATGTAAATTTTTCTGTTTTAAACTACTGTATCAACAATGGGATTATACTTAGATTTATTGCAATATTAAACACATACCTATATATTGTAAGTGTGAAGGCCATTCTTTATGGCAAAGATATTGAACTGAAGGGTCTGTGCAATCTTGGCTGGTTGTAGGTGGCTGCAGTCTCTGCTTCTGGTGGGAAGATATAGGGGAAAAAGGAGGATGAGGAGCGGGTTGGGGAGCCCCCCCCACTGAGGGAACACCACAAGGAATGGGGTCTTTTGCTGAGATTTGGGGTGATTTCTTTTTTTCTCTTCCTCAACCAGCTTTCTTAGTTGGAGATAGAGAGGTGGCTAAAAATAAGGAGGCACCTGCTTGAATCCAGGCTGGGGGACTCTGATCCATTCAGGCTGCGTGAACTGAGGGAGCAGCTGGTGTCTTGCCCTGCCTAAGAGACCCTGACAATGAGGAGGAGAGTTCTGAGTCAGAAGATAGTCCAGAGGAAGACAACAGTCAGCAGCAGGGGCCAGAGCAAGGGGAACAGAAGATCCAGCAATAACAAGAGTCAAAGGAAGAAGCAACACAGGCATCTACCTTGGCAGAACAATGGCAAGAAGAAGAAGAGCTCAGGTGTTCAGCTCATTTATATAACAAACAAGCCCTAATGAAGGAACACCTGTGTCAACATTGTTAGCCTAAACAAGACAAACAGCTGGCCTGTCTCCCCAAGGTTGACAGCTGATGTTCCTGGTGGTTGAAACCCTGCACTGATACCTTGCTTCCTGAACTCTGACTCTCTTTGGACCTTTACCTATTGTGACTATGCTTCTGGTTTGCCTCTGTGGATTTGGATACTTTGGAACTCTGGATTTTTGGCTTAATTTGGATTTTGCCTTGGAACTATTCTCCCTCTCTCCTCACTGTGCGTAATAACCCTCCTCCTCCAGCCTGCTAATTGCTACCTGGCCTGTCTGAGGCATGACAGCTGCTCAGATAGCTCTTTTCAGGTCAGAGAGAGAATCAAGAGGGCTGAGAAGAGAAATGTCAAAGATGCATGACCTGGAGGGGCAATGCAAAGGTTGGAAATTGAAAAGAGGCAAAGTAGGAGGGCCAGGCAGTAGGCAGCAGCTTCCTCCTCCCCTGCTGCACCTGCCTTGCTACTGGTGGCAATGGTGTAACATGGCCACATTGACGAAACATCTCTGCTGTTGTGGTGGTGGTGGCGGCAGAGGCAATGGGACGTGGATGGCCAGTGGGGCAATGAGGCTGCCCAGGTCCTGGCCCACCAAGAAGGAGAAGGTATTGTTGGTGCAGGACAGCAAGGCCACCAAGACATCAAAATAGGAAGCCTCTGAGGCAAGCATCCTGGGAAAAACTTAAAAGAAGGACTGATCCCTCTCTATTTTACCCACCATAGTGAGGAAGTGCCAAAGAGCTGCTGCCATTTTCCTTTCCAGGTTAATACTGAACCCATGGATAAGTTGACCTAGATTTTTTGGATTAATTTTTTGTCAAAAAATTCTCTATATATACATGAATACATACAGTACTTGATATTGTCCTTTAATGTACAAAAGTAGCATTTAATTACTGGATAATATGGATTGATTACTCTGGATATTCTTTTGACTCTCTCATTGACTTTTCTATTAGGTACAATTAAGTTTTTCAAATTTATAATTTCTTTAATTGGGTTGAATGCACTCTCTGTTCTACAGAAACACTCATGTAGTTCACATCGTTTATTTGTGATATGCTATAATCTGAATGAGAGCCAGTGTAGCATATTGGTTTTGAGTGTTGCACTATAATCCTGGAAACCAGGGTTCAGTTCCCAGCTCAGCCATGGAACCTCATTGGTTGACCTTGTGTGCATCACATGCTCTCAGTCCCAGAAAACCCTATTATAGGGTTGCCATAAGTCAGAAATGACGTGAAGGCACACAGCAACAGCAACAACACTAATCATGAAGTTATGTGTTGCCATCAAATAGTTGTAGTTCAGAAAGCAGAGAGCACTAAAGTTTTCCAGATGGGCACTATGGCCCATAAGCTGTTTTAGCGGAGGAAACTGAAATCTGTGCAACCTGCTCTTCTTAGGTGCACAGAGCCAACTAGAAAAGTACAATATGTGTGCAAGCTTTTGAGTTTTTTAGCTCTCTTCAGTGGGCAGGATGATGTAAAGTACAGATTGATGTAGATGTAGAGAAATATGGGTTAATGTTGAAGTCATGGGATATATGGGTTAATGTTGAAGTCATGGGATCTGAATGCTCTCTCTTTTAAGTCGAAATGGAAAAGGAGACATAAATTCAGATAAGTCTCTAGTAGATGAGGTCTTCACCTGCAGTAACCCCTAGGGATTCTGGGCAGAAAAATATAATGCTCCATTTTTAGTCATATAGAAACCTGTTGTACATTTAGTACTGCCTGCATCCTGGATGAAGCATTAGCTCCCTTAATAGTGGTGAAATTGAAAATGAGCAGGCTCCTTACTAACAGAATGGGTGATCATTTTAGATACTATGTAAGGACTTTTAAAATTCGATAGAAGCCAAATTGGGTAGCTTTGTGTAGTGGCTGTAGAAGGCGAACCCTCAGAGGATAGTGCTCAGCATCTGGTGGCATAAAATCTTCAGTGTAGATTTCTGTTGCTAAGTGCTTAACAATAACATTATTACATTAGTATCAGCTTTGGATTTTTTTCATATGGCCAGTACAGCTATCCTTTACTTTCTGTTTTAGCTTAATTCCACTTAATTGGAGACAGTTTGAATAACCCTCAGCTTACCTTAAGCCAGATGTAAGTGTACTTGATCTCCATTGCCAGTGTAGTCCTAATACTGCAGCCAGATCCTCCCCATCTTATCAGGAAGCTGGAGGAGATTTCTTCTATCAAGCTTTTGAAAGGGAAATTCACCTAACAAATGACCCAGCTTCAGGCATCAAAGCTGTATACAGATTTTGCTTTCCGAACCATCATTAGAGGAAGCAACACTATGTTTTCTCTCCATTATTTAAAGATCCATCCAGAGTATGTCTATTCAATAGTCAGTTCCACAGATCACCTATAGGCTAGAATTCTGTTGATGCATTAAGCTGGTGTAACACTCCATTGTGCTGGCATAGTACACTCTTTTCACATGGCATAGCAAAGGAAGGCATAGAAAATTGTCTCTCTGGAGAGAATCAGTCCATTTCTTTGATGCCTTGCTCTCCAAGGGTCATTGAAGCTAAAGGTACTGTGGGGAGGCTGTCTTGCAAAATTGCCTATAAAGGACCTTTTTACTCCTACCACAACTACTGGACCTGCTGCCTTCACCAGTGTAGTTATACTGCCCAAAAGGTAGATATGGTCCTTCAGATAGCCTGAACCCAAGCCGTGTAAGGCTTTATAGGACATAACCAGCACTTTGCATTGTTCCCAGAAACAGACCAGCAGCAAGAGGGAGCGTTGCCAGTCCCAATTAATAGTTTGGGTGCTGTTCTTTGGGTCAGTTTAAATTTCTGAGCACTTTTTAAAGACAGCCCAACAGCACGTTGCAATAACCCAGCTGGAATGTAACCATGTGTTACCGTTGCCAGATCTGACTTTTCAGGGAATGGGCACAGTTGGTGCACTAGCTTTAACTTTGTAAATGCATTCTGAGTCACCACTGAGAGCTGGGTCCCCAGGCTCAGGCCTGAGTCCAGGAGTACCTCCAAACTGCAAACCTGCATTTTCAGGGGGAGTATAACTCCGTATGTTAAATAGTTAAGCAGCGGGGTTGGAACAGTAGCTTAAAAAGTGGATTCTGCTTTAAAGTAGAGTGGGGAATGTTTAAAAGCACATCAGTTTAGAGGAGCCATTTCATTCATTTTGTGGTTACTGTTTTGAGGTAAGTTCTAAAACACAGAGCGGACAGCAGCACAGCTTGACCCAATTTTTTGCCTGCTTTCTGTTTTGTCCCTTATCCCTTGCTTTTTGTACCGTCTAGCCCAGTGAAGAGTTCTGGAGAAATCCAAAGTTTGTATGATCTTTTGTGATATTTTGGTTGTCATTACAAGATGATGGATCAACACAGCTACCTTTCCTTTCTGTTTATGTTTTGCTGGTTTTTTACTGATAAAATGGGAATAAATTAATAAAAGAAAGATAGCAGATATGTAAATTGTCAGTCGCTGCAGCTATGAAACTGAGAAAGTTACTTCCTTCTGATGGAAAATTAGCTAATGCACAGGTTCTTGGCTAAGCAAGGTTTTTGTGACCTTCTTGAGACCCCAGATTAATGACATAAGCTCTTTATTTGTTATAGGCATGAATGACTTTCTTTAATAATACAGGAGAGAAGAAAAGGTTGGAGTTGTTGATGACATTGAGAACTTTATTCCACCTGAACTATGTTCCCTGTTTCATCCAAAAATCCATTTGCAGAAGAAGACAGCACAAGTTTCATGCAACAGAAGTGTTGTTCTCATTGCTTTTAGAAGCATTGTAGAATTTTAGTGGGCTTAAACAGGCAAGTTAGTACTTGCTTTCTCGTATTAAAATACTTAAGATTCTTATTTGCCTTATGTTAGTGTCGAGCAATATTCTTTAAAGACCAAGCCAGAGAATTTAGGAATCAGAAAATAACAATAAAGCGGAGACCAAGTGTTCGCTTTAAATCATTCTCTTCAAAATTTAGCCAATCTATATTTATGCATCATATTTTCATTTCACTGGATGCCCGTAAATCTATCAAACAAGGAAAGTTGTGGGTTTTTTTTGAAGATGCCCACACTGTCTGCTTAGGAAGTTTTCACTCCCTCCTGAAGATGCAATTTTTTTCTTTTTAGTTGTTTATTGAAAACATGAATATTCCATTTTCAGCCCAATTATTCTTAAAGTGAATAAAAGATCAGAGACTATTTATTTCGTTAAAATGTTTTTACCCTGCTCTTCAGCTGAAAAGGCTCCCACTAGTAGATGAAAACAAAACAGTCCCTGTTCAGAGACATGCGGTCTAAAAAGGCAAGACACAAACAGAAAAGGGGAAGAAAGGAGGGTAACCTAGTTATTAAAGTGGACAGTAGCCCTTATAACACCAGCTGGAGATGAGAAGAAGCTCACTGAAACTGGTCCTTCAGTAGAACAGCCCTGTTTCCCATTGCCTTCTGTTGTAATCAAGTGGACTGACCCTCCCAGTTGACGGTGGGAAGGTCTTGTGGAACTGTTCGTTCAGCAGAGTTGAGGGAATGGTCCAGTTATCACCTCCTTCTGTTGCAAGCTGTAATGCTTTTTGCGTGTTTTTCAACTCAGATACTGATTTCAAACCAGTTGTCCCCCCAGAAGTGCATTTTGAAATCTATTTTTTTCATGATTTAAAACTAAATCATTTTAGTTTTTATATCATTTTGAGTGAACTATTGCACAAGAACGCTCAGGAGTGATGAACAGTGGTGGATGTTAAACTCTGATATGCATGCCGGTCTGGAAGGTGTAGATGTTTAGATCAGCTCACTTCACGTTCTCAAAGATCAGATTTCCCAAACATCTGTAAATATAGTACATGATGTTGTTACATCTACTGAACACAGAGTTTTAATGACTGTACTTGTATCTGAATCCCGCATGGGAAATTTATGAGCTTCCTGTTGCTGTTTTTTCAAGTGCAGCCTGGATCACAACAGACAGTTATAGTAAAATATGCATATGAAAGAATATTTGTACAGTTCAAGTCACAGCAAAATTTGTGATTACATGAATCAGTATAGCAGTGTGAAAACTAATATGTGCAGTTAAGGTTCCTCTAGAACCCAGACTTGGATCAGGTGGCATCAAAAGTCACTTTTAAGCAATGAGGCATATGAGCAGTCACAAAAGGAAAAGGCAAAAGTGTGTTGTAATGGATCATGCCAAGTATGACAATCAAATATCATTGGAAAGTTCAGATTTTCCTTTTAAAAATTTTCCAAGAAGAAGCAGCAGAAAACAGATATGTGCTTTGTGTCTCTGTTTGTATTGGATTGCAAAGGTCAAAATGAATGAAACAGAGCAGGGAAAGACTTGTAATCAATTGCTTTATTGTCATGTTTTTATTACATCTCATTAATCCAGCAAGATAACAGCAGGAGAGGAGTAAAAAAAAAAAGTATTACACAAGGTGCAAAGAACAATTGAAAGATAGAAATGAAAGGTATGGTCAAAGAAAGAGGTCTTTGCTGGCACCAAATGATGAGCCTGTCTGGGGAATCACAGAACAAAGACAAGATATCACCAGCAGAAAAATTTTCTTTTTCACATTTCCATCCAGACCCCTGAACGTAAGGAGGAGCTTTATTGGAGCTTCATGTAACATCCGGACAGGTGACTCTTAAAGTACACAGGTTCCATTTAGAATTTAATAGTAAAATGTAAAATATTTTTAAAATGTACAGAAACATTGGAAGTCAGTGTCTTTTAAAGCTGGGAAGATGTGTTTCATATGTCCAATCTTAGTTAGCAATACTGCTATCAAATTGTTGCACCAAGTGCAGTATCTCAGTGATGTTCCAATGTGAGCCTGGGGACAGCACATTGCATTGATTCAAACAGGATGTTACCATATCATGGGTTACCGCCTAGGCAGGCCTTGTCCCAGAAGGGCTGCATCTGGCACACTAGTCTCCACTGATGAAATGCACTGATGTGTGTGCCATCAGTGATAGGATAGGATCAAATAGCACACCTTGATTGTAAACCAGATTGTTAGGAATGCTGCATCCAGAACGTAGTACTTCCATTTTCATTGAAATGAGATCCAGTTTATTAGCCCTCATCCAGCCCATTTTCATGGTTCACTTCTTTTAGAGCCACACCAGAATTTGACTAAAAGGAGAAAACATAGGTGGGAGGCTGATAATTTCTCTGATGTTATTGGTTATATGGATTTTCCTGGATCCTCAGATTCTTGAAGGGTAATTCCTGATAGTAAGAGCCTTATAGTCCTATAGTATACCATCTTTGTCAGTAGACCCTAATTTATGCAGGTTTGAAAAAGACAACAGAAAAATTATATTTGACCATTGATCTCCTATTTCATCTGAAGTTTATGTTGCAACATGTCAGAATTAGAACTGCTGCCATTTTCCCGGGTCCAGCACATCTGCTGGAGAGACAATGACTTTTGCTGGATGTTAGAAAGGCAATAAAGGTTTATGTAGAAAAGACAGAAACAATAAGACATACAGAAACTCTTTTCATTTTATAACATTAGGATTCAAGGCAATTAAATCAATGATTTCCAGATGGCTGAAAAGCTGTATTTACCGTGCTGTGGTTACCCCCGCATTTTCAAACCACAGCATGTGCGGACACATTCAACAAGGTCAGTGGCCAAAATAGTATTCAGAGTAACATCTTCATTAGACAAACTGTGTAAAACAGCTGGATGGAAGGAACCATCAACCATATATTAGATACTATAAAGTAAACAAATACAAGTCAGAGCAGGCAACCTTTGAGTGAACTGTTTTTCAAGCAGTGGTTAAGGAAACAAGCAGCCACTCCCACCCATAAGAGGTTTGGCTTGGATACATCCGAATGTTTCTGGATTTCTCTTCAGCTTTCCTAGAATGATCATTCACAGTAGGTATCAACCTCTCATTCTCTATTAATAAAAATTACCTACCCTGCTAATAGCCTCGTGATGTTTCCAAAGCATGCCGTCAATTATTTCTGTCTTCATTTTTTTTAGCTAAATATTGTTGGTGGGATCTGTAGCATATCTTTAAAGCATGATATTAGAGCTATTTCCTAATGAGCCATCTAAATTTAAACTTTGGAAAGGTTTTTGCCTTTTATTGAAGACTAATTTTTGGACTGTTTTCTATGATGGGTTCTTTAAAAACTGATTAGAAAGTATTCAAGAGCTGTAAGTATGAAATACTACTTTCAGATAGTATCTCTGCTTTTTTAAAAAGTGTAAGAGCCCTGCAGAATAAAATCTTATTCCCAGTGTATTTTAATAAAGTACATGATTGATTGAAACCTTTTTTCTCCAAAAAGCATAAGAGGTCACGAGTACAACTGATACAGAAAATACTTTGTAGGATAAGATTTTCCACAAAATAGTGGTTGTTGAGTTGAATATTTTGCTGAGCTATTTTGTGAGCTTTTAGAATAATTGTCTGAGAATGTTTACTTTGCTTAGTCACTCTGTTTGCTTTGATTACATAGTATAAAATTTACAATTCCACTTTACATGACTTCATTGACTACATCAGCTGGTGGTCAAATGAAAATAGGAATTCATATTGAACCTACAGTCATATATGATAACTAGTATATTTACCCGGTGTTGCCCGGGATTTTATTTTCTCATAAGTAATACTTGTTAGAAATACCTTAGGAATTACCTTATTTTACCATAGGAATTAGATGTGATTGAAAGACACAGATTTGAGATCCTGTGTCTCTTTCCCCAAACTGCCTTGTCCAGTACCTGTAACTTTCCCCATATTCCCCAATCCAATCTGTATTCAGACTTATTAACATACAGAGGTTAGATTCCTGAAGGAAATACACTGCCCTCCTTCTTGCTGCTAGGCCTTGTCTCCATAGCAACTGGCCTGAGGCCCAAGAGCTCTCTGACTGAGAATTTCAAAGGCCCCTCCCTAAACTGCCAACCTCAGGATTCCACAGAATCTTCACAGGCAGCCAATCATGTGAGGTCTTCTCGCCTGACACAGCCAACCAGATGAGGTCTTTGCCTAGCTGATCCAAGCAAACTCACAAACTTTGACTTGCATATATTAGATGTGGTGGGTCTTGTCACAGTGATGTCGTCTGTTAGCCACTTTCGTCTTTCATGAATAGGTGAACTCATAATATATCATAGGTAGCTGCAGGTGATCTAAGAAATAAGTCAGATTGGCCAGACTTAGCAGTTTTGGTGATTTGTTATGTGCTGTCAAATTGGCTGTCACTTCTGGTAACCTTAGGAATGAGAGGCCTCCAGGAAAAAAACCCCTCATTATTATCAGTTCTACTGAGGTCTTGCAAACTTAGAACTCCAGCTTCCTTTATTGCAGCGGTTCTCAACCTGTGGGTCGCGACCCCTTTGAGGGTCGAACGACCCTTTCACAGAGGTCGCCTAAGACCATCGGAAAATATGTATTTCCAATGGTCTTAGGCTCCATTCCCTCCTTGGTGGTTGTGCGCAAGCGCAAGCCATGCACTCACATCCTCCTGCCCCCTTTGGCTTTCCGTGGGGGCTTTCCAGTGGTTGTGGTGAGAAGCACGGTCATCTCCCTCCAGAATTGGAGGAGAGTTGATCTCCTAAAAGGTCAGGAACCCACTGTTTAAGAAAGAAACAGTGGGAGGAACACCCCCTTGGAAAAGCGGGTTCAGAGGCGCCAGCAAAGGGCTCGAAACCCCATGTTTAGGCTTGAACAAAAAACAACAAACTTCAAGACTGAGAAAACATGTGGTGGGTCTATCGAGCGGCCATTACCTTGAAAGGGCTCCGAAGGAGAAGAATCCTCACCACCACTTTTTAATTTAAGTTTGGAGGAAGAAAGAAGGATGAACAAATTTGGCTTCTTTTTTATTATTTGGCTTGTTTACTTTCCTGTATAAGCTGGTGAAGTAAAACCAACACGAGTTTGGTTCTACAAAACAGAAACTGAGAGGGCGAGGACCCTTTAAGGCGGAGGAAAAATCCCCAGAAAAGGAGCACACGTGAACAGAGCTCTCGTGGTCTTTATGTTAGTTAACTGGATTGCTGAAAGGAGGAGCAACAAGTAGCTACAAAAAACGTATGTATGAACATTGAATAAATACTTACTGCAATATAAGCTGAATGTAAGCTAAAATCCAACGTTGAGTGAGGGGTTGAGAACAGTAAGAGATTAAGAGATATCAAGACGAATTAAGATGAAAAGAGCAAACGGAAAAGCAGAAAAGCAGTAAGTGAAGCAGTAAGTGCAGAAATACTAGGGAACACATTTAAGAAAATATATTTAAGAAAACGTGTTAATTAAGAAATAAGGGAAAAGTAAGAAAGAAGAAGAAGGTAGCACTTCCACATAAAGTCAAAGAGGAAGCAAAAGAGTAAGAGTAAAAGAATAAAATAATGGAATAAAGAGAACTGGGAATTAGGAAGACTACGTAGAATTTGAATGTAGGTGAAGAGAGCTTCGTAAAACGACAGGAGGAAGTAAAAGGACTAAGGCTTAAAAATCAGGAGTGGGACTTTAAAAGATTTTCTAAGATAGTAGGCAAACAAGGATTAAAGCAGTGGAAGAAAAAGAGGAAAGAAAGAGTAAAGAAAGGAAAATAAAGAATACAGATAAGAAGATGGTGCGAACGACGGACTTAGTGGGAGACGCAGCTTGCAAGTTCCCCCCCTTTTTTTGGGACAAGCTGCGGGGGAGCCATTGTAAATAATAAATAAATAATTTTATGGTTGGGGTTCACCACAATATGAGGAACTGTATTAAAGGGTCGCGGCATTAGGAAGGTTGAGAACCACTGCTTTATTGCATAATTCCATCTGTAATAGAGTCCTCCTCTTTACTTACTGCCTTCATTTTTTTTCAGCATTGTGAGGGTTTCTTTTTTAGTGAGTTCACCTCTTTTTCTATTGCCTTCAGTTTTTTTCAGCATTATTGTGTGTTTTTCCATTGAGTCTTGTTTTCTCATCATAGGCCCAGAGTACAATAGCTTCAGTTTAGTGTTTTGTCTTCAAGCACATTTAGGCTTGATTTGTTGTAGGATCCACTTACTTATGTTTTTGGCAGTCTGTATTTTCAAAACTGTCCTCCAGCACTATATTTCAAATGAGCTGGATTTTTTCATATCAGTTTTCTCCATTGGCTGTTGGTTGTTTGAACCTTTAAAATTCTAATTTGTGATTTTTATCAATAAAAGAAGGCTCAAACCACTACCTAGTTGGTTCAATGCTATAACCAATTCCCCAGGCAAAAAAGTACAGCTATCTAGTTGGAACCCATTAACAAGTGGTCTCTGATGCCTTTATAATGTCCTCAGTGCTTCCCCAAAAATGGTGCTGCTGAAGTTTGGTAGCAAATCACTAGTAAAAATTAAAGTTATGGAGCTCAAAATTATTATCCTCCTATTCCAGTTATTATCTTATCCCCATGACAAAAGTTTCCTTATTGTGCTTTTTCTGTTTCCCTTTCTGGAAATGTAACATACTTTCTCTTCCTCAAAATGTGCTTTTGTGAGTGCCGCACAGATCTTTATGTTTCTGGTGGGATGTCAGTATCCAGGATCATAGAACATGTTGTCTTTGTCCCCTAGGCTGCTGTTACTTCACCACAACACAGAAAGTTGCAAGGACAATTATTAGCACTTAATAATTTTTTTTAAAAAATGCTAAAAATATAAATTAGTACCAAAAGTTTGATGGGGATGCAAGGAAGTTTTTTGTTTTTTCCAAACTAAAATGGCAAAAATAAATATTAATGATAATATAGTCAGTGAATGTTTTGGTGAGGAGGGAGGGAGAGAGAGAAAGCTAAAGGAAAGTTAAATAGTACTGTTCTTAAAAACAAAGATGCAAGTGACTTCGTTTGTTCATTTAACCCGCTGTGAATAAACAGCTCTCTACTGGTTGCCTAACAGGAATAATGGCTTCTAACAGGAATAATGGCTTCTAGCCTTGTTGGAGTTTCTCACCACTACCATAAACCATTGACTAGTTCCTAAAGTGTCTGGGGAATGTGGAAGATGCTTCTGCAATGCAGTTCTACATAATTCAATTATTTTCTTGTTGTGGGGCTAAATTACGTTGAACTAAAAATGCAATTCTGCCCCTATTTCTAAGCCGTGTTGACGCATAACATTCAGTAACCTTTGAGTCAGAGCCACACTTCCTTTTGTCATAGGGGCTTAAAGTTGGTGTAAAAAGGATCACATTTCATCATGATTTGTTAAACGGAATTCTTTGCTTCTTTTTATGTGTGATCATGTTTTGGATCAGTTGGTGTTTTTGTGTGGAAGCCACATTTTTAAAAAATTCCAGCCCAGGATCATGCAGATGTATACGTCACTACATTTCTTCCCACCTGCTATGGTTTTAGAATACAGTCAGCTGACCACATTTTTGGATTTGACTTTCAAGCATTTGATTATTTGCAAGTTTCTCCAGCCCCAGTCCCCTCTCCCCCATCTCAGGCATTTCTTTTCCAGGGGAACCTTCCCTCTCAGTGACTCAGATCAGGCCTCGCGGCCCTTAAAAAACCTGCCTCTGGCCCTCCTCCTCCTCCTCCACCACCAGCTGTTGCCTGTCCATCTAAGGCCTGCTTGCAATTTAGTTTCTCAGCACCACAAACCCTCTCCTGAGGCCCCCGCCACCCAAAGAAGGAGATGGACAATTGAAAGGAAGTATAGGGCCACCATGCAAACTCGTCCCCTTTCTCTTTCCTTTCCCTGACCAGGTTTGGACCCTGGATGCCCGATCTCCCCACCTTGCCTCACCCCCCTTTGAACAGACACGCATTTTTGTGATTTTTCCAGTTTTGCAAGGGTCTTCTGCCTCAAACTCAAGCAAAGGTGGAGGGCCAACTGTAGTGTTCACTACAGAGAAAGAATATGAGTGATCATTCTTCCCATTCACTTCATCTCTGCTCACAGGCAGCAAGAACCAGGCAAAGGAAGAGAAAATGAGGGAGAAAGAAACAAGATGGACCAATGATCAGTATTTTGTACTGTTGTGCTACTGTGAGCAGCCCAGGTTGACTTGGCTGCCACATTTCAGCTTACTGGAGTTTTCAGTCAATGAACTTGACTCTGAACCAAGGCAACAGTGCAAGTTGGTGTTCACTTTGAGTTGTTGTTGTTCTTGGCAAAATTTGTTCAGAGGGGATTTCCCTTTGCCTTCCTCTGAGGCTGAGAGAGTGTGACTTGGTCAAAGTCATCCAGTGAATATCCATGACTGTGCAGGGTTTAGAACCCTGGTCTCCAAAGTCATAGTTTGCTGCCGAAACCACTACACAAAATTTTCATCCTTCAATTCCGGAAGGATGGGGGAAGGGGTGGTCTGAGTTGTTGAGCAGGAAACTTCATTACTTTCAATTCTTTATGGTCATTTATAGGGATTGTGATTTATTTATTTAGTGGTATGTTGAAATGTCAGTCAGTATTGCTAAATACTAATGATCTGGGTTTTGAATAATAGTGTGTTAGAAGACTGTGATTTCACATGTGTTTTAGAAAGCAAGAAATGTTTTTGAGATGCATCCTTGCACACCATGTATATGGCTCTTCCCAAGCTTTTGGTGTCAGTTTCTTCACACAGAAGATGAGAATAGCTAGGTGGTGATGGATTGCATGTTAGTTCCTTGGGCTGGACTGCTGCGAGAAACGTGCTTGGATTGATGGACTACTGGTTAGTGCCATTACAGCTCAGCGTTGTACCATTTGAAAAGATACATGGGGACAGCTTGGTCAGATTCACTGTCTCTTTTAACTTGGAATGGTGTGGGGCTTCAGGGATGAATACTGGAAAATAATTCCTTGAAGGAATGTTCACACATGAATCACCATGCTGCCTAAATGGCATCAGTTTATTCTTAAGATTACTGTCACTGTTAGATCATTGTTCTTCTTGTGTTGCTTTTGCCGAAAGCTAGCCATCACCTCCAGAAAATTCCTGACATCATTTCAGAGTACAGATTGTTCATAGGGGTGTGCTGCATTTGGACTTGTTAGATTTCTTAGCCATTATAAACACTGAGAATATAAAGGATAGGGCTAATTCAGATAAGCTATTGTAAAATAATGAGCCTCTCTAAAAGTTTCTCTGAAAGTTTAGAATAGTCCAGTTGGTATAATTTTCATATAGAAGTTATCTGCTTGAGACTGGTTTGTTCATGATCAGCAACTTTGCACTTCATACTCAGTCAAAACTATGACTTAAATAAACTAGAAAGTAGCATTCAGCTGGCTTTCAAGCCGTGTTTTTGCATTTTGCCATATTTTTTCCAGTTCAGATTGCATGAGAAGCTTTTCCCTTCTTGGTATCTAATTGGCTGGCATGGAGGGGAGAAGGGAATTGGGAGTGATTGAAACTGTATGCATCTCCATTCTCTCGTTCACATCCTGGATTACCAGATAAAAAGTTCTGGTTTAGAGTAACTTGAAAACTTGTTTGTCGTAAGAGAAATTGCTTATGTAATTAGAAAAAAATACTATAATAAGAGATGTTTCAAGGCCCTTAATGGTCAGAGGTGAAATGCCAGGTATTTGATGGAGACTGTTTAGCCATCACCACCAGAACAGTGAAATGGGTGAACATGAACAGTCTTTTAGAGATGAGTAATATTCCTTGCCTAAAAAAGCTCTATGAAATTCATGAGGTTCTCATAAGTCAACAGGTGACATACCATGATGGATAGAACAACGCAGAAGAGAATACAGAGAAACCAGGGTAAACTCCCCAAAAGCTTCTTTTCAATGATGGATGATTTTTCATTACTCGATATATGGAGATTTAAGAATGGGCATGCTCAAGGATATACCTACTTTCCGGACCAGCATAAATCTATGTCAAGAATTGACTTAATTCTGGCATCTAGAACTCTTCTTACTTTCATAACGAAAATGGATATTTTACCAAAATTGTGCTGGGATCACAATCCTGTTCAAATAGAACTGCGGCTGAAAACCAGAGAAAAATTCTGGAAACTAAATGATACCATCTTCCAAAAAGAAGAATATATACAAAAAGCTAAAAAGGTGGTTAAACAGTATTTCCGAGAGAATACTTCAGAACAGGTACCTATGAAAACAATGTGGGACACCAGCAAAGCAGTACTTAAAGGATTTTTCATGAAATGGGGTTCCAAACTGAAGAAAAAGAAAAATCAAGAGATTCAAAAGATTTTGGATAGAATGACCGAGTTAGAAACACTATTAAGGAAAAATCCAACCAATAATTGAACTATGCAAGAGTTTAAAAATTTGCAAGCCCAATTAAATCAAGAAAATTTGATTGAAATCGAGAACAAAATTAAAGAGACTCGACAAACATTTTTTGAACAAGCTAACAAGCCAGGAAAATGGCTGGCTTATAAACTTAACGAAAAAAAGGATAAGAGGACAATATTGAATATAAAGAAAGGTGATATAGAACTAACCCAACAAGATGATATTAGACAGGCTTTTTTAAAAAAAATTATCAACAATTATTCAATGCAAAACCGCCCACCCCTTTGGAAATCCAGAAAATATCCTCTTTTTTAGAGAAAAAGGAAACTTTCAAATTTTCGGAAAATCATAAAATTATTTTGAACAGGCTTATAACACTGCTTAAGGTAACAAACAATATTCAAAAATTAAAGTTAGACAAAACTCCTGGGCGCTGATAGATTTTCAGCTAGATATGATAAAATACTTGAAGAAGAAATTTCTAAACCTCTACAGGCGACATGTAATGATATTCTTCAATCAGGTAAACCAGAAGCATGGAACAAAACAAACATACCCTTCGTTCCAAAAGAAGGAAAGGACTTGACAGATGTTAAAAATTACGGCCTGATCTCATTACTCAACATTGACTACAAAATTTCTACAGCTATATTAGCCAACAGGCTAAAGAAGGTACTACTGGATCTAATTCAAGAAGATCAGAATGGTTTCTTACCAAAGAGGTCCCTAAAAGAAAATATAAGAACTGTTTTGAACATAATTGAACACTATGAAAAACATAACAAGCAAAACTCGCAATGATATTTCTTGATGCGGAAAATGCTTTCAATACAATTAAATGACCTTTCTTAAGAGCTGTGCTCAAGAAAATTGATCCAGGAAAATTGTTCATGTCTTGGATTAAGGCCATATATGAAAATCAAGAGGCACAACTGTCCATCAACGAGGACAAAACGAAATCTGTAAATATCAAGAAAGGTACCCGACAATGATGTCTTCTGTCGCCCTTATTATTCATAACTGTTTTGGAATTTTAAATAATGCAGTCTGACACTGAAATTAAGGGTGTACAGATTAAAAATCATCAATACTAGTTGAAAACATTCGCTGATGACCCAGTAAATTGTATGACCCAATTATCATCAGTACTTAATGAATTTGGCAAACTTTCCAGAATTAAAGTTGATAAAGAGAAGACTGCAATTCTGACAAAAATTTGAGGAGGGAGGAAGAAACTGCCTTAACAAAACATCAGGCTATAATATAATTTTAAAAAATTAAATACCTAGGAGTGCGGATTTCAGAACAAAATAACAAACTTTTTTTGAAAATAACTATATTAAAAATGCAAAGAAATTAAGAGAGAGATGGAGTCATGGTTAAAGTTTCAGTTATCCCTTATGGGCAGAATAGCTTCAGTAAAAATGAATATATTACCCAAAATAAATTTTCTGTTTCAAAATCTACCTATTATCATTAATCTGAACCCTTTCAAACAATGGCAGAAAGAGCTATCTAAATTTATATGGGCCAGTTGAAACCTAGAGTCAAATGGAAAAACCATGACGGATTTAAATATTAGAGGTGGCGCTGGTGTCCCAGATCTCTACATATACTATCAAGCTTTTGGCGCTTACATGGATAGCAGAATGGCTTACTTTACGAAATGAAAGATTGCTGACATTAGAAGGTGCTGATTTAAGGTTTGGTTGGCACGCATATATTTGTTATGAAAAGGCAAAAATAGACAAAGATTTCTCCAACCACTACATAAGAAAATCTTTACTAAAGATATGGAATAAACACAAGCCAATGCTACTAAAGCAAATACCCATGTGGATCTCACCGCAAGAAGCAATCTTCGGAAGATGGAGCAACATGTCAAATAAATGGCTACAATATGAAGATCTAATTGAAAAATCCTCTTCCAGAAGATTATGTATTAAAACCAGAGAAAATGTTGAAAAAGAAGGAATTGTTTTGAACTGGTTCCCTTACTGACAGTTGGTTGAGAGGTTTCGTATGGATTTGAAACTACAGGTATTCAAAATAAATAAAGAAACAAATGTTATAATTAAACTTTTGCTTGAAAACCCTCCACACTTGATGGCGAAATTGTATAAGACCTTGCTACTTCATGAGAAAGAAGAGGAAACAGTTAAGGAGGTGATGATAAAGTGGTCCCAGAATTTTGGACATTGAATACAGCTAGAACACTGGAAAATAAGCTGGAGAAGGACGTTGAAGTTTACAACAACACAAAATTTGAAGAACTACTTTGAAGTATTCCACAGATGGTACATGACTCCAGAAAAACTTCAAAAAATATACAGGTCCGGAACAGGAAAATGTTGGAAATCTGGCATTCAGACCGGAATGGTGTACCACATGTGAGGGACTTGCCCAAAAGCACGAGAATATGGGACTGATGCACACAAAACAGTAGAAGAAATTTTTCAAATTCAGTATACTATGATTCCAGAAATCTACTTATTAAATATACTAAATGAAATAGACAAACAAGAAATATTGGAGAATTTTCTTTATATGATAACAGCCGTAAGAATAGAATACACAAAACTATGGAAAAATGAAGATGCCCCCAAAACGGAGCAATGGCTATATAGTCTACTGGAGATGAAAACAGTGGATACACTATCTCAAAAACTGAAAAATTCAACAGAAGAAAACATAAATAACGAATGGGCTCCTATTGATATTTATCCAACATAACAACTGAAATAGGATTAGTTGATATAGTAAGCTTACATAGACAAATGTAAAAGGGAAGAATTACTATATTAGGATTTGGGGCTGTAAAAATACATATATCCTAGTCTTTATTAGACTATTTTGACGGTAAGGTTCTGGAATAAAAATTATAGCAATGGCTGTAGAAGTACGTTTATAAATGGAAACAAATAAATACACTACAATTTTAGGTGGAAATGGTGGAAGGTTAAGAAAATGTGGTGAACTTTCATATGTAAATATAGAAGTATGGTTGTTACTTTTTTTTAAATTTGATGGTTTTGTACATAAAAATGATAAATAAAAAAAGTCAACAGGCGACACACACACAAAATGTGCAAGCAGCACTAGCCAGCATAGTCAGCAGTGAAGAATGCTACAAAATGCAGTCCAGCAACATCTGGAGAGCTTTATGATTCCCACAGTTGGCCTTAAAATATGGTCATAAGTTCTGTATTAATGTCAAAACCCAGGCAATGATACCTGTGCTACCTTAGCCCATTTGTTCCTTTTAACAGGTTTCTTTTACCATTCTGTCATATAAAAATACATTTCATAGTGAGTTTGAATGATGACTATGTAAGAAATTGTACTATTTTTTTTGAATTAAAATGTGAAGAGTTTTTCTTAACTTTATTTGAAAATAGTCCATGGTAATACAAATTGGAATATATCATGTTAGCTTTGTCAGTGACTATTATGCTACTGGTAGCTTTCTGGAATGCTAACGATCTTTTTAAAAGTTTGAAAAATGTTCTGTGTCCCATGTGAAGGCTTGTTGGGGAGATAACTAAGAAAATTGGAGTGGTGGTCTTAAGCACTTCTTTTGAATTTTCTTCTTGAGAAATTGAAAAAAGTTGGGTAATACGTTAATTGTGAAATCGTTTGTTTTAACTTAAGGAATAAAAGAAAATATGCTTGTATCTTTCTTCTTGTCCTTTGCTCTCTGCTTTCTGATTAGTAAGACTGTATGACTTCATGTTGGAAAGGAATTTTCAAATATAAAAAAAATACTGATTGGTTTATGTCAGGCATATTTCTCTTGCATCTTGGTAGCAAGAACTTTTCATGACACAGTCCGTGATGGCAGGCTTTTTGGATGCGTTCATACTCTGCAGCGTGTGAAGGAATTGTGTATGTTTGGATATCCAGTACAAAATCAATAAATAAATTGATTTATGCAAGTGAAATGCTTATTGCAATCTAGGCAAAGTTTCAGGATTTGGTCATCCGTGAAGTTGATAGAAGTGAAGGATCACAAAAAGCTGAAACTGTAGAAAATAATGACATAGAAAATGAACATAATTGAACAGTTCCATGGCACAAAATGAGTATTTAGTGAGTCTGGCAGAGGTGAGGGGTAGTTATAATAATGATGTAAGTAAAGGAAATAGATGTCTCTGTATCTTTGTCTCCCTTCTAATACTGCCAAATTTTTCCCTTTGTGGCTTCAAAATATTTGAAAAGTGCTCGTCTCTTGTTGGGCAGCATGCAGCCCATGACAAGACAATAACTTCTGAGATAGTTGTGTAGAATCACTTGCTTGAGGAAAAGGTATAAAGGAATCCTGTTGCACCTTTGAGACAAAAAAATAAAATTCTAGTATAAGATTTTGTGAACTCCAGTCCACTTCCCCAGATACGTCATCTAACATCTGATGAAGTAGACTGGAATCCATAAAAGCTTGCACTAGAAATTTCCTTTTTTTCAGTCTCAGAGGTGTGCAGGATTCCTTTATATGCTTCTGTGCTGGGACAGACTAGCTGTGTCTTTGAAAATTGCTTTTAGAAAAGCAGGTATGCAATGCCTGGGGAAAATCATGTCAAGATGTCTCCCCCACAGACAAATCTAGTCTTACAGAGGATGGCAGCTTCATGCTGCCCCATCTTCGATTTCCATCGAGAGAGGCCAAACACCCATAAATGAGAATACATTAAATTGATGCTCTATTACAATCTTCCCAAACTTGGTCCCTTTCCAATGAGTTGGAGTACAATTCCCAACAACCTCAGGCAGTCTTTCTTGAGCAGAGATCAACACTTTTGCTTTTTATGGCAAGGTCTCCACTGATGAGTGGCGAGCAAAGAGAACAAATGTGCCCCCTGCTCCCTTGCAAATAGAAAAGAAAATGGAGAGTTACCTTTGAGCTATGCTTTCAGGGTGCTTGTCTTGAGGGCATAATTTCAGGAACAGCTCCCCCTTACCCCAGATCCCTGAAAGACCAGTTATTTGCTCCTGACCTGATACTGCAATCTGGAAATGAAGTGCAAGGTCAGAGATAAGACCAGCCTTTTGGGTGATGGGATTGTAGCCAAAATTAATGGTCCCTTATAATATGTCTAGCTTCTTAAATTAATTGTACGTTTTCTTTTCATTCCATCTCTTTAAGTATGTGGAGCCACAGAATTATAAACTAGAATAATGGCTCACAAATTTACCAGTGTGAGCTGCAGGATAGTTGTTGTCAAACCTGTTTAGCCACTCCTTAACACAGGTAAAGGAAACAAATCCCTTCTTTTGTTTGTTTCAAAGGCTGTTTTTTCCCCCCAAGCTAATTCATGACTGGTGTGTTGATGTGAAATGATCTTAAGTTACAGTAACCGTTCTTCTGCAGATCAGTCGTTGATGAGCCACTATACTTCACACCTTTTTGACATCATCTTCTATCATTTTAGTAGATTGCAAGTTTTATGTATTATTAGTTACACTGATATTCATCTTCTCTTACAGTGAGCTTAGTCCTCCTATGTTTCTTGACTTTATCCTCAGAACAGTTCTCCTCTATATCCTTTCCCAACCCTATTTTATGCATTACTATGTCTGGTTTTACTTTTGTTTTTCAGTTTAAGTTATGGAGGAGGACATCCATCACACTCAGAAGCAGATCTTCTTCACAGACAAACTTATGCAGCTTCTCATCAGCTACCTGCATATGCTACTACACCCCATCCTGCAGGTAATAAATAATACACTCTGAAACTTCAGTATTAATGAATACTTTCACAAATTTGATATGAAATCAGTTACATGTACCTCAGAACTTTGTGTGGTATAGAATCAGTTTTGAAGATAATATTTCAGGAGTGTGTTTTATTTGTACTTTCTGGGTGATGCAGTTATAGAACCTCATAATGAATGCAAGGGTAACTGTGTTAACCGTAAGAATGCCAAGTCCATACAGTGGTGATACTTCTGTTAGACCAAGAAAAAAGGCACATGATTGCTTGTACAAGCTTTCACAGCCACATATTCATTTATCAGGAAAAGTTTTTAAAAAGCATACAAAGGAAAAGGGTGTGTGTGACGATGTTAAGAGTCGTGTAGTCTGCATGTTGTCTTGAGATAGTACAGAAGAATTGTTTGTATCCTATCAAAGTAGCCTCATCAGGTGTCATACCAATGTCCAGGAGATCCCTGGGAACCACAAAGACAGTAAAAGAAGAGCATTAACATTTGATACTTAATTTGAAAGCACAATAAAACTCCATTGAAAATTCAGACTTGTCTCTATTCAGTGCAGAGCTCACAGACCCCTTTACAGATAGAGCAGTGAGTTAGGAAGTTTCTATATTGTCAATACTGGATTAGGCAAAACATGAGCCCAAATTGAGTAGTTTGTTAGAGGGAGTGAGCCCTCTGAAAATCCCTGTCCCATTGTGAGATTTCCTCCTTTGTAGGATCCTGGTGCCCTTTGCATGTGTTTTGCTCCCATCATTGTGACCCAACTGTGACAGAGTATAGGAAGTATAGCTATCTTGGGTGTCAGAGAAGCCATGCAGCAACAGGTTGCTAGGCATCCAGAATGGCCACTCGAGAGTGAAACCCAGCCCCTTTAAGTGTGAAGGAGGAGTTGGAGGCCTCAGAAAAAAGGCATAAATAGTAGGCACTGAACTGAGAGCAGTCAGACTTCAGAAGAAACGGCTGAGAGTCAGTTCTTCAGCCAGAGAGAGTTCTCACTCAACCAAGGGAAGCTGAATGAGAGAGGGTGTTTTCTCAAGCAAAGCTAGAGAGGGGGGCAGAAGACAAACCAACCCACATTTAAACCTGGTCAGAGAGAGTGACCAGAGCTCTTGGCAAAAACGGAGGCCAGAGGGCTGTGTGTGAGAGAGACCTGTGCCTGTATGCTGATGTAAAATGATAAAAACTTGTTTAACTGCATTCTAAAGATCCGTTTGAGCTTGGACATATGTACAAAACCAATACTTGTTTCTTTTTGTTATTTTAATAAAGCTTATAATATACTTTTATAAATCTTTAGTCGGATAATTCTAAGTATAGTCAGCCCTCCATTTTTGTGTGTTTGAGTTTCATGGATTTGATTATTTGCAAGTTTCTTCAACCCCTGCCCCCTACCTCCAGTGCTGCTTTTCTGCAGAAACCTTCCTTCTTGGCAGCTCCAGTCAGGTCTCCCAGCCCTTTAAAAACCCACCTCCCCTCCCCCTCCCCCTCCTCCTCCTCCACCACCACCACCAGCCACTGCCTGGCCAGCTAAGGATGGCTCATCGCAAAATTGCTCAGCACCACAAACCCTTTCCTGATGTCCCACATAATCAAGTAAGAAAATGGGTGACAGAGAGGAAGTATAGGGTCACCATACTGACCCACCCTTCTTCCCCCTGCTTTCCCTGAACTGGTTTGAACCCTGGGTGCCCATTCCCCACCATGCTTCAGCCCCCTTCCCTCAGACACACACACCCATTATGATATTTGTAATTGTTCTACTTTTGCAAGGATCCTGCGCCCCTAACTCTAGCGAATGTGAAGGGCCAATTGTAGTTATAACCGACCAGAGCCATGCTACCATAAATCATTAAAGGGGTTCTAAATAACAATTGAAAGGCTATACTCTTTTTACACAAAGGTCGTGTTTATAGGGAAGGCTAGAGCCTTATAAAGTGGCAAGGTGTTTTAGCAGACTCGAGGAGGAGGAGCTGTCATTCTAGTCTATTAGCTTAGAAAAGCAAGTCTTGTTTGTCACACCAGCACAGGGATGTAAAAGCTCCAGAAAACCATGGGAGAGAGGAGGATGGAAATTTTCAGAAAAAATTAACAAAATGCTGTGTCAGCATCCTATTGAGATGCTGTTGTTGCTTTAGAAACATTAAGTACATTATGTATACAGTTGGCCTTCTACATTTGCGGGTTTCATTTTCACGGATTTGATTATTTACAAATTTCTCCAACCTCTGCTCCCCCTCACCTCAAGCGCTTCTTTTTTGAGGGAACCCGTGGATCTCTTCAGTTGCCTTGTACAACTTGAGAGGTATTCAGACCACTTTGTGTTAATCTAGTCTCTGCTGTCACAAGGCAAGATTCAGGATGTAACTCTCCATTTTGAACTGCCATCTTGAAACTCTCATTTCCCATATGTTTCATTTCCCACATCATTGATCCACCATGTCATCACCTTGCACTCCGTCAGTCATCACTCCTCACAATAACTGGTAGATGGCTCTATTAACCTGTTTTCTTGTTGTGACTCCAGTAGTTCCAATGACAAGTCAGAGTTCATCTACTGGTTTCCAAAATGTCTTTTTCTTTATTGTGTCCATAGTTATAAGCTTCAGTTTAAGGTGTGAAATCGCTGGAGATCATCAAAACTATTACTAAGATCTATACATGATGACTTCATTATATTTCTTTTTTTGTTTGTTTTTATTGTTTGTGTTCTATAAATGTTCTGGTTTTTTGCTGTTTTAAAACATATAAAAAATAAAATAAACTGTAATAAACAAAAGATAAAAATATAAACAAAAAATAAAATAAACAAAGGTGTGCAGTTTTGTAACTCATCCAGTCCTTTCATTCTTCAAATTGTAGATGCCTTGAATGTAAGCATTATGCAGGCATTGCCCCCATCAGAACCCTTGGTTTTTTTTAAAGTTGGTTTTCTTTTAATCTGGTTTTGTTTTAATTAGGTTTCATTTTAATTCAGTTTTATTTTAAACTAGTTGAATTTTAAACTTGTTTAATTTGCTTTTAGTTTAATTCAGCTTCAGTTTAAATCAATTTTATTTTAATGCAGGTTTTAAATTGGGTTTGATTTTAAGTCAGGCTTTATCTTAATTCAGATTTATATTAATGTGAGGTTTTATCTTAATTTGAGTTTTATTTTAATTCAGTCTTTATTTTAATCTGATTTATTTTAATTCAGTTTTAATTTAATCCAGTTGTATTTTAAACCAATTAATTTGGGTTTTATTTTAATTCCAATTTTTTAAAAATTAGATTGTATTTTAATCCAAGTTTAATTTGATTTGGGTGTATTTTAAACCAGTTGTATTTTAAATCAGTTACATTTTAAATCGATTGGATTTTATGTCAGTTTTGTTTTAAATTATACTTTAAATTTACACCATGCAGGTAGTTCAAGTTAAGTCATACAGTTGATAAACCCATTTAATTTCTATTTTGTGAATTTTGAATGTTTTATCTTTTTCAAAAAACTGTGTTTGCTTGTTTGATTTGTTTGCAAAGTTGTACAACATAACATACAAAATAAATTTTAAAAAAAATTAAAAGCCCAAAACCAATTTGTACCTAAAATAGCCAGTGAGTGTCACAGTTGAGCTTCCTATTGAATAAATCAGTGAATGAGTACTCAGATATGCATGTGTAGCCCCCTATTAATACAGGCTCTTGTGTAGTTTATAGTATGTATAATCAAACTTAATATGTTTGTTCTTTATGTAGGTCTTTCTGGCATTTTTGATAACACTATGCATAGCAGCAGTACCAGCACTAAAGAAACTTCAGTTATGAATTTTCTCTCTGCAATTGAATCCCGCAATACTCAGGCTGTTTCTTCAGGAACTACTCTCTTGCCACAGTTTCGAGCTCCACCTTGGCAGCCAGGTGATATTTTCCTAAGTTTTAGGCCTTGTATTGTTTGTTTCTTTGTTTAGAAAATCAATATCATAATATTAGAATTCAAAGGGACAACTTCTCTCCAAAGTATCTGTGTTCAGATGTAGATTCCTAAGAAATTATCTACATGTAAAATGCTTCATACTTTTGTTAAACAAGTATTGTAGCAACCATATTAGTTGTTACAGCACTGCAATGGGGTTAAATTGCTACTTTGAACTATTACAGTTATTGCTCCCAAACTATAATACAACCTCTTGTAAAATCTTTTTACAAAACTGGTACACCATCATTGCTACATCACATGTGCAATTGACCATATGTCACAAAGTGTTGGGCTGGTTTACTGTGAGGTTTCCCAGGGCTGATGACATGTCAGTTTGCAGTTTGTGTCATTAACATTACCGGGTGTGTTATCTTATTGCATCCATTATAAGAATCTTTCTTTCGTTCTGCATTGTAAGATTCTAGCATAGCATTAGTGATTTGCTAATTTGTTAAATGCTAATTTCTTACATGTGAGCTTTGCATGGTAACACACCTGTAACAAAGAATAATATAGTTGTATGCTTTCAAGAAGTACTAAATATGTAAACAACTGAGTTCATTGTCTTAAACAAGAATGTATTTATTGAGGAAATTACACTGTAATTACATATATTGGTCAAGTCATATGAACTTGAAAAGTACAAAAGAATTTATTACACGTAGACCACAGCCAAGACTAAAGAATATAACTCAGCCTTATGAATAAGCCCAAAAAGCCCACTTGCAAAACCCAAAAATCTGGCACTGGTATCTGGCAGAAGAGAGAGGGAGCTTCAATCCTCTTGAATAAGCCTGCTGCAATTCTTTTGCTGGCTATGGATCCCTCCTCTTACTGCCCACTTAGTTTTTATGCTAGGTGCAAAAGAGTGATGTCTTCACTCCAACCTTGCTCCCCAATCTCATTTTCCTGCATGGAATTCCATACTCGTCTAGGACAGTCAGGCTAGTGCTTAGTTACAATGCTCATGTAACTATAATGAATAGTATTGTTTTGGAAGAAGTTCCTGATCCAAAATTTGTGCTATTAAAGTATTTGAGATCTCGTCTGCTTTCTCAAGAAAAAGCAGTAGTTGGTTCAATATCCAAAGTTGGTGAAAGACTTTTTTCATTTAAGGTAAGGATCAACTCAAGAAATGCTCCAAAACTGTGTGCGCAGTCCTTTTAAATGGAGTTCAGTCTTATCTAGATCAGATTGTATGACATCATTCACTTTGCCAGATTTCTTGACCAGCAGCATCTTTGTCTCCGTCTTACCTGGATGACATTTCTGTTTGTTCACATCCATTCACTCCTGAGCTGCAAGTAGGCAGAAGCAAAGAGGAAGGGGAAAAAAAGTTAAGCAAAAAAGTATTCCTGGAAGACAATGGTACTGTCAGGTATTACAGTGAAAGAGTATTAAAGTGTGGTCAGTTCTGTGTGTGTGATTAATTGCAGGACTAAACAAAATGGTTAGGTTAGAAGTGTTGTTGGTTCATATGTGATCGGACTCCTTTCTTTCTGTGTTTCTTTTTAAACAGGTATGCACTCGTCAAGTGAACTTTTTGTTACTGGAGCATTGCCAGCATCTGGAACCTTTCCACCAACTTCAGCTTATCAGCACCCCAATGCTTTTAGCAGTAGAAACTTTGCTACTACTCCTTCTCTAACACTTCAGGATGCAACTTTCAGTGCAACATCAAATGGTCTGTTAACTGCTCACGACCCTTTGCTGCAGATCAAAACATCCCAAGGCACTGTTCCTGCTGCATTGACTTTTGAGCGCCTGAGCAATTCTGTGTTAAGTACCAGCATACCACCACAGTCTTCAACATATCGCTCTGCTCAGGAATCTGCACCCCATCTGTTGCAGCCTCAGTTCAGTTTGTTGCCTTCGTCACTTGGAGGAGCTCAGCCAGCTCCGCAGGTGTATAGCTCAACTCTGTTTACTGGTTCTACTGCCTCCATTGAAAGAGCACTGCAGAGAGAATGTAGTGTCATTAAACACCATCAGCGGCCTTCAAGCACACAGTCTGTTCAGGCACAACTGACTGGTTCACAGCATTCCTTACACAATTTTTTATCAGATTCAAGTGGAACCGATTTTCAGGATACATCTCGACAGTCATCCCTCTCTTGTAGCCCAGTTGCTGATGCTACTCAGGTGAGCAGTAGTGGACCACAGCAGAAGACCTCTCAAGTTTCAGTGGAACTTGCTCAGTCATACACATCGGCAATTCCATCACCTGGTTTCCCATCTGTTTCTACTACAAAAGCAAAACAGTGTTCTACAAAGCAGCCACCCAGGTCAACAAAGACCCCAAAGCCACAAAGTGTAGCCTCTGATGGGCAGGCACAAAGCTATTCCAAAACTACACAGAGCCAGAACTCTGTAATAGCAGGTCAAGCACAAATCTATTCTACAGCACAGCTTCCAAGCCTATTGTCAGTAAGCCAGTCACAAAATTATGTTTCAACACAGTCACAGAATGTGCCATCTGTCAGTCATGCACAAGTGTTCTCAGCTATCAAGCTTGAGAAGCTACCACCTTTGTACAAAACTCTTGCTTTTGCTGGGCAGTCACAAGCTATTACTTCTGATAGTCAGACGCTGAGTTATTCTTCTGAGCAACAGGTATTAAGTTCAGTTTCAGATGACAACTATTCTGCACAGACAAGGGGTCTTTCAGACAGCCAGTCTCAAAACTATCCTTCTAGCCATTCTCAGGGTTTGTCAACAGTTAGCCAGTCACAGGTTATTTATTCATCTCAATCCCAGGTTTTGTCAGTAGTTAGTCCTTCAGAAACATATACAACAGGGCAGTCTCTAACATTAACATCGCCATCTCTCCCATTTTCTTCCTCTTCTCATGTTCAAAACTTGTCAGCATCTAGCTCTCCCCAGAACTATATTTCTCTACATTCTCAGGCACAAGAACCATCCTCTCCACAGTCTCAAAAGTTTTTACCAGTTGTTCAGTCAACTTTTGTCATGCCAGCTCATTCACAAGCATTGCAGATCAGATCTTCCTCAGATGCAAAATCATACATTAAAAGGAAATCTGACCCTAACTTGTATCAGACCGCTAAACAAGATGATCAGTTCCCGATGCAAGATTTACAGACATTGCAACACCAAACATCTCTTGATTCTTCCCCTCAAAGGCTAGCTGATAATGAAGTTAACACTCAGGATACAACTTTCAAAGTTTCCAAAGTGGACACTCGATATTCTCAAAGCGTAATCAGAAGTAACTCTCGTCTTGAAGATCAAGTTGTTGGACTTACTCTTCAGGGCTCAAAAAAGGATGAAAGGATGGTTAGCTCTGTGGCTCAACTTACCCAGCAAATCGGCCATGTCACTAATGTAGTAAGCCATGATATTAAAAAGGCAGCTAATTTATTGCCAGCCACCCAAATAAATGTGGATGGCAAAGAACTAAGCCAGCAGCAATCTCTTCTGCATAAGGTACAGGAAGGTAAACCCTCAGAGCAACAAGGCCATGTAATTAGCACACCAACACAAATTAACACTCAAGCCATAAGACATAGCCATCAGCTGTGCTTGCCTAGCGCACAGGTGCTTTTGGAATCTGCCTGTGATTTACAGATGCTCCAGCAGTCAATACTGCAGTCTAGCTTAGGGCGCACAAAAGGTTCTCCACAAGTGCAGCGCATGCAGAGTTCTCAGCAGATGACTCAACAGTTTCTTCAGGTGGATGGTCACTTGATTCAGAGTAATGGAGGACATTCTCAGCAGCAGCTTCATCCTCAAAGCTCTGACATTATGAAAATGGACATTTCTGAGCCATCAAAGCCAATACAACAACACTTGACATCAAAAGAAAATTTCGTGCAGCCAAATAATGAATCTAAGAATCAGTTTGTTACCCTTAGTTCTGTATGTTTTCCAGAGTCTATGCTAATCGGCGATGAAAGGAATATACTGTCTAATGTAGATGATATCTTGGCAGCTACAGCCGCTGCTTGTGGTGTGACTCCATCTGAATTTGCCAAATCAACATCTAATGAAGAGGAAATGCAGTCAGTTGAAAATGGAGACAATTCTAAGGCTCAGTTCCAGACAATAGATGTCAGACATGTGACTCCGAGCTTCACCTCCTCACAAGCAGTAGTTGGAAAGCCACTGAGCATAAACAATATTTCTTTGAACGGAGGCCAGATTACCCTGAACTTAACAACAGTGCCTGTGGTGCCAAAAAGCAGAAGCGTTGATGAACAACATGTTGAACCATATCAAAGCATTTCTACTAGAGTTGCCACATCAGAGTTTGAACAAACGCAAGAACAGGCTTCTGTCCTAGTAAAGCAAGAGTCTAGCACAAATAATGACTCAGAAGGTAAAAATAATGTTCATGTGGATGGTGTGCTAAATGTTTCAAGTGGTAAGACACTAAATGAAGAGACATCAAGACTGAGCAGGGATTGTAACATGGAGGGTGACAACACTGTGACAGGGAGCAAGGTTAAAGTTCCATTACATTCACTATCTATGCAACGTGCAGGGGATGAAAACAGTAACAAAGCTGAAGACAAGAGCCAAGACTTTCCACAAGAGGATCTTGTTAAGCAGGATAGGGGACAAAATCAAATTAAAAATGATGATGATGCAAGTCAGAAGCAACTTAAGCAAAGTGGACAGTGTAAGCGCCAGAACTCAAGAGGAAGCGATGGCAGCTTGCCATATTCTCCTGCTGCTGAAAGTTGCCATGAAACTTATCAACATCAAGAAAAAATGAGGCAGAAAATCAAAGAAGTGGAAGAAAAACAACCAGAAGTCAGAACAGGATTCATTGCATCTTTTTTAGATTTCCTGAAATCTGGCCCTAGACAGCAGTTTTCTCTTCCTGCTGTGCGTGTGCCTAATCGTGTCAGGAGACCTGTTACCCCCATTGTTAGAGCGCCTTGTCCATCTCCACTTTCAAAACCCCAAGCACCAGCAGCTCCTGCATCTGAAGGCAATGTTCAGAGTTCAGAGAAAAAGGGTAATGAAGAACTGAAGAGAAATTCAGAAGCATTACCCTCATTTTCTTCAGATGAAGATTCAGTAGGGGGTAACCAGGATCTTCAGAAAAGCATTACATCTGCATTGTCAACTTTGACTGATGATTCTGATAAAAAGAAAAAGTCAGGTAAAGATTCCTGTGCTATGCTTACAACTTAGTATATGCCTGTAGTGTAAAGACTGTTTAAATAAAGATACATATGGTTCTTTTTCGTTTGTTCAGAATACTGTAATCAGGTATCCATTTTTAGCTGTAGTTAAGGCTAACCAGAGTTGTGGGAGTTAAATGATATTTTGAAATTTAGTTTTCTTTTGCATTTTTGGAAATGTTTCATGTTCACCACTTACTGTGGGAAACAGTTGTCTTAATCAGATAAGATTTAAATTATTTCTGAAGGCAATTTTTAAAATTTGTGTTATTTCAAAGAACCATTTTCTGTTGTTGTTTTTTTTAAAAAAACACTTTGATGGCTTGACTAAGTCAAAGTCTTGATAGCCTACAAGCTGAACTCTAAAAAAAACAACCCCAAATCATCCTTAGATTTATCTAGATTTACCTTATATATAAATTGGATTTGTCCTAGGGAAGAGGCTAAGTCTCTGTTCTTTTTATATTCTCCCATAATCTTAAATGTAAAACAAATGTGGGACTTTATCCCTCAAGTGGGCATGCTGCTGCAGTCATCAGTTGAATTTTGCACCATATAATAACAATTTTTAAAATAAGGCTTAAAATAACTCATCTTGTTTTATGTATGTAGGTGTATATACATACATAATACACACACAGTTGTTTTTTATATTGAGCAAATTAAGTTTGTTTTGTTGTATTTCAGGAATAGAGAAAACTGTTTCTAAAAATGCCACCAATACTACTGTAAAAAAGGAACCTTCCAGTTTAGCTATTACTGTGCAAGATGCTCAGGTGAAAACCTGTTCCTCACAGCCTGAAAAGGAGAGTGTTATTACAGAGCAATTAGCAAAAAAACAGGCAACTGTTGCCATAGAAGGTTATATCGAGGATGAGAATGGAGACAGTGGAGGCGAGGGCATGTATAGAGAACGTGATGAATTTGTAGTGAAGACTGAAGATATAGAATTACTAAAGGTAATCCATCACTTTTTTTTTAGTAATTTAGGAAAATGTACTGTTCAAATAATAATTTCTGGTATTATGTTATCTTTTCCTTTTTTGTGTGTCTTAAATATATTGTAGTTTTTACACAACCTCTTACTGTAAATAGGTAGGGTTCTTTACAAATGATTCATGATTAATATTTATAAGATCTGTGAATAATTTTCAGATTTACAGTAAGTTGTTCAGAGAGAGGCCAAATTCAGACAAAGTCTCATGCTAAATTTGAGACATGTGTTAGTATTCTTCAGCTGTACCCAGCTGTTTGCTTCTGGTTGGCTATAGCTTCTTATTGTGTCTGAACAAAAGAACTATTTAAATAGAATATGAAATGATGTTTTAAAATTGTCATATCCTCAGTTGATTCAAAACCATCAACCATAGTTCTCATTTTTTATGTAACTGAAGTTAGTTGGGATTTTCTCTTACACCACAAAGAGATGAGTAATAGAACTCAAGCATGTCACGGCTTGTTAAGCCTAGATTCAATCAACCGAACACAAGCAGGGATCCAGTTAGGATATAATAGCAAAACATAGTTAAGGAAGTGTAAATGGTTTGATATAAAGTCTGAATTGATAAACTGTGATTTGCAACTAGCCTGGAAACTGGAATTAGAAGCCATGATTTATAGTGCATTTAAAAGCCATAGTTTGTTATGGCTACAACTGTGCATGATGTTTGAACTCACAAATGATTAGGTCATTTTCTGAGGTTGCTGAACTATGGAGATGAAAGTGAACTATCATGTTTTATAGCTGAGAGGACTGAAAATGATAGCAATATATAGTTACAAATGATGCCTCTGAATCAGGAATAAGTAGCCCTGCCAGAGCAAGCAGTGTGTGGTCCTGTCTCTGGACACCATCCCACACTTTTGCTACTCAATAAATTATTCAAAAGGAGAAACATGTTTCTAAAATCCTTTATAAATGGCGATTCTCCTGAAAAACAAAATGCTTTAGATGAAAAGGAGCTCTTTCTATTTTTTTAAAAAATCCAATTCTTGCAGTTTTTGGCAAGGTATGGATTGCAGCAGGTAGTCAAGGAAAGGATCAAAATTGCCTCCCCCCAATACACTCAAATTGCTCACTTGGGCTCTAAATTATGCTTGCTTTGGAAGCTGAACCATATTAAGTTAGTACCCTTGGTATTCCCTTGGCCAAACTACTGCCCTTCAACTTAACCTGAAAAGATGGCTAGAATCATAAGGCTGTATGTTGAAGACGTGGTGTGCAAATGGTGGTAGTGGTAGTCTGTTTGAGTTAATTATTTTAGCTCTAAAGGTGAAATTGTTACTTTTCATTTTGGCCCTTGTAGGCTGCTTTAAAAACAGGAACAGAGCCTCCAGCCATCTGGAAAGTTCAAAAAGCCTTGTTGCAAAAGTTTGTCCCAGAGGTACGAGATGGACAGAGGGAATTTACAGCTACTAACAGTGTAAGTGCAAAGCATACCCGTAAGTACAAAGATTCCATTTTAATCATATTGTGCCAAGGAAATTCTCAGTGATGTAAGATGATACATAGAAGTAAAACAGCAAAGGCTGACCTGAAACTTCAGTGAAGTTTCCTGTGGTGTCTTACAGACTAACGACATTTATGGTGAATTAGAATCTACATTAGTCAAAGATTAGAAATGACAGTGGAGGATGAAGGCCCAGAAGTTATGTATTTTATGTGTTTCCATATGCACACATCCACTCTCTTTCACTCACTTTCAAAGGTGAGTGACTATGGTTTGATGATTGGGAATGGATATGCTGCCATCTTTCTGTACTCTTCCCCATTTATTACTTCATAATAATCATAACTTCGTGTGATTTTCAAATGAGGTATACTACTGGTAATTATAATGATCAGAAATCACTTCAGACTACACAGCAAGAGGAGTAGGAAAGGGATAATGTCTTTTATTCTTTCACCAAAGAATAAAAATTCTCATGCCTTATACTCCAAATGAGTGAATATTGTATCATTTAAATTGGAAGAGTACTCCAGTTTATTGCACATTACCTATTTCTGTGCCAGCCGCCAGGGACTAGTATGACTGATTGCACCAGACTCTTAATCTGTCTTGATAAATTTATCTGCTTATTGAGTTCCACTCAAACTTTTCACAGATGAATGTTTGGCTTGTGGAAGCTTCTTCCACCCAATTTTTTTCAGTTTCCCCAGTTACTGCAGCACTCTTTGCCACATTATGATCCTTCTTTCAAGGACCCTCAAGATAGGAAAAGGGAGGCACATAAGGCTGCAGTGATAATTAAGGGTGCCCTATTGTATGAGCAGCCTGCTGCTTGCCCCAAGACTAAAATAAAAGATAATGTATATGTAATGCTTTTAAAGTCTGCTATATAAAATAAGATATATACATACTTGTATGTGCTGTGTTTTTGTTTTTGCTTGTTGCAGTATCTCGGGTATTTTGGGGATGCAAAATCAAAGTACAAACGGGTGTACGTGAAGTTCATAGAAAATGCAAACAAGAAAGAGCATGTCAGAGTATGTTCCAAGAGACCAAGAAATAAACTTGTACAGTCTGCAAGGTATTTCATTCTGATACATTTTTTAAATGTTGAATTCTGACAGTTTTTATAACTTAGGCAGGAACACAGACTTATTTTAGTATTGCTTTATACATTTAATGCATATATTTCAGTTCTTGTATTTTATTAGAATGTTGGCTATCCATAATACGTGTTTATAGGTACTTCAAATACTTTGTTCTAAAATAAACTGAAAGTACAGCAGCCTGGTTTAAATTGAGGACAAATGCACATATGAATGGAGAAGGGTGAAAGCTTCTGTATTGACTAAATCCAGTTTCTCATTACATAAAAGGTTTGGGAGCTGAGATTTAATCAGAAGCACATGCAAAGAAGAGGCAAAGGGGAACACATGAAATCAGTGCTCACTGCAGCCTATTAGTATTAATCTAAATCAGATTTCCCCATTTGGGTGCTGTCAGGAATGGTTGGACCATGAGTGTCACCTTCACATTGATTTTAAGGATGATTTGAATCATGGTTTGGATGGTAATCTGAACTAGGTAGATTTCCTCTCTCCTCATTGATAGTTAATGGTAACTTAATTTTATTTGGTTTTCCTTTGGAAAACATGGTATAATACCGTTTGTTGCTTTTTTCCCAAACCAGTGATCTACAGATAGATATCTTCCCTTTCATTCAGTTCTGTTGGGATGGAAGCCAGTACTCATTCTTTTTAATTCTATAATAAGAGTGTTTGTCTGTATGTCTCTAGCTTAGCTCTAAGAGAGACCATTTCCACATGATGACGCTCTTCCATGTCATCGCGCAGCAATCCCAGGTCCGGAAGGGAGCACATCAGCAATGCTCCCCTCCACACTTGCTTGCTCCATGCAGAAGGGAGCACAATGGCACAGTTTCTTCCTTCTGCAGCACAGCCTGGCACTTTCCATCGCTGTGCTGTGGAAGGAAGCGTCACCATTGCACTTCCATGGCCACCACACAGCTGGGAAGGAGAGCAGCGCTGTACGATTGCAGGCGCAAAATGGATTTTTTCCATTTTGCGAAAACTGCGAGCACGATGCTTGGCAACAGGATGGCAGTGAGCCAGCAGTGATGTCGTGCAGAAGCATGACCTGCCAACCGCTGCCACGCTGTCTCAGAAGCAGCACAGCCCTGTTGTACAGAAATGGCCTGAAACCTATCCATGAATATAATAGGTATTATGGGCTTGAGATTAGTTTGTGATTTAAATGGAGTAATGAAGTTTATTTAATTAAAATCTATCTGTAGTCTGTAGTGAGAGCCAGGAAAGTGTAGTGGTTTGAGTGTTGAACTAGAACTTTAGAAGTCAAGAACTCAAATCTCTGTTCAGCCATAGAAACCTACTGGGTGACCTTGGACAAGTCAGGCTCTTCAGCACATTTCTGTGGCTGAGCAGAGACTGGAATCCTGGTCTCCACAGTCATAGTCCGACACTGAAACCACTACACCACACTAGGTCCTATGTGTATCGACACATGTGTGGGATTTAGTTTTTTAAAAAGGTATATGCATTATATACACATATGTTGTATACATTTAATGTGGAAATTATAATGCACTCCAAACTGTAACTAATCACCTAAATTAAGTGAATGGCATTTATACAAGTCAGGCTTGCATTTGTATAAGAGAGAAAGGACGCACATCTCAAGAAGTTTAAAAGATGGCCTTTATTAGCTAGAACCCCTAATCTTTTTTTCGCTTATGAATATGCTACATACTTTCTTCAGGGGGCTACTTGAAATAAAAACTGCAGGAAATCCAGAAGGAAAGCTTAAGAATAAGAGGCTGAAATGAGTCAGGCTTTTAACTTATAGAAGACCATCTTTCAAGGATCTTGAGATATATCTCCTTTTTCTCTTATAAATTTCATAGGATACAACTGTTTCTTTTCCTTTTTTTTCCTTGTACAGGCTTGAACACATAACAATCTGTTTCAATTCCTCTCTCCCACTTGTAGAACTATTCATTGTGAGCCAAGCACTAGCATCAACAAAGTTCCTGATCCCCAAGGGTCAAAAACTACAACAGCAACAACGAAAGTTTCTTCAGTGAAACCCAAAGCTAAACAGCCAAAGATAAAGGCTGAGCCACCACCAAAGAAACGGAAAACATGGAAGGAAGAATTGCCTGCTACTCCTCAACTCCAGAGTGATGAGGAAGGTAAACTCCACCATGTCAAAAGTAATTATATTTCCATTTATATATTATTTTTTAGCATGTTATGCTATTTGTGTGTTTCTTGGCAAGTGTTTGTACAGTGTTGTGAATATTTATGCCTTTCTGAAATTTACTTTGCTGTCAGGCCCCATAATAATTTTGATGTGATCACTTGTTGCTGATTCATCATGCAGTATTATTGCAGCATTAAGCAGGCAGTTCCTCCACACATTTCTGTATGTATGAAAAAGAAAGTGAAAATTGCACTGTCAAAACCTACAGCAACATCACATGTGACCTTTCAGTTTGTGCAGTGAAAATTTCCTGCTGTGTCACAGCTCTGGTGTCAAAACTTGGAAAAGTAACTTTTAAAGGCTCCCAGAGTCCCCCAGCCTGGCCATGCAGCCTAGGGAATTTGAAGAGGTGTAGGTTTTTTTTAAAAAAATAGCCCTTCTCTAATCTGTGTCTTTACTAAGGATAACTGCTTAGATGTGTCTATATATAAATTAGCCTCACTATTTTCTTTGTTACAGACATAGGTTGAAATATTATTTGTAGTAGAATTTCTTTCAGATGGTGGGCTAGGTTCCAAAGTATGGAACATGGCTTAATTTTTTAATAATAATAAATTTTTATTTGTTACCCACCTCTCCCCAAGGCCCGAGGCAGAGTACTACATAGACAAATGACAACTAAAATACCTTAAAAACACAAAACCATTTAAAATAAGATATATCCTGGTTAAAATATATCATAATTAAAAGTACAAATATAATTAAAACTACAGTTAAAAGTATACTTTAAAATAGACTAGGTAGGCCTTCCAGAAGAGATAAGTCTTTAGCACTTTTTAAAATTAGGACAGCATATTTTATTGTCAGATCTCTTCTGACAGGTCATTCCACGGTCTAGGGGTGCCCGACAACAAGGTCCTCTGGGTGACAATTGCCAGTCTAGCCCTGGCTGACGAGAAGGTCCTCTGGGTGACCGTTGCCAGTCTAGTCCTGGCTGGTTTAAGTAAATGGCTCCCAGAGGACTTGAGTGTACAGGGCAGATTGCGTGGGAGGAGGAGATCCTGCAAATAATTTGGACCCAAACCATGTAGAGCTTTAAAGCTAATAACCAACACTTTGTACTTTGCCTGAAAACTAATTGGCAGCCAGTAGAGTGATTTTAATATCAATGTGATATGTCCACTCCTTGCTGTACCTGTAATCAATCTGGCAGCCATTTTGGACCAGTTGGAGTTTCTGAACTTGGTACAAAAGTAGCCCAGTGTACAGTGCATTGCAGAAGTTCAACCTTGAGATTACCAGTGCATGCACTACCATCTTTAAGTCATCCAATTTTTGGAAGGGGTGCTGTTGGCCTATCAGCCAAAGCTGATAATAAGCACTCCTGACCGTCGCATCTATCTGAGTTGACATTTGGAGTGACTGATCCAGGAGCACCTCCAAGCTGCAAACATAGTCTTCCGGAGACGTGTGACCCCCATCCAGAACTGGTTGACACACCTCCAACCCCTGAATTAGGACCCTTAATAGTAAGCACCTCTGTCTTGTCTGGATTCAGTTTCAGTTTGTTTTTCTTCATCCAGCCCATTACCTCTTTCAAGCATTCATTCAGAAGAGACACACTATCCTTAGCAGAAGCTGTCTTTGAAGACATGGAGAAATTCATTTGGGTGTCATAATGAAGATGATTTTAAGAACTGTGTTTCAGAAGAACATACTTAAGAAGAACATAATTAATAAGAATGATCATTCAGACATGGGCCATTTCCACACTAGACTGTTAACAGTGCTATTATTCCACTTGCAACATCCTATGGAATCCTGGGGTTTGCAGTTTAGGGAGGGACCGGCTGGCCCCTCCCTAAACTGCAAACCCCAGGATTCCATAGGATATTGCAAGTGGAATAATAGCACTGTAACAGTCTAGTGCAGAAATGGCTATAATTATAAAAGCTGAAACTGTATCTAGTAACTGAAATCACTTTCTTGGCTAATAAATGCTCCAACATTTTAATCTTAGTTTCTATAATTCCAACGTATTTTGTATTTTTGGAAATTATTTGAAGTTTAGTGCAAAGGTATGAATCTTAACAACTTAATCCTAATTAGGGCCATTCCTGGAGTCTTGGTGCATTTATATTCCTTTGAGTAGTCGCTAGAGGTCACTAGAGTCATAATAAAGAAATCTCTTTATGATAGTAAAATGGAATTAGAGAATCAGAAAATTATACTTGTATTTCTGATATTTTAGACACTGCCCCTCCAGCTCCTGTTGTTGCTCGGTTTTTGAACACCAGAGCTATGAAGGAAACATTTAGGAGTTATATGGAACTACTTGTTAGCATCGCCTTGGACCCAGATACTATGCTGGCATTGGAGAAGAATAATGGTACCGTGTTCAGTCTTTTGATTATTTTTTTCTTACTGTAGCTTACTGTATTATACACTTGCTTTCTGTTAAATAGGATTTATATTACAGGCACATGGGCGCAGGTATTTCTATGCATAAATGGAAAAGTTGCTTTGTACTTCATTGAATGTTGTTTTGGAGGCTTACCTAGACCTCCTCAGCACTCCGGAACTCCCTCTCAAGGCTCCTCCTCTTCTCAACTCCCTTACAGTCAGCCAGGAAACTACCTCACATTCCAGAGATTGTTGCTGACTTTGCCCTTCTCCAACCAGCTGCCAACCCTTTTCCATTCCCTAACCAGTTAGTACCCTTTTTTGGCAGATTACATGCCATCACTACCAATATGTGGAGTCCTCCAGATAATTCAACAAGGGTATTACATAGAATTCTGTGAAGTGCTCCTAGTGGGGCCCTTCAGATACATTCAGCCCCTCTTGACCAAGAGATTGCTATGCTCCTACAGAAGGGTGCAATAGAGTGAGTCTGCCCATCCCTGACTACTCTCAAGTTCTACTGAAGGTACTTCACAATTCCCAAAGTGGCTTGTCTCCAGTGTTGAATCTCAAGGAAGTTAATTCCTTCATTCCCTGGAAGTGATTCAGGATGGTCAGATAGCTTTTCTCTCCTCTGCAAAGGAGAATGGTTCACCTTGATACTCTTTTGGGATGCTTACTTTCATATCAGTATCTACCCTTCCGGCAGACACTTCCTATGTTTCTGCTTCAGGCTAGAGCACTGTCAATTTCATGTCCTCCCTTTCAGCCTTGCAGTGGTCCCAAGGACTTTCATTAAATATCTGGCTGTGGTAGCAGGCTGGCTAAGGGTCCAAGGAGCTTCCATATTACCATATTTAGATGATTGGCTGATAGTCTCCTCTTCTTTCCAGCAGGCTGTTCAAGATGTCCACCTTGTGGTATCCTTGCTTTAGAACCCGAGCTTTGTGGTAAATTGGGACAACTTTTCACTATATACATCCTGTTGTATCCACTTTATTGAGGCTGTACTTAACTGGGTGGAGTCCCAGAGTTCCAAAACAAGACAGAGTTCTTGCACTGCAGCCTTGGTACAGAAGCTCTTAAGAAATTGTTAAGGCCAGATCACTTTAAGTTCTGTTCTTTCTCATGGCATCAGCTATTATAGCTGTTCCTTTCATCCAACTCTGGATGAAACTTACCCTGAAATGGTTTCTGAATCACTTCATTCCTGCACAGTACAGTCCATACGTATTTCTCTTATCACCTTGATGAATAATGTACACCCTCTCCAACACATGAAAGGCATTCTTTTGTTCTACCCTATACCTTCTCCGATCCTCACTACAGATGCGTTTATATTGGGTTAGGGAACCCACACTCTGGACTTGACAGTCACTGGTTGCTGGTCCAGTAGCAAAAAGTTGTGTCATATCAACAGTCTTCGTTTGGTTGCAGTGTTTATATTTTTATTTGTATTTTTGTCATGCTGACTTTGTATTTGCCTTTGCCTTTTTATTGTGTTGCATTTGCATTGAATTTTTAAGTTTTTTGTGGTATTACCCTATTCTAAAATTGTATGATCTTTGGAGACTTGTTTTGTAGGTGTCATAAACATGACTAATTAAGTGAGTAAGTAAAAAACTTCATGTTTTTTAAGATATAGTTCTTTGTTACGTTGTTTCAGTTTGTTTCATTAGTGATTTTTATTTTATTTTTTTAAAAATTAAATTTTGTGTCTTTGTTTTCATCCAAAATATGTGCAAGAAAAATATGTGCTTACCAAGACTAGACTGTACTTTGAAATAGTACCTATGAATCTTAAAATAAAATTGCTAAGAATCTGTAAAAGAAATTGTATTTCCCACCTCCACCATGCAAACAGCTTTATTGAAATAGTATTGAGCTCCATAGTAACTGCTTTATGGTGGTATTGCAAATTTAGTATTAGCTTTGAAAGAAGACATGCCTTTGCTGAATATAGCAGATAAGTTGTTGCTTGAATTTTCATAGATGAGTGGTGTATAAATCTTAAGATTTGACTCTTCTTTCTAAAAAGGGGGGGGTGGAATGTTCTTTATTCTTGAAATACAATAGTGGTGGGGAGAGTAGACATACTGTGGACAAAGTTCTGTTAAAAACATATTTCTAGAGTCTGGTTGTTCTTGCTGTAGTTCTTGTTGGTAGTCATTTATATTTGATACCGATGGCCCTTACCTTTCTGGAGAAGATTATTTGTTTGAACCATCTGGATATATTTTATTGAGCTTGTTTCACTTTTGTAGGTATTGACATGATGCACATTATTTGTTCCTCCGTGCTTCTTGCATGATGTATCCGAATTGATATAAACTAATTTTAGTATAGATGGACAAACAGTGGATTGTTCTTAGAGATGGATATTGTTTGGGCTCAGTTTACCCATGCTATTGCAGAAAAATAATAATGATACACTTTTCTCGGTATGCTGTTCTTATATCCAGCTGCAGCAAAACAGTAGCCAAGTTTATATACTGTCATCATGCAAGTTTCTCGTGTGATCCATTTATAAAATTTTAGCATATCCAAGTTCTTTCTACAAATACGTAAACAGAAAAATGCGCTTCTTATTATTATGCTACTCATCATATATTTGCGGTGTGACTACTATGTCAGGTGTTGTGTGCTTTTACCTTGAAGTGGTTTAAAGTAACATTTATTTATTAAAAGGTCTTGAATCCAATATTGTGCTGGTATTTCAGTCTCAGGTTTTTTTCTCTTCCATTCCCTATTCAGTGCTGACAGAAACCAGGCAGAGGGCCTTTGCCAGTCTTCCAGAGCAGATTTTGCAAATTGGGTGGGATGGTGCAGTGGGAAGAGAAAGTACACAGCATCCTCTCCACCCCAGTTCACTCTGCTCCACTCAGAAGCAGTTCAGACAGTGAATATTCCATGCTGGATTTAAGTTATAAACCATCTTTCATCCATTTGAAACTAGAGTAGTGAACAATGAGTGGAATTGTCCAGCTGACAAAATTGCATGCATCAGTAGAACCTTGGGGTGGATTCTTCCTCCCCGTCTATGCCTTCATGTCTGGATATGGTGGACTTTCCTGAACAGAGTTTAAAAGGTGAAGGAGAAAGTATCGTCTTGTAAATTGGATGCCACTCAGTACATCCCACTAAAATGGTCATACAATCCAGATCATTCAGTTTTTTAAAAAATACAATACCTGCATTGTAGTTTGTAAAATATACTGCATTTTCTTTTTTAGATGAGCTGCTTTTGCCCCACATGAGAAAAATTGATGGCATGCTGAATGACAATAGGAAAAGGTTGCTCTCAAAATTACATTTGGAGCGCTCATTCAAGGTACTGATTCTTAAAATGTTTTTATTAGTGATTTGTAGGTCTTTAATTACTTGAAATCGTTGTAGAAGATGTTGTTCAGTAAGACAAGTCAAATAAGCAGCTGTATGAAGTCCTGCTTTTTATCTTCTTCAGTGAAGCTGGCTACCAGTAATCCTGCATTTTCAAATGAAAGGGAGCTTTTTTCTGCTCATCAATCACCATAAAATGAATCTGTATCTTCACTTAGATCCTGACAACGCTGCATTGCCTCCCAACTGTTTGAAGAGCTTGATAACAGAGATTTCTGTCTCAGAAACACTTTTGGGTGCTTATTATGGGTCATTTTATAAAATAATTGTACTTAAATTTTCAGCACACCGGTGAAACAGATTTTCTCTAGTAAAATCCTGCACAATCAGTAATCTCATTCTTTTGTGCTCTTTTTAAGGCTGCTTTAGAAAGCTTTCCGGAATTGACAATAATCACTCGTGATTCTAAAACAAAAACAGGAGCGAGTGCAGTTTCTCGAATCAAAATGAATGGGAAAGCTTATAATAAGAAAACATTAAAGATTTCTAAGGCAACTACAAAATTAGCACAGGTATGTATATGCTTTGTTTTTCTCCATCCATATTTCTTATGCAGCTCTTAATACCAGTCCCAGAATTTCTTAATTACTTTGTGAACATGTTCAAAGTTTTGAATTAGCTTCTTTTGAGTTGTGTGTCTTCAAGTACACTTGGTTCCTTAACAGCACTTTTGTATCAGTTCCTTTTATCGTTGTCTTTTGAGGTGTAAGAAGTAATTACTTACTTACAGTGTACAAAAAGCTTCTGAGAGAAGAAGACTCACAACTAGAACTGTGCACTCTCTTAGGATTGAGCCTTCATAGGATTGCACTGTAGAGGTCACCTAGCACTGGTCATGAGTCATAATGTCATGGTCTGCAATTGTTATGTTCTCTGTCTTCCACTGTGGCTGTTTTTATACTAGCCTCTTAGTACTTGCCACTTTTGAGGGCCTCTGCTGCAATAATTTGCATGGTAGAATCATTTCCCTCTGTAGCCCCAGAACTGCTCTGTGGTGGACAAGCTGCTGGAACCAGCAAGAGGAAACTGCAGCTAAATGAATGCCAAGAGGTATTTCCAAGTAAAGACCAACAATGACTCAGGGTCCAAAAAAATAATTACAGTCTTAAAAAAAAGAATAAAACCATATTGCATATTAGTTTCCCTTGTGTTCAGTAATAAATCTGTTCTGCCCCATTCTGCGTCAGTTGGCAACTTTTAAAAAGCCTTCGTGAAAATACTCATTGTTACATACAGTTTACAAATATGCATTTTATATTCATATTCCTTTTAATTTGGAATTACTATTATTATATCAATTGTATTTTACTGGATTTTAAAAAATTGTATTTTAGTGTCGGATCTTCGCCACTTACCTCTTTTACTTTGTATGCTATTTAAGTGTTTGTGATGCTCGTCTACGACCGTAATAATAAAGATTCGATTCGAACTAGTTTACTTAAAAATGCATGTCAAATGAAAATCTTCCCTGCCCCCTTTTATTGCTAGTGGCAACTTACCTATCAGCTTGTCAGGCAATATTACAGAGATAAAGCTGCCAAAGCAGGCAGCATGTATCCTTCTTTCTTCAGTATTACCAGGCCTGCCTTCAGGCTTTGTTGGACTCTGTGACAGCCTGAGGTGGCAAGCACTTCCTCAGCCTTGTGACTGGCAGGACAGCAGTGCCGATAGGAACTTTGCAATAAGTGGCAAAATGTCTCAGCAGTAACATAGCTGTACTAGTGAAACTCAAAAATCTGAACCCTCAAATATATATCTCCTATTTATCCTCTTAAAGATTGAAAGAGCTAGAAAAATTGCTTTAACATTAGTGAATTAAAAAAAATGGAGCAAGGAGGTATAAGGTAGTCCTTTACAGCTTGCAGATCTGTGATGTTAATGCATAATTTGGAGAATGAATAAATCAAGAGTGTGCTTTATTTATATATGGTTAAAACAATGCATTAGAAACCTGTAGTTTGTATTTACTCTTGTAGCTAACAGTAACTATTTGTCTGTACAGGAGTTTGCTGTAGATCCAGAAAAAATACCATTGTGTTCTCTATATCATTCACTCCATCATTACAAGTACCACATGTTTCTGAGGTGTAAAGTAGAGGTGAGTCCTTAGTTTATGATGTCATTCTTTGTATTTATGATGGTATGCCCTATTTACCCTAAAAGTGGTTACATATAATATTTTTATTTGTAACATTTAATTCCAAGCTGTAAGCCTAACCCTAAAACATCTGCAATATTTCAGTAGTTTCATTGTTGGGGTTATTGAGAAAACCCATTATTAAGTCATTGGACAATCCACCAGCTTTCTTACATAGCAAAATTAATAGCAATATATGAACAGTTCAGATAAAGGAATTACTTGCCAGTGTTTCTGAAAGTTGTCTATTAAAATAAAATTAATATATCTGAGCAGTACCTCAATACAGACAATATAGTGTTCTCAGTCAGGATATTTTAATTTTCAAGAATTTGGTTCACTGGTATTTGTAGAATCAAGATCCAAGATCTGATATCCCCACATTTTTATGAAAGGTGAAAGAGGCAGAAACTGGATATAGGTTTTGTCACCAGGGGAAGAAGCATTTAACTCTTTTCCACTGCATTATGAAACAAAATGGAAAATATAGGTAGCTGTTTCCTTTTTCATTGTGGGACTAATAGCAGTTTGAGGGTGTCATCCATGGTACCTACCAACTCCCCTTTTGTTTTAACAAAAAGAAGTGAACAGATACCCACTCCACAGTAGGGCTATCCTTCCATTGGACAAGGATAGCTCTGATCTTGGGTTTATACTTGTGTGAGTTTAATATGAAAGGAAATATACAGGTTCTCAAGTTTTGCTAAAGCCAGTGGCTCCCAACCATGGGCGTGTAGTTTGTGGATGATGGTAGTTATAGTTCAGTATCTAAGAATCTGCAGTTGGAAATCAAAACTTAATTGAATATTACCAGTGATTCATGAGTACAGGAAAAGTGATTGATTTGAGAAAAATACCTTGATTTTATTAGGAATTTCCTCCATAACACTGAACTTCATTTATGTAGTGGTTGTCCATTGTAACAAAGCAGAATGAAATATTCTCAGAGAAGAATACAACTGTTAAAATGTAGGCACTCTGGCTAAAGAGAATACTGCAAACCTGTAAGTATTTATAGACTGATGGTGACCTGCATTTTGCTCTGTCAACAGATCTCTTCTGTTCAAAAGAAGAATGCAGATCTAGGCCAGGAGGAGATTGTACAGCAGTGTATGAAAAACATAAAATGGGTCGAAGACCTCTTTGAGAAATTTGGTGAACTTCTGAATCATGTACAGCAGAAATGTTCATAGCAAACTTTGTCCCCAACTTCACTGTTTTTCTGTCACCCACTTGTCAACAACAACCGAAAGGTCAGAGAAGCTCTGCTTAGACCGATCATGCCAGACTCAATTCTAAATCAGAAGAATTTGTGGTGTTCTTGGTTCATTGGCTTCTGATATGGAAAAATTATGCTGTCATGCACATGAAACTGCAAAAGAACCTCACTGCATTTTTAACCTGAAGAATGTTTTTTTCTATTTTGTAAACTCTTGTATTGAAATAACTTAGGTTTATTTTTGACAAATGATCAAAGCATGCATGAAATATATATTTTTGAGTTGTGACAAGAATAACAAGATATCATGGCTCTTTCTGATTCTGAACACTAGGAAGACTGGAGGGTAAATATTTACATTTGTCTGGCTTACCAAGCAGAGTTTTGAACATTTTGCAGACAGAGCTAGGATGACATGTAATTCTAGATATGAGTAACTTCCACCACAAATTCTGCTTAATGGACTACTTTTACTGCTGTTATGTTCAGAAGACTGGACATGGAGTTGGTGCAATCCTATGACTGCTATTTTGTGTCAAATTATATTGTAATGAAAAACAATGACCTTAACTATTTTCCCTGGGGGTTTTGGGGAAAAAATTTTCCTTTATACTGTGCTTTTTTTCCTCCTTTGGAAAAGAATCAATTGTACATTTTATCTCACTAATCGTTGCATTTTTCACAAAGAAAATAAGGTGGCATAAAATTGTTTCATGTATCTTTGTAATATGTTTCCCATTATTTTCAGTAAATCCTGTTCATTTTATATGTTAATTTCATATTGTAAACTGTATTATCTTGAGATAATCCTTTTGTTTATACAGGTTTGCTTCAGTGTTAACCAGGAATAAGACATACCAGACTTTATAAGTTTGCTTTATACGTATAGTTGTGTTTAAACACTGCATTTTATTTTCTGATACATGAAAATTCTTACTAAATGGCTTGATTGATTGAAAGATTCAGTGAACAGCTACCACATTTGTCTTTTGGACAATAGGGATTGGTGATTGAATAAAATATGTGCAGTGTTGAACACAGCTGACAGTGATTATTTTTTTTTTAAAGAACTGGTAATGGCAGAACTGTTTGCTTCTTGGTGCCTTTTGAAATCATCAGACGTACTTTTGTGGCTGTCTTTCTGCAGTAGGACCAGTAGTCTCAGACTACAAATATATTAAACTCAGATCAATAAGAAACTTTCTTTACTTGCCAACAGAATGCCTTACCTCAGTCACTAACTCAAAGTGTATAAGTCTTCTGCTTGGATTTGTGAAAAGACTGAACGTATTGTACTTGTATCAGAAAACATATAGAAATAATTCATTTGTCCTTTCACTGCCACTTAGTGCCTTAATTTCAGCCAAGAAAGCAGGTCTCCTTATTCACTAGCCAAGCAGAATATTATTGTATGTAGCATGGTGTCTTTTCTTTAGCTGTACATATGTTCATTGCACCTTAGATTTGTAAAGTATAATGAAGGGCTGTGATTTTGAGCAATTAAACTAGGATTTCAAAGTTATCAAAGGAAAATTTTGATCGTGATGTGTCTATTATGATAATAGTCAACTTCTGTATTTCCAAAAGATTTGGATTTTTTTTTTATGTTCGATGTGGTACTCCTCATTTCATTTCTCTGAGGGGAAGGAAAGAGTCAATGAAAAATTTGATAAATTTCCCCATTGGTGTTTGTCTTGCACTTTCTTTATACTCCACTTGCCCTGAAAAAGCCAGGTTGTATTACTGTGACTGTTCGTACACTGAACCTCTACTGGAGGAATGGGTAATATATGGCCTTCTAGATGTTGGACTGCAAGTCTCACCAGCCCTATCCAGCATAACCAGTTGAGGGGTAATAGGTATTGCTGTCCAACAAGATCTGGAAGGTCCCATTTGCCCACCTGTTTTACTGGTTCTGAAGGAAATGTGATGGTCTGGAACATGGATAGGGAATGTGTATGGCACTTCTGATGTTGTTTGACTGCAGCTCCTATCATATAACCCTTAGTCTTATACAGTGTTAAGACTAGGGCTGCATCTTGGTCCTTAGCTAAAAATGTCTGAGGCTTACATCTGTTTCAAAGGAAGAAGCTGATATTGCTAAAATTATCGTGGAACCTCAGACTGCATACATTTCTTGGGTATAAAAGTACCCCTTAAGTTCCTATTCCTATTGTAAAGTTGCACCTCAGTGTGACTTACTTCTGAGCTGACATGTATATTGTGCTGTAAGAGTAAGTTATGTATGAGGACAGTGATCCTCAAACTTTGGTCTTCTGGATGTTCTTGACTTGACATTGGCCAGGCCACCTCCACTGGCATGGCCAATGATGATGAGTTGTAGAAGCTGAAGTTCCAAACAGCTAGAAAATCACAAAGTTTATTTTATGATCGAGATGTAATATTCTTGTAGCATGAAAATAACCTATTCATTTGTGGGAGGGTATGGAATTAAAAGGCTTAAGAATCAGTCACTAAAAGTCCACAAATATAAATCAAAATGTTTTTCTACAACAAATTAGCATTTATCCCTACATACTTGGCACAATCCATAAGCAGCTATATCTTTTTTCGAGTCAACTATAAAGCTTCACTGGCGTCTTCATCAGGTAAAGATATTAAAAATCACACAGAACTAAAAGGGTGATGGGGTTAGAGACTATAGGTTATATTCCATCTGAGATGTCAGTTAAAATGGTATTGAGGGATTTCAATGCAGGCAGAGGAAACCCTCCTTAGAACACTTGTCTAGTATCCCTTCTTTTCAATAATAATAATAATAATAATAATAATAATAATAATAATAATAATAAAATTTATTTCTATCCTGCCTCTCCAGATGGATCGAGGCGGTGAACAGCAATAATGCATTAATTACATTAAAGACATTAAAAACATACCCAATCCTCCCCACCCACCAACCCAGCTAAAACCAACCCCCTAAAACACATAACAATTAATTAACTGTTAAAAGAACAGCAGGACAATTGGTGGGAGGCAGTGGAAGTACTAGTTTTGGAAGGCCTGTCGGAAGAGAACAGTTTTTTAAAGCAGTCAAGACTGGTAATATGCTGGGTCTCTTCCGGCAGGCCATTTCATAGCTTGGGAGCCATAGAAGAGAAGGTCCTCTGGGTAACCGCAGCCAACCTAGTTCTGACTGGCTGCAGTAAGTTCCTCCCAGAGGACCTTAAGTGTGCGGGGCGGATTATAAAGGAAATTAATTAAACTTTCAGAGGTCTATCATTTCAACCATATGCCAAATTTAGTTTCTTAAGGTATTATTGTGTTGAGAAACACACTACTTTAACTGAATAAAGAACTAGGGATTGTGTTATGCATAAATTATAATTTCAGGATGCAGTCTTATAACTGTTTAAGATCAAGCCTCACTGAAATCATTGGTACTTATTTTCTAACTAGGCATGTATAGGATTGTGCTGTCAGCTTTCTCTTCCATTTTTAGTTTGAGTAGGTGGCAATTTAAGAATCAGCATGATGTAGTGGTTTGAGTGTTGGACTATGTCTCTGGAGATCTGGGTTCAAATCCCCGCTCAGTTGTAGAAACCCACTGAGTGGCCTTGGGCAATCACATTCTCTCAGCCTCAAAGAAAGGCAAAGGGAAACCCCCACTGAAAAATCTTGCCAAGAAAACCCTGTGATAGGCTCACCATAGGGTTGCCATTAAGTCGGGAACCCCTTGAAGGCACCCAACAGGTAGCAACTTTATCAAGTGAAGGAAGATGCAAGAAGCACCTTGGGATTACAGAAGTACAGCACAACAGCTTTATGCATTTTACTAAACACGCTTCTTTTCTTAGAACTTTCACACTGCCCTGTTTACTCTCTGTGTTTCTCAAAACATCTCTGCATGGGAAAGAATTTGGAGATACGTTTTAGATTACACTGTCTATGCAGAGCACTGCCAACGTCTGTTAACCCTCATCACTGTATGTGAAAATGTGAACACCTTGTGTGGCTGTTTATTGGGGAAAAAAGGTTGGTGGTGATAGTACGCCAGTAGACACCATCATCCACAGCCATTGACTTTTTTTTCATCAAATAGCCTTTAATAAGCTTTCAGGGAAACACAAGTTTCTGTTGAAAAGGTGGAAAGCCACTGTGGTAGTCTTTCAGAATATATCTTTTTTAGGAAAAGGCAGTGCTATTTGTTCAAAATAAAATGTCAGTGAGCATATTAGGTATTTGTTTCAAGAGATGAGGGCAAAATTCCTAAACCGAATGTTAACATCCAAGAGGCAGAGTAAGAAACGAGCCTCCTTAAGAAATAGTTGGTTATTTGTATTATTGATTTTCACAATGTGCTAAGGCACCACATGGAAGTTGGCCATTAAATATGTAGTGTAAACATTTTCTTCCTTCCAAGAAGCTTTACAAATAGTAATTTTGTATTTACTCTAGATCTTCGCAAAATAATCAGCACACACAAAAACAGTTTTAAAACATTTGTACCGCTGAAAGTGGCAGCTGAGCACACTGACATTTTCAGAAATGGCTTCTGTTTTAGTGTGTTTAGAAATGGGATACAAGTGATTCACATATTATTCTTTACCAGAATAAGAAGAAACTTCAAATGGTTAGCACCCTGAATGTTAACAATTGGTGGTTATCAGAGCAAGCTCTTAATTATTCCATGGTTAGATTGACATTACAATAAGCATTGTTTTATGCTCTCTTTGCTGAAGTTGTCAATTCTCTGGTCCAGGGATGGAGAACATTTGTTGTCCTAGATGTTGGCCTGCAACTCTTATCATCCTTTATGCTGACTAGGGCTGATGGGAGATGCAGTCCAGAAATATTGAGGGAAATACCTCCTGTTCTTTTCAAGTTTCTGGTTGTATGATTGATTCAAGTGAGTTCTAAAATTTACCTGGAACTGTATTTTTTTCCTTTAGTTTAAATTAATATATGTTACAAAGGAAACTCAAAAGTGTCTTCCAACAGTTTTCATAGAGAAAATATATTTTAAATATTTAAAATGTTACAACTATTTAATTTAAAAATGAACAAGCCAAAACTTTTAGGAGATTGAAGATCAATGTATAAATGACAATTCAACATTTGGCATCATACACTAACATACTTTTTTGTATATTATTATACAGCACACATCCTATATATATCCTATTTAAGTTAATGTTCACAAATGCATGATAATACCTATCCTTTATATAATGCAAAAAATCTAGGTTGGGACTAATGAAAGCTACTTTTTGGTCCCATTTTCAGGTGGTCCACAATAAATGTATAGAGTTATGAAAAAGTCACAATTTTTTGTATTGTTGATTTGATGTTACTAAACTCATTAAAGTGAAAACACTTTTTTCAAAATACCATTCAGTGATTTATTGTTCAGTCTGAAAGAATTGTTTGATCAGCTTCGGTTTGAAAGAATGTGCACTGCATTAATGCATTGGTCCAAATATTGTTATGTTGAAAACCGAGCAGTAAGCGTTTTCTGCTTTGAGTAATACTTTTATTATACCTAACCAAGAGGAGTCCTGATTTCTAAAGGCCAGCTTGTAAGATTGTGAACTACATGCTGAAAGTCAGTTTGCCTCCTCTTCAGGATAATGGGTACAGAACACATTTTCATAAGACACTGTTTAAAATGTACTCCTTGTGTGGAGTCCTTGAGAGTGGTTCCATTCTGACTGAATACAACCATTGTTCACATGATGAAATAAAATGCAGATGAGGGGCCAATAAAACATAACTGGAATGTTTATGAAATATTTATGGTAAATAACATTGATATAGTTCAGTGGAACTCAAGATCTAAAGACCTAGTTCGGATTGTTTTAAAAAGAAGTCTTAATAATATGGAAGTCAAAACTTGATTCCCAAGTACTAAGTAAAAAAAAGAATTATGAAGTGGAGGCTATACCCAAAGTACAAAGGATGTGACAAACTTGTTTCTACACTTTTTAAAAAAGAGAGAAATGGCCTAATCTAGCCATATACTCTGAGGCCAGTGTAGTGGCCTGAGTGTTGGACTAAGTCTGGTTCAAATCCGACTCAGCCATGGAAACCCCCAGATTGACACTGAAGTTGCATGCTCTCAGCCTTAGAGGAAGACAGTGGCAAACTCTCCCCACCCCCACCCCAAAAAAAACCTTGCCAGGAAAACCAGATGATAGTGCCAGTCAACTTGAAACAACCATTTTTAACTCTTGGCATTTACATCAGTGAGACTTTGGAAATGGATATTACTTCCAGTTCTGGGGGTGGGAGTGGATCTCTCCAACTAAAAAGAGAAACAGGATATGACGTATCCTATTATTACAATTCACATTGTTGGTTATGACTTATAAAGCCCTATTCAGCTTGGGTCATAACCAGCATTTTGAACTATTCTTAGACAAAGTTCTATGACTATTTGAAGTCAAGACAGTTTGAAGCCCATATCTTTGTAAATGAGTCTGCCTAAATTATGAGATCCTCAAGATCTCTAGGCAAATTTTGGTGAGGACATGGAAGAGGACTTCTTCGTGGCTGTTCACAGGCTATAAGACAGTTCTACAGCCTGAGAGCAGCCACCAAGTAAGCCCTCCTCTGCTCTCCTCCTATTTGCAGGCAAACTTTTTAAAATACCTTCTTGAGCATTAATGGGTTGTTGCACAAGGGCTTTAATTGGGGGTACTGTACTTTCTTCCATCTATTGTATTTTAAATGCTTTTAAATTGTTAGTCACAAAGAAGGCCAGCTCAAACGTTGTACAGTACAGTGCCCCTGCCCAACAAAGGCACAAGTCCTGCTGAGTTCGACAGGGCTTATTCCCAGGTAAGTGTGCATAGGATTACAGTCTCAGTAATCATATACTACTACAACGTACTACTACAATTTTTTCAGTTAATACAAAACATTGCTTTGTGTTCCCTGTGTTTATGACTTCCAAATGACCACATCAGTATCTGAAATGGGCAGGGGACAGGGAGAGGAATTTAGTAGATCTAGTGTAAAAATGTTTGGTCCTTGATTTAAGTGACTTTAGTAAGTATAAAAAAAATACACTGTGTTCACATAATTGCTTCACAATAAAGTACCACAGGATAAGCCAAATCCCTTCAGCTTTCTTTTGATCTGTCCTGTGCATAGATACCTAAGGGTATTCCTCACTGGGGCTGGACCCAGACTTAACTGCAGAGTAGACCTATCAGTAGGACTACTCTAAGCATAATGAAGTCTAGATGTAAAATTGAACATGGTAGAACTTAACATCTGAAGCAAGAATTATGCAAACGACTGGTTAGTCTTTAACAAAATAAATATTAAAAGGCTGCTGTGTTCTCACTGATTTCAGTTCACTATGTGCTGAACTAGTTCTGTATGTTCTGACACACCAAGAAGCACTGCAGGTAGGAGGGATATTCTTTGGCCAATAGCGTATTAGGTATAATGTTATATTGCTACTGGGGCTGTAAAATGCTATATGGTAGGTACAAGCATCCTGAATGTTGTAACTCAATACTTGTGTGGCACTTGTCTCAGCAAGTCCCAGAAAATAAATTCTCCCAAATTTACAGTCATAGTGATCTGCAATTTCTCTTTTAATTCCAATTCTTTATAATGTTTAGGGGTAGGTCCCAGTTGCAGAGGATGTTAAAATGCTGGTTTGCCAGAGGCAGTGCTTCCTAATTTAATTAACTAAAACTATTTCAATAAAACTCAGCTTTGATACTGAAACTGCTTAACCATGATAACAGCTTTTATGGATGAATAAACATGCAGTGTTGCCAAATTTAATTAACTGGACCTATTTCAGTCTGACTTTAGCACTAGGTTTGGAACAGAAACAGCCTTAACTTCAGTAGGCAACTAGCTTTATTTGGAAATGAACGAGAGAACTCTGTTGCAAAAGAAGAAAGAGGAGGTCACTCTTCAAATCCAAAATACAAACCAGTTCATCACAGCCTTTGACTGCAGCAGACACAACTCAATTACTATTGTTCATGTTGTTTCCCCACCCCGATCTTTTCCCCAAAGCTGGAACTCAAGGTGGCTTACAAAGTAGAGTAGAGTGCATTTAAAATATACAATTAACATTACAATATAATGGAATTACCAATAAAATTTAAAAATATGAAATGAAAAATGAAGGAAAGCAGGTTTAAAATATCAAATTAGAAGAATAAATACAGCAACCCCTAAAGCCCTTTCTTTTAAAAATCTTCAGTTCTAAAAAGCTGTTGCAATAGAAGAGTCTTAGCCTTTTGGCTCAAGCACTGCGGGAAGGTGGCAGTTCTAGCCAATCTAGGAAAAGGACTCCAGAGCCTAGGGGTGTTACCCTGAGAATTTGGGGGTCCCGTGAGGGGCACCCGGGTTGCCAATCAAAATACCAAATTGGGGAAAATTAGCCTGAACACTGTTTGTTTAGCAAGAGGCAGGGTAACGTAACGAGATCTTTAACCCTATGTATACAGCGGCGGGTCAGAGAGTAGCTAGACAAGGTTTTCCAAATAATAGACAATTCTTTATTACAGGCAAAACCATGAAAGACGAGACATAAAATAACTAGCTTGGAAAGAGAAACGGGGGTTTGCAAGGGAAGGCAATATGACCTGTCTCGTAGTCCTGGAGAGAAGAGGGGTTCCGGGGAAGAAAGCTCAGCCTGGGGAACTGAGGGGAGTCCCTTAGACTACTGGCAGCAAGGCGGGATGGCAGTCCAAAGTGATCCGAAGACCGGTTAAAAGTGAGGGGTTTTTATAGGGAAGTTTGTGCCTTTCGGCTATGGTAGTCCTGGGGAGAACAAAAGGAGTTTTGGTGCTGGACAAAGGATTTGGAAAGGTCAAGTTTAGCATGATTGGATTTGCGTGTGAAGACAATACTGTGGCTGGGATGTTGATGACCCGACATAAAAGAGTAACTTCACTGAAAGCTGTGTGGCTATTGTGAAGTTTGCAGTGGGAAGTTCCCTAAAGCTGCGGGCGAGGTTTGAGTTGCTGGCTTCAATGGAGAATGGAATGCAAACCATTAACGGCCGCACTCTGTCTGTGCTTGTCCGGAGAACCCGCAAACACGTGGAATGAGGTAACTGCGAGCCAGTCCAGCTAAGGCCAAATTAAATGATATCAACGTGATATCTGGGAGCCCTCTCCAAGGGTGCCATACCAGAAGTAACAGGGGCAGCTCTTGAGAAGGCCCTGTCTTTTATTCCCACCGGTCCTGCAAAATTATGGTATACGTAATTGAGATAAGGGCCTTCCCTTGAGGATCTCAGCAGCCAGGCAGGCTCAGATGTGGAAATATGGTTGTTCAGATAGATAACGATAGTGGTCAACTTTGAAAATGCAAAGATTCCAGAATGCAGCTCAAGAGTCAGCACATTCCTAAACCTTGGAAGTTTTGTCCCTGGTGTGAAATCTGTAAGAAGTTAGCTGAAAATACTCACTGGAGAAGGAAAGGCATGCTTCACAAGTTCAGGCATAGTCTCTCTTACTTGACCTGTAAATGTCCAACTTGTGATATTCAAAACAGAGTCCAAGGATGAGTCTTGCCTCTGGATGTATCCGCATCACAGACTGAAGCCAGGAGAGATACCATATTTACATGGATTTTAGAGGACCTAAAAACCCTAAAGACACCAGATCCTGACTGATCTTGGAAGCTAAGCAGAGTCAACTCTCCTGAATTAGAAAAAAAAAGCCTTAACCTGCCTGCAAAAAGATAAGCAGGACTCCAGGCTAATCTCTGGGAAGGAAGTTCTAGAGAGTAGCCACCAAAAAGGCTTTATCCTGTTTTCCCACCAGATATTCTTGTGTGGGTGGTTGTAAGGAGGGAAGTACCTCCAGAGAAGCGCTCACATAATATAAATTAATAGTTCTTTGGTAACATACTAACTTTATCACACCCAATTTTCAATATCTTCCTTCCCACCACCTTGTCACTGATTCAAACAGTGTAAAGAAGTGCATGTTACTACATGTTGGTATCTTAAAAGTCTAAATCTAATTTCTAGTTCTACCTAGAGTAGATTCACAACATCAGTAGAATTTAATACGGAGGTAGGCTAAGCAGGGTCAACTCAGGCTCGTACTTAACTGGGAGACCACCAACCAATGCTAGGTGCTGTAGGCCATATTTCAGAGGAAGAAACAGGCAAAATCACCTCTGAGTATTCCTTAACTACAAAAAAAATCCTATGAAAATTCGTGGGATTGCCATTAGTTGAAAAACATGCATGTACACACACACATGGATTTTCCCCTGATGACCAAAATAGCTATCCTTGCTTTTTTTTTAAAAAAAGAATTCTTTAAACATTTAAAGGGAGCCAGCATGGTGTAATGATGTGAGCATTGGAGTACAACTCTGGAGTCGAGGGCCTGAATTTCCACCTGGCCACCGAAACCCACTACCTGAGGATAGTCACATTTTCTCAGCCTCAGAGGACGACAAAGGTAACTCCCCCTCTGAACAAATCTCGCCCAGCTTCACCTTTTTATTTTTTTGTATTTTTTTGTATCCCGCCTCTCCATATGGATCGAGGTGGTGAACAACTTACAAACAGCATGTATTTCGAAACATTTCTATACATGCCCCCAAGCTGGGTACTCATTTTACCGACCTGCGGAAGGATGGAAGGCTGAGTCAACCTTGGAGCCCGGCAGGATCGAACTCACAACCTTGTGGCTTGCAGTATTGGCATTTAACCACTGCGCCAACCTTAGGGTTGCCATAAGTTGGAAAGGACTTGAAGGCACACAACAGAACATTTAAAAGGGCGAGACTGCAGGGCTAGGACCTATGAGAGTCAAGTTTCCCAAATCCCAATGGTTATGGCTGGGAGAACTTGGGCTGGTCACTCTCTTTTCAACCAACCTACTTCACCAGACCATAAAGCTGGAAGGAAAGAAATCACACCTGCTGATTTTGAAGAAATTTGGAAAATATTTTTGGAAAAAGCTTTGATAAGAGATGGTAAAGCTACCCTTTCACAAGAAGAAGGGCAATTTTGGAAAATGGATTAAATAAAAAGTTGACTCTGGGGGGTGGGTTTATTCACCTTTTTTTGTGATAATAATGTGGTGTTTTGTTTAAATTGGAGTTGAGTTGTTTAATTTTGTAAAAAAAACAAAAATAAAAAAAAACAAAAAAACAAAAAGTAAGTTAAAATATAATTGGCTTTGGGGAGTGGGTTTACTTTTAGAGATAGTTTAATATGTTAAGTAACAAGATTATATTTAGTAATAGCATTAGATGAAATTTAAGGGAAAAATATAGAATTAAGAATGATATTACTATAATAATAATGAGCATAATGAGAGTAAGAATCAGAGATAGGTAATAAAAATATATAAGTACTCTGATACAGAATAAGCTGAATAAGTTTTTGATTGTAGTTATATAAGAGAGAAATAATAACGTAAGTTTGCTTTTGGTTGAAATTTTTTTGTTTTACTATTAGTTGTATCACATGGTGTTTTATTTTTGTGTTTGTGTTTTCCCCCCCTTCTGTATAATTAATAAAATAAAAAAAATTAAAAAAAAAGAAAAAAAGAAATCACACCTGCTGCCCTGGGCTCATTGAAGAAAAAGGGGGATGCAAAAAGAACATAAGGATCAATCCTACCTATCAGTAAGGCTGCAGTTCCTTCTGTGCATAGGATTCTATGTGCATAGGTCCTATATTGGGCTCATATAGGTTTACTTCTGAGCAGGGATGCCTAAGTTTCCAACTCCTAAGACTGGGCAGTGGGGCAGTTCTCTGCACCGGATTAGGATAAAATCATTGTGATCATCGGATAGCGTTAATTGAGACAAGTACCACTTTTCCCTTCTGTCTCATTTGATCTGTTTTTGAGAAGACCCAAAGCAGGGAGCACAGAAAGGGAAGGGCGGGGCGGGTGAAGCCGGCTCAAGACTAGGGCCATTTCCGCACGAGGCTGTTATAGCGCGATGATTCCACTTCCAACCTCCTCTGGAATCCTGGGGTTTGCAGTTTCGGGAGGGGCCGTCCGGCCCCTCCCGAAACTGCAAACCCCAGGATTCCAGAGGAGGTTGGAAGTGGAATCATCGCGCTATAACAGCCTCGTGCGGAACAATAAACTTAAAAAACTCACATTGCACTTTCTCCCTCCGAAGCCTCCGCTCTCACGTTCTCTATTAGGAATGCTAAGTAGGCACCGCCCCCAGAGCGAATGTGAGCCAATAGGAGGCGGCCGCTGCATCTAGGCCCCGCCCACGCCCTCTTGCTTTCTCCTCCGGCCCCCCCCCATCCGCCAGGGAGCCGCGGCGGCCGTCCTTCCAGAGCGCCTGAGAGTCAGCCGGCGGGCGCGATGGCAACTGTGAGGGAGAAGGCGGCAGCTTTGAATCTCTGCGCCGTGTACAGCCCGGCCAACAAGCCTCCAGGTAGCCACGGTTGTCGGGGTTACGGTCCGGACGGGGAGGGGGCTGGAGGACGGGGGTGAACACCTGACAGGGAGGGCGGGAGGGAGGGCGGGCAGGTGAAATTGGGGCGGCGCTGGAGGGGGAACGTGGCCCCTTTCGCGCTCCCGCCACTTTCTCAGCCCAGGGGAAGGGCAGACACTCCGACCGTTTCCGCACTAGGCTGTTATAGCGCGATGATTCCACTTTCAACATCCTATATTTATACTCACTCCGCAAAGAACTGAGTAGTATGGCTCTCACTATTATTTATACCTAATAGACCCCAGTGGTGACTATGTTTGTTACCAGCATTTTAAACAATAAGCAATTTCCCTGGGGATGGGGGGGGTCCCAAACTGAAAGAAAGCCAGAGCACCTCCAGGGAAAAAGTTTCCAAGATACTGGGTTCCGTACATTCCCAAACCTTCCAAAGAAAAGCTGGCGTTTTTCTGCTGCAAACAGCAATTAATGGCTTTAAAAAAAAACACACACAACCTGGTGGCAGCAAATACCACATAAGGAAGAGAGGCAACCTGCTGATTAACTTTTGCATGCCTCTGGCCATTAATAACTTTAGGTGAGCAGTTCAAGTCTGGGGAAGGAGGGACCAATAAATCATTTGCTGTGTTTTAAAAGATGATTTTTTTAAAGGAACTAATGCACAAAAAGATGGACACGAAACAAAACAATATGTCTTCTTTTGCAGAAAGGCTTAAGTGAGCCGGAGTGGGAGAAAAACTCCAGTCAACCTTTGATATAAAGTCAATAAAAAAAGTAGCCAGTTGGCTCTGCACATGGAAGACCAGCTTGCTTAGTGGCAGGTCAGGAAAGGTCCACCAAACCAGGACAGGGAGGAGGGAAGCCCATGCCAAAAGCAGTCGTGCAGGGCGGCCAGCATTGGCCCGGGGGCAATCACTGCACGGGGAACACCCTGCGTCCACTTTTAACGGGAGCAGACCAGGAAGGTGGTGCTGCTACTCTGCCCTTCCAGCTAATTAAGCCTCCCCAATTCACACAACAGAACACAAGTACCGCTGGGGCAAAACCAAAGGCCAATTCTTTAAGCCGAGCAATTTCTTTCCAAAGGGGAACTACCAAATACTTGCTTAGAAAGGGACCTCCACCATTCCAAGTCGCCCATTTGGAAAAAGGGCATTTGCGCTCTCTGGCCATTTCCACACTGGGCTGTTATAGCGCTATTATTCCACTTTCAACATCCGATGGAATCCTGGGGTCTGCAGTTTAGGGAGGGGCCACTAAGCAAGCTGGTTGCTTCTCTTCCTTATGTGGTATTTGCTGCCACCAGTTTTTTTTTTTTTTTTAAAACCATTAATTGCTTTTTTACAGCAGAAAAACTCCAGCTTTCTTTTGGAAAGTTTGGGAATGTACGGAACCCAGTATCTTGGAAACTTTTTCCCTGGAGGTGCTATAGCTTTCTTTCAGTTTGGGACCCCCCCCCATCCCCAGGGAAATTGCTTATTGTTTAAAATGCTGGTAACAAACATAGTCACCACAGGGGTCTATTAGGTATAAATAATAGTGAGAGCCATACTACTCAGTTCTTTGTAGAGTGAATATAAAAGTAGAAAATGGAACTATTTTTCATTTAAGCATAATTAATTGTGGCATATTAATTTTCACAGAAAGGTGCTTTTTAAGTGTTTCAAACAGAGCTCTTATGTTCCACCCTATTGTCTCAGCCGAAGATGGCTGCCCCTTAGGAGCATTTATCTTTGCAACCCTCTTGGGGATTCTTTTTTACACATCATAAACTGTTGGCCATAAAGAATTTAATGGGAAGGTGCCATATGTCAAAGGCATTTGCTTTAATAATAACTAGGCAACCTTGATATATATTGTTCTGATATACCTAAAAGGTTTAATTAGCAGCCTCATCAGAAGGTTTTAGAACACACTGGTTTTTGCCAGTTTAAACTTGAATAGAGACAAGGGCTCTTTTAATTTCTCTCCTGCATTGCACCATTTGAAATTGTATCCCAGTATAGAACGATAAAGCTGTTTTCTTAGGTGTGTTATACTGTTTTGTCTTCACTCTACTCTCCTGCAGTAGTGTTGCCATTTTAAAATTATCATTAGTGATCATATGAGGCTTGCTCATATCTAGTTGGCTTGTTGGGATACTTATTCCTGTTCTCTCTTCTTGAAGCAGGGGGGCAGCAGTGACTCTCATGATCCCTTGCTCTTGGCTATGTTAGCTAAGGCTGCAGCTAGAGTCCAAAATATCTGGGCAGCACTAGGGTTGAAGAAGACAGTGGACTGGTAATTGGTGTCCAAAGCCTTGAGTAGACAGAATCAGTCCTACTGTCTAATACGATTTTCCAACTTAAACTCCTAGGCCTTGAACATTTAGGATGTATGCAGATACTGAGCACCACATTTGTTCTGATTAGTACATTTTTTAGAAGTATATATAAAATATGGATGTAAGAAAAGCCTGATAAAGTAGAGACTGGCAAATTTGCTCTCTTGATAACAGCTAGCCTGCCTTTGCTGGCTGAAGAGTTCTAGAAGCTATAGCCCAAAAAGTAACCAAGTTCTGCAGTAAGGTATTGTGTTCTTCAGTAAATACCACAGACACATCTAGGTGGGCACCACTGTTTGTGTCTTTTTCCAATTATCCAGTCTTATTTCAAGACAACATACAGGAAACATAAAGAAAATAATTAGTTATATACCAGTATGGTGCAAAGGTCGGAGTGTTGGTCAGCTACTCCAGGAGACTAGGTTGAAATCTCTGCACAGCCATGGAAACCTACTGGGTGGTCCTGGGCAAACTCACACTCTCAGTCTAAAAGGAAGGGAGTGTCAAAGCCCCTCTGAAGAAATCTTGCCAATAAAACTCTGTGATAGGCTCATTGTAAGTTGGCGTCAATTTTAAGGCACATGCTTCAGCCCAAGGTGGAGAATCTTTTGCTTTTTATATTCTGATGAGCTACTGCTCCAATCATGTTTGACTATTGATCAGGCTAGATAGGATTGATAGGAATCTGAGTGCAGCAAAATCTAGTTCTTTGGTCTTGTTGTAGCCATTTAACTGGGAAGCACTCAGCAGTGCAACAGCTCCTGTTCATTTGGCTAAAATCAAATTTCTTGCTGTGACAATGTGGGGACATATTGTTTTTATTAGCAACCTCAAATAAATGATGCTAAAACATACCACTAATGAACAGGGACTGAGACCTTAATAGCCAACTGATATTTCCTTCATAACTCATGCACACATTTAGAAATGATTAAAAAAAGTTTGATAAGCTTACAGAACTGAGCATACATTCAGCAATAATTCACCTGCATTGCTTTGTCTAGGTTTCAGCTTGGCGCAGAGACCATTTGGAGCCACATATGTCTGGAGCAGCATCATCAACGCACTTCAGACCCAAGTCGAAGTGAAAAATCGACGTCAAAACTTGAAGTACTATAATGACTGCTTCATTGGTTCCAATGCAGTGGACGTTGTCTATGCCCATCTTCTCCAGAACAAATACTTTGGTAATGTGGATATTTCCCGGACTAAAGTTGTGAGAGTATGTCAGGTATTGATGGACCACAAGGTGTTTGAGGCAGTTTCCACTCGAGTCTTTGGGAAAGATAAACGATCTGTGTTTGAGGACAGCAGCAGCAGCCTCTACAGGTTCCCCAGTTCTGCTAACCAAGCGGACAGCCCCTTTGGGAAAGAATGTGATCGTTTTATACATCAAAGGTTAGTTCAAATGAAGTTCAGAAGACTGGGTTGTTGCTTTCTGCTTGTTATTTTGGCTTACCCATTGTTGTTGTTCATCTTTAAGACATTCCCAACTTATGGTGACCCTATCATATGGTTTTCTTGACAAGATTTATTCAGAGGGGGGGTTGTCTTTGCCATCTTCTGAGGCTGAGAGAATGTGACTTATCCAAGGTGACCCAGTCTGTGGTTGAACAAGGATTCAAACCTTGGTATCCTGGAGTCCTGATCCAATACACTCAGGCCTCTACACCACACTGGCTCTCAGCTTATCCATACCAGAACAAGTGGGGACTGTGTTTAGGGCAGGTAGGGTGCTGTATCTGAGGCTTGGCAGCCCACTTGTGTTTGCCTCTGAATTTGCCCACAGCATAGTACTGCCATTCTCTGTAAGGCAGTCTTTCAAGCTCCTCTTGTGAAAACCATCAGGCATGTCCTTCCTACACAGTTGTGGTAACTCAAGGGTGGGTATTATGTAACCAGTGGAGTACCTGTGGCCCTATGCCTGTTTTCATGCCACTCTCAAATATGCCACCAAATTTGAGCAGCAAGCCACTAAAATCCCTTAAAACAGACAGGAAGCACTTGTTTTAAAGGAATTTTCATAGTTTTTGTGTGATCTGCTGCTGAACTTCAATGGTAGAGTTGTGCAGCTTGTGGTGGGTGTAGGGGGATGGCAAAATGAACCCCCAGATCTGGCGAATCTGCCCACTCCAGCCTTGAATAAACAAGTGGACTTTCATGGGCAGAGCTTTCTCTGTTCATACAAAAACAATGGAGGAAGAGCAGAAACAGGGAGCGGAAAGGAAAGATTGAAAGACATGGTTAGTAGATTCTTATTGCAGCAGCTGACCCATCAGAGACCCAGAAATGCAGCAGGAGCTTCTGCTTTTGGTCAGTAAATTAGTCTGCTGGTGGCTGTGCTGGATGTCTTGTTAGGTTGCTGATGGCTTTAGTTGTGGTTTTTATTGTTACTAGAAAGAGCTACAGCTCTGCTCCAGGATGGAAGGGGAAAAAGAACATCTGTTTTGTCTTATTTTTGCTGTGGGACTGAGAGGTGCGTCCAGAAGGAAAGCTGACTGGAAGAGTAACTCATCTTATTTTGTGAGAGGGCAATAGTCAATTCTCTGAATAATTGTGTGTGTGTGTGTGTGCACACGTGCCTTCAAGTCATTTGTTGGCTGCTGGTGACCCCATTAATTTCATAGGCTTTTTTAGGCAAGGAATACTCAGAGGTGGTTTTGCCAGTTCCTTTTTCTGAATTATAGCCTACAGCACCTGGTATGTGTTGGCAGTCTCCCATTAAAGTACTAACCCAGGCTGTCTCTGCTTAGATTCCAAGATCAGACAGGATTTGATGCCTTTATGGGGTTTAGGCAGCTTAAGAAGGGGGAGGGCTCTGAATACTTAGAGGAGTTTTTTTCTTCTTTGTTAGAAAACCCTTGTTCTAAATTGTGTGTGATAAATGTGCCGTGAAGTTTTTATTTTTTATTTTATCCTGCTTTTTTCCCAACATGAGACCCAAAGTGGCTCATAGAATAGATTAAAACAAAGTAGAGCTAAAGCACAGTGATCACAATTACAAAAAAAATCCTATTAAAATAGCAATAATTTGAAACAGTTTAAAAGTATTTAAAACATAGAGCCCCCTATTAAAAGGCCCTGAAGCAACCAGTTAATCTCCAAAAGTCAGTTCAAAAACAGAAGACTATGGAAGACCTTGCCACCTTTTTAACAAGTCCTTTCATACTTGGATGTTTGTTCATTCTCCCTCCCCCCCCGCCTCTCTGAGAATGAAGTAGGGAATGAATTAGAGGCAAAGTTGTTGGTGGTGTTGCTAAATGTAAAGTAGTCACAAGGCACCTTGCTGACTTCTGATACCATTTCTAGCAAAAGAATAATAAGGTGGCGTAGTGATTTGAATGTTGGGCTACAACTCCCACTGGGTGACCTTGGGTGCATAAAGAATAAAGATAGGTTCCTATACTACAAAAAAGAATACTGTATTTGCTGGCCTATAAGATGCACCCCATTTACTGGTATATGCTGGCGAATACTATTTGCTAGCATATAAGACACACCAGTGTATAAGACACAACCCATTTTCAAACAGTATTTTTTGGGGAAAAAGTGAGTCTTATATGGTTTCAGCCAACCTTTTATTCAAAACTAAATATATACACATCTGGAATGGAACAACATTTTGAACCTTTTAGAGACCAGCTGAAAGTTTCTTCCAAAATGCATCCAGGGATGAACTTTCTTTTCACCATCCTCCATTCTTTCTATGATTTCCATCTTTGGCTGTTAAAACTTAAATAGTTCTGTGTTGTTCTTCAAACATGCTGCAAAGAAGGCTTATCTGCTCTCTCATTTTCTTTGTTTTGCTGTTCATGCATGCTCAATAATGGATTCTGGAAGCAGCTGTGATAGGCAAGCACCCAGTTAGAACAGGATCAACTAGAGTAACATAAGGTTTACTGTGTTCTTTAGAAGACAAACTGCTGCAACCTGATACTGAAAGTTTGTGTTTCTCCATCCTTCCTTTACCACCCTCTCACTCCCAGTGCTGCTAAACAACTAGATAGTTAGACAGAGGATAAGGAAGAAAAAGGGAGAGGCTAGACAGATGTGAAAATACTTTGTAAAAAGGAACTTCTTTATCAGAAGCTTTATTAAGAGATGTATATATACAGCAGGTTTCCAGACCAAAATCTTGCTCCTAGGGGCAGCCACAACTCTTTCAGAGCACTCCTTGATCAAGGTGTGTTAATAATGCTTCTTGGCAGACTCCAGAAAATCTCAAAAGATGAGGAGACTCTATAGATAATACCAGGAAATTAATATGCATATGTATTCTCCAGCCATCTAGACATTATAGCTTCAGTTTTCCCCTCATTACAGTAGGCTTCTAGAATTTATTGTACCTACACTCAGCTCTCTAATCTGGACCCTTGCAAAGGTCTTCTTTCTCAGGGTGCTCTAGGTTTGGGTCCTCTTCCTAACCCCAAGTAAAGCTTAGAGGAATGTCAGCAAAGCAGACTATCAGTGCCAGACATCCTTTTTAATTGCCACTTCAGAGTCTAGTAGAGTGATCAGCCTTCATCCCAAAAGAATGAGAAGACAGGAGACTCATCAGCATGCCCATTTATTGAAGACAGTTGTAGAAGTCTCTCTCTGGGATGAGCCTTACAGCTGTGCAGTCAGAACATACGATTATAGATTTGAAAGATATCCCAAGGGCCATCTAGTCTAATCCTCTGTTAGTGCAAGAACCCACAGCTAAAGAGGTGACCATGTAACCTGTGCTTAGAAACAACTAATGAAGGAGAGTCCACCACCTTATGAGGTAGTATTTCCACTGTCAAACAGTTCTTACTATCAAAAAGTTCTTTTTAATGTTTAGTTAGAATCTCTCTTTCTCTCTCTCTCTCTCTTTTTGTAGTTAGAAACTATAGGTTTGGGTCCTATCTGAGCTACAGAAAACAAGCTCACTCTGTCTACTGCATGGCAGCCCTTCAGATATTTAAGGATAGCTATCACATTACCTCTCATGATCCTGGCAACATCTAATCCCTAAACCTTCTGTTTTTCATCTTATAATGAGGGGCTTCCCGGAAGCGCTAACCAGCATGGCCACTGGATTTGGGCTGTTGTTGTCTGAAACTTCTAGAGGGGCAAAGGTTCCACATGCCTGTGTTGAATGTTAAGGACTTGTACTGCACGGTTATTGCAAGGGAGGAGGAAGGGGCTAAAAGGAGAATTAGCTGGCTCTGCTTACTATTGACTTTGGCTTCACCTTCATTAGCCACTCTGCCCTCTCAGTCCAAACAGGTACCAGCTGCCACCAAGCATAATCCTAAATATACTTCCTTGGAATCAAGAGTGGGGAATCTCCTTCAGTCTAAAGATTGAGTTAAATTTCAGAGATGTTTTCATGGGCCAAGAACATATGAATTGGATTAAAGTAACATCATATTTTACCTTAGAGTATCTCTTGTTAGTAGATGAGCCTTTGGAGAGACATTACTTCCATTCTTATATGGTGCAATCTGGGAAACCATCAGATAGAAGTGACATGGAGAAAGGTCATGCCCCCCCCCCAGTAAGACCTCAGGATAGTAAGGCTTAGTTTCGGGAGATGACAGTTATTATTGCTATGCCATAGAGCTCATTAGGATGTTCCACTGGGTTTGTTTAGGACCAGTGTCTTGTAGGTAGATGTTGTACAAGTTCACTCAGAAATAAGCCTTATTTGGTGTTTTGGGTGTGTGTAAGTGCAGCTTTTTGTTTCTGAGGTACTCTGGAAAGTTCCCAAAGCCAATGGATTTTGTGAGTCCATGAGTTGGCTGCCTTCCCTTGGACCGTGTATACAGCTTTAAAGGAGCCAAGGGGTGAGGAAGAAGCAAATATGAGCATAATAAGCTCTTCAGCAGTCAACTGAGGAAGATCTGTGTGTTCTTGCAGAACTGACTGTGGACCCTTGCTTAGTGGCTCCAGTGTAACTATTTAGTGTAGCAGAGTGAGACTTCTGCCCCATTACCTAATATTCATAGTCCTTATTATTTGATTGGGTGCCTGTTCAGGGGATACAGAAAAACAAGATTCCCACTCTTTCTGAAAAAGTGATTGATATTCTCATTTCCCATCTAAGGAGCCTAAGTTCAGGTTTGATTTTTTTTTTGCCCTGGGAAACATGTATGTTAACCAGTTTTCACAATGAGTTTTCAGCCAGCAAAAGAAATATGTGGTCTTAACCTGGCTTTCCAACTTGCATTGCCTTAGCCAGATCAAACAGAATTTATTTTATTTTTAAAAACTGTATCCTGCCTTTAGCATTAAAGCTTTCAAGTGGCTAGGACTTTCACTTAAAAGTACAATAATAAAAAAACTCAGTAACATCAGAGCAAGCACAGGATTCTTGGAGCTGTAGTACAAAAAAAACAAAACAAAAGCAGTAATTTACCGAAGCTGAAGTGAAAATTCAGAAGCAAAAATTAAAGCAGAAACATCTGTAAAAGCAAAGATCTCCATAACAAATAACTAAGATAGTGAGTGAAATGCATTTTCTAATTTAAAAGCTTGGGAGAACGGGACACTTTTACCAATTGCCTGAAAGCCTGCAAACTAGGTGTGCCAAATATGTGTTTCTGGGAAGGGTGTTTCAAAGTTGGGATGCTAACACCAAAAAAGCCAAATATGTTGTCTGTGGTTGTGTTATTTTGGAATGCAGGGGCAATGAGAGAAGAACCTTCAAGTTTTGGGGGACTGAAAGATTCATGTGGTATTGAATGGTCATGAAATTTTGGGTGGGAGGTGGTAAGAATTAGTGCACTTGGATGCTAGATCTGAATCCTCAAAAATGAACCAAGGCTTCTGCAGGCTAGTAAGTATGTGGACCTGGTGCTCTTGAGATTGAGCTTCAACTCAGCCATTCAATAGTTCTAATCAAAGCTACTTTGGTTTGCAGAAGTTTGTAGCCTCCATTCCCTAGCTGTGAATTGGAAATAAGGAGGAAGAATGAATGTGACAAAGTTTGTAAATTACTCTGTGTGATACAAGTGCATCAGAAGTTATTCTGCTTGCTTAACATCAAGCTTGTTCTCCTTACATAGCCAAAATAGTCCCCCCCACACACACACAACAGGAAGATATTAGCAGGTTTGGGGAGACTCCAAGGTTTGCAGAAGTATTACAACATTTCGAAAAAAGGAGGCATGCTCACTTCACACACTGATAGTCTAGTGGGATGGAATGTGAAGATGCACAGTGGTTATGGAATGCTGACAGCTGAGCAGAAGAAAACAGAAAACTGTCATGGGGGTAGGAATGGATTGGAGTATCTTTAGAAAAGGACATGGCTGGCTGTTTGGAACCATGAACAAGAACTTTCTACATTTGCAGTATCTTCCTGGAGGCCCCCTTGCCTGTAATAAAAGGGGCTATGTTGGAGCCATAGCACCAAGAGTATGGAACCTAGACAAGTATAACTTGATGCACATTTGAAGTGGATCCAGTGGGTGTACAACTTGGTGTTATTTGGTTTTAAAGCACATTCCACGCCTTCAGATTGACTGATATGGCCACCTTATCATAAGGGTTTTTCTGGCAAGATTTAATCAGAGGAGGTTTGCCATTGCTTTCCTCTAAGGCTGAGGGGAGTATGATTTGCCCAGTGGGTTTCCATGGTTCAGTGTGGATTAAAGCCCTGATCTTCCATGATTCTAGTCCAGCACTGAAACCGTTGCACTGTGTTGGCACTTAGAACACATGTGTTAATTTGAATGCATCTCAACTTGAACCCTGCAGTACCACCTTCAGTCACTAGGTGGGAACCTCATAACCAGCATGGAGGTTTGCAGTTGATACAAGTTGAATCCAGGTAGCAGACTGCTATAAAGCTGCTCTCTTTGCCCAACCATGAGACAACCCCCCCCCATGAGTATGGAAGTGATGGACCTGTCCCAGAGTTAACAGTAGGCAGTGGTCTAGAGTTCTCAGTGACTTTGTTCATGCAGTGTGGACATATGCATCCAACTCTGGTAGCTGTGTAACTGCTTGAACATTTCAGTGTGTCAAACTAAGTGCTATTCTAACCTTGTAAAGTCAAATATTTTTACTAATAATTATGAGTTATCTCTAGTCACTAAATACTTGATTATCTAGCATTTACCATATTTGCTAGCATATAAGACACACGCCCCCAAAAAATGCCTTCTGAGAATATGGTGTGTCTTATACACTGGCAAATACGGTAACTCCTGCTGGGGCATAGGAAAGCAAGGGGGATGAAAGGAGTGCTCCTGCAAGTGTCTGAGTGGGGAGAATTCCCTGCTCAGGCCAAAAGGAAAGGCACCTTTCTGTTCATTTTTGCCTGTCGCGCGGAGTTCTCCCCACCAAGGCAGAGACAACAGGCACAGCGGAGAAGGGAGCTTGTTTCACACACACACACACACACACACACACCCCTCTACCTACCTACCTACCTACCTACCTCTCTTCCTCTCTTCCTGTTCTTTCTCCCTCAGCAGGCAGGTCTCCTCGCAGGGCAGAAACAACATGAACAGCACAGAAGGGAGGTTCTTTAACACACACCCCTTCCTGTTCTTTCTGCCTGGCAGGGAAGCCCCCCATGGGCAGAAACAACAGGAACTGGGGACAGGGTGCTAAAAAATTTTTCCCTAAAGAATACATTCTGAAAATAGGGTGCGTCTTATATGCTGGTGCGTCTAATACGCTAGCAAATACAGTATCTAATGGAGTCATTCAGTCACCTAAAGAAAATAATGCAGTAAATTAAATCAACATTCTCTTGATTTTTATTGTTGATTTCAGTAACACATGTCCTGTGTCCTATAGTAGTTGTGGGAATTCTGATGCTTTTGAAGTCTCAGAATTCCAGCTCCGTGGGAGTCTTAAGTTCAACAACATCTGAATGGTTTCATAATTCTCATCACGGTTCTTTTAGAAATATATACACCAATGGACTGAAGCTGGATGTATGTAACTAGAATGAATGAATGGATAGGTACAGGATTGTAACAATCTTCATAAGGCTTGAAGATCTATAGAGTAAAATCTGTGGTGGGAGTGGGCAGCTATGACTCTCCAAATGGTATTAGACTGAAGTTCCTATCAGTCCTAGCCTGCGCAGCCAGTGCTGAAGGCTCACTCCTGATTGATATAATCTAAATGATCCTGCTTTAGATCTTTAAAAATCTGCTTCCATCAATATGTGCTGTCAGATTCATTCTGCCTTCTATTTTGTTTGATATGTTAATGATAGTGAATATGAGTGGTGATTACATGTAATAATATTGTACAACTTTAAATCAATTCTGTTTATGAAATTCTACTGTAATGCAATTATAAATAGAATTTTAAAAGAACAAACAAATCCATAATATAATAGCTAATCTAAATTGCAGATTGCTGTTGTACAGAAGTCTAAGAGAGAGTTTATAATTACACCTGGATTTTAGTGTAACAAATTGCCAGTATATTGGCTGCAATTACACTCTCAGGTAAGATGCTGTTTTTATCAGCCTTGTTAATATGTAAAATGATGCATCTGAAGTCAAGACTCAGTTACAGAGAATAATTAAAGTTAAAGAGCAGGTGGTTATTTCAGTGTGTTTTGTGTGGGTGAAGTCAACATTCCATTTTTGTTAATCTTTTGAGTATGAATCAAAGCTGTGCACAAAGAAGAAACGTGAGGGTGTGATATTTTATAAGTGACATAAGACCTATGACTGACATGCTTCTTTTTTATTAAGTTTTAATTAAACTCCCTTCTCAGCTGTCAAAAGTAAACTCATTGGCTTGACTGTGGTATGAAAAGCTCTACATGGATAAGCTGTATATCATTCTGTTGTGTCTTTTTTAAAAGATGATAGTAGGATGTGCAATTTGGGCTACTGCCCTGTGCCTGCTTAACTTGGGAATAAGCCCCCCTGGAACTTAGTGGGACTTTTGTTGTAGTTGTTATGTGCCTTTAAGTCAATCCTGATTTAGGGTGACTCTATCCTTGCATTTTCTTGGCAAGATTTATTCAAGGAGGTTTGCTACTGCCTTCATCTGAGGTTGAGAGCATGTGACCTGCCCAGGTACACACACAATTGTTTCCAAGGCTCAGCAGGATTTGAAACTGAGTCTCCCTGATTTGTGGTCTAACACTCAAAACACTATATCATGCTACCTCTCTTAGTGGGACTCAGTGAGACTTGCTTCTGTATAAACTTACATGATTCTTTTAGAATAATAATGTGTTTGGTGTCTTAATGCAAATTAATTTCTATATAATCCTGTTCTTTCTTACTGAACGGAGAAATTAGCTGGAACTGCTTGGTTCTGTGGGCTTAGGGCATATGACTGAGAAGTGAATTGAAATAAAACCAGTTAGGTTTAACCAACAAAAGTAATGTAGCTTACAGTAAGTAAGTAACCTAACATAGACATCAGGGGTTTTCTCTGAGAAATTCTGTGAGTTGTTTCAGAGGTGTAGGCATTTAAGGGTGGTAGACTGCTGGAAATCTCCCTTTTCTTGAGACTGCATAGCTGAGTGAGATATAAACAAGCCAAGATCCCATTTCTTTTTGGAAGGACATTTTATTTTGTAGGAAATAAGACCAAACCGGTTATGATTTAATCTTAATTAGCAAAGTTATGCAGATACACAGGTAGCTTGAATAGGACTTAAACTTTACTAATGACTTCTTCATCTACATTTCAATGAGGGTTTTCCTACCTTAACTAACTAAAGAAGTAGAGGATAATCTTGACTCACCACCATCCTGCCTTGATGGTTTGGAGAGCATGCAGACTTTATAGGATAGGATCCATGAGGGAGCAAGGAAGAGAGAACAAAGAACTAAAGATGTCTCCTTCTCCTTTTGGGGAGACTTAACTTTTTTCCTATCAGGATACAGTTCTGGGTCACATGATCTGATGACATGGCCACTAAAGGTATTTATGATCATGCAATAAAAGCAGAGAAAGGAAGTGTAAGAGATAGATCTACCATGCAAACATGCAAACAGGGGAGGTAGCCTTATGCTAACTAATCCCATTTGTTCTACCAACGAAATGGGGGGAGAGAATGCTGGTAATTTTCCAACATATTTATCACTGGAATTGCTGCTAGCATGATTTTCCTCTAATCCAAATGTTCAGAGAATAATCTCACATATGTGAATTTGAACCTAGTGGGTTCTGGTTTCTTTAAAGCTGGGCTAAATAGAGATGACTGTATACAGATTAAAAAGTACTTCATTTCTGAGGTGGATGTAAAACCTTGTTGTGTCTGTCTTTAGAGACAGCAGAAGTGCTTTTAGACAGAGGTGGGCAATTGCCATGGTTTGGGGGCACACTGACTCTCCATGAGACCTGGGAGTGCTGCACTCCTTGCACCACTGTGGGTGTGGTGTACCCAGCCACACCCACAGTGCTGAGTTTTTAAAACATTTTTTCCCCAAATGGCTCCCATTCCCATGGCAGGAGGACAGTTTTGCACTTCCCCCATCCCAGGTTGTATGGAATTTAGCAAAAGGCATTTTTTTTAAGGAAGTAAAATGCAAGTTCATGCCTGTAGAGGTGGGAGGGCATTTTTCCCCCCAGGGAGCTGTACTTCAGTATCCCCAGTCAGATAACTCTGCTTAAAACTAAAGGGGATGGGAAATACTTCTGTTGTTAACCATCATAGAAATCTGGTTTTGATAGTTTGGCTTATTGACCTGCGTTAGGGAACAAAGGTAGACCATAAGAAACATTCCAAAATCCGCTTCCATGTTGTTAGGTCAATCAAAAGGTGACCACAAATGTCAAAACTTTCCTGAATTACCTGAACAAACCTTCCTGCTTTCCATTTCCTTTGGAGAAAGGAAACTTCAACTATTGTTTCGTTTTGTCATTTAGCTGGGATAATGTTGTCTTCAAAGTTTTATACAAAGAGACTTGACCCAATTGCTGCAATCAGAAACTTTCTAGCAAATCTACAGGCACTTGGATCATCCACTCTTTTTCCTTTTCAGACAGGAGAAAAGGACACTACTTAGCACAACACCTGTGAAAGCAGAGAGCTTAGAGGATCTTTTGGAAAACTTGAGTTTAAAGCCTGTTTGTTCCCCTCAAGTAAATACCACTTCAAATTTGTCTCGCCAAGGTAGGTGATGTAAAGATTTCAGAACTGCTTGTAAATGATAGAAGGAATAGCTGCCTGGTTGTAAACCAGAAGGAACTTGTAAATTTGAGCCTGTTGCCACAATAGCCATTTTAAAATAGTGCTCAAAATAAAAGGAATACATTGTGTAATGTGTTTGCTGAATTTAACAGATGCCTATTGTCTCCCAGTCATGAGAAATCAGACTGCCAACCACTGGCAGGGGCCTCAACCACTACTGGCCCCATGCCACAGCCGCCACAGGGAATAGGAATCTGAAGAGAAGAAGAGGCAATGATGGTGTACGCCAGAGAAGGACAAAATTGGTTCAGACCTCTGATAACAGTGGAAGAGGAGATTGAAGAGGGATGGGGGCGGGGAGAGAGATAAAGAGAAGGACATCTTGTGGGAGAGGATTTAGAAAAAAAGGGAAGTAAGTGGTGGTCCTTCAGCAGAGTCTGAAGAAGCACAGCCATAGCACTGCTGGCTAGGAGACTGCTGGAACTGTAGTCCAGAAAAAGTAATTTTTCCAAGCTGTGTAGCATATAGACCTGATGGGCAGCTCTTGAGAACACAGTACTTTCAATGGAAACAAAGATTTCCGAACCCTCCTGTGTGTTTCTCCAATGATGTATTGCTGCTACCTCTGCTTCTGCCACTTACTAGACAGGAGGGGAAAGAAAATCTCAAGGAAATGGAAGAGTTACAGGGCTGAGCATGTACCACTGTGTTACTTTTTCCTACTTTGAGCTTGCCTGTGGCATAATAGCCACCAGTGTTGCAAATGTTCCAGTTTTTCCAGTTATGTTAAAAATGTAGTTGGTTTAAACAAGATGGCCCTTATTTGTTGCTTCCACCTCTCTCTCTTTTTTCTGAATGAAAACAAAACATGGTGTTAACACTATTGTTTCTTTATGGCATAGAACATAGTACTGATTAGAAGATTTAGCCAGCAGACAAGTTCTTCATTTTCAGCTGTGGAATCCTTCACTGTTGCAGGGGCACTTGAAGCTAAGCATGTCATTGTTCCAGCTCAGAAGGCTTTAACAAGGCCTTCTTTCTTTTTGCATCCTTATTAGCATGATTTATGTGATTGGATTCTCTGTCCAGAAAAGATCATTTGCAGTTTGCACAGGAAAGAATGTAAAACATTTTGGATGTCTTAAAATCCTTGCTTCCTGCCACTTAAAGTGCTGTTAGTCACCTTCTTTTTACTCTGATGAAGGACACTTGAAGTTGACAACACACCAACAGGAAGTAAGTGCCTTAAGCATTCTCAGGGAAGTATTTAGTCTCTTAGGCTAAAGGTCAAATACTGAAATGCTGGATTACTTTTTGATCCTTAAATAACTTATGCTAACAATCTTGCTGTTTGGCTTGTGCCCCCTCCCCTTCTTCTCCCTGCCTCAGTTATCAATGAAGTCTGGAGAGAGCAAACAATTGCACGCCTCCTGCAGCTCATAGATCTCCCACTGCTTGACTCTTTGCTTGAATACCAGAAGACAGGAGCTAGATTTCCACAGACAAAGCAAGAAACTGAATGTAGCATCATCACAAACCACTACTTGGACCGAGAGATTCTCAAAGCTTTTGGTGACTCTCAGTAAGTATTTAAGTGTATGGATAGAAAGGCAAAAAAGCTGATTTTCAGACAAGCTCTGCTTGCTTACTTAAACTGAGATGGGAGGGCTTTGAAGAAAGGGGTACAGTGGACCCACCCTATTCATAAGGTTCAAGAACCTCTTGTGGATACCAAAAATTGCACATGTTCAAGTCAGCCTTGCAAGGCTTGCAGAGGTACTTACACAGTAAGCCCATATTTACAATGGCACAGGGCAGCAGCAGAGGCATTGGCAGCAAGCCCTGGCTGCCAGGTACAGTCCAGTCTTCAAACTCTCCTGCATCTGCAGAGCATGCTAGCTGGGCTACCTGGAAGCAGTAGAGTGCAACAAATGCAGCATACCTGGCAGCCAGGGCTTGCTTATGCTACTGCCCTACACAACTTTTACTACTGTATGGGCTTACTGCATAAGCCTTGCCTCACCAAGCTTGGAGAGAGACTCTGGCCATTTCCATATTACACTGTTATAGTGCTATTATCCCACTTTCAACATTCTGTGGAATTCTGGGGTTTGTAGTTCACTGAGATCAAAGAGCTCTCTGCCTGAGAATTCTAAATGCCCTCTCTAAACTGCAAACCCCAGGAATAATAGCACTATAACAATGTAATGTGGAAATGGCTTCTGAAGCCTCACAAGAGAAGACTTATACAATACGGTAAGTCCCTACAGTATTAAAAATGGTGTCATCTGCCTGCTGCTGCTTTGTGAAGGAACCCTGCCACCTCAAAGGAAAAAGAGGGTGGCTAGCATGCTCCCTACCATTTAAATGTATAGTATTGTGTATATTTGTGATGGGTTAAATTCACAGGTCCCAAGCTTGTAGATACAGCACTGTATTTAAAGTAAGGGCTCTTTCACACTACAGAGTTATAGAACTACAATTCCACTTTTATTACTGTCATTCCAAATCCTGGGATTTGCTGTTGAGATAAGGGTAAACCAGAGAGCTCACCAAACTACAAACCCCACAATTCCATAGGATGGATCATAGTGCTATACCTGTGTATTGTAAAAGGGCCCCAGGGAAATGGTACATGGGAAGAGTTATCTTCTCTTGTCTAGCAGAGAGAAGTCTCAGCCTGAACTGTACATTGATCTTTCTTTGAAGAACATTAACACAGGATCCAAAATTCAAAACACATATTGTAATGATACTTTTCTGAGGGCAACCAGAAGATGCAAAATGCATCACACTGACTTGCAAAGTGGCCAAGATTGAAAAAAAAAACATGCAGGGAAAGAAAAGTGACATTGTCAGAATCACAGGTCTGCATCTTGCTTGCTTATTATCCTGAGAGAAGGTCTATGCAGGCAAGAGACCCTTCCACATATCTCCCATATCCCCTGGCTTGGCTCTAATGTGCCATTGTTTTCAGTGGGCCTTATTCATGAAATAAGAGTCTTTAGTGCATGGGACAGAAGCAACATCTTCAAGAACTTTCCTTTTCTAGGGCAGATGAATGGCTGTCAGCAGCAATAGACTGTTTGGAATATCTCCCAGATCAGATGGTGGTTGATGTAAGCCGAAATTTGCCTGACGGGCCTGACAAAGTCCAAGTAGGGAAACTGCTGCTGTTTGATACTATTGGAAGGCACTATAGCCAAAAGAAGGAGCCACTCTTAAAACATGCACCTGATATCCACCTTGGAATTGCAGAATTGCTAGGTAAGTACCAAAAGTTTCAAGGAAGGCCTATTAGAAAACTTACTTTGGCTTCCATACTTCTAGCAGCAAACTGAGTTGTCCTGTGAAATGAGGCCATCCAGAGAAAAAGTGGTAGCTTCCTTTTACTGTTGGGCCAAGGAAATAAGCCAAAGTAATAAGTGGGAAGGGCACCATAAGATGATGGAAGATGGGCTCTAGCCCTCAATTATGGTGTTAGATGGTCAGTAGGCTGAATCTAATACAGGGAGAAAAACTGGAATCAGGAGATAGGATCAAGGTTTAGAGTTGCCCCATTAGGTGCTCCATCCAGTGCTTTGGGCTCCTCTGTGATATTCTGCTCCCTTCCCGTAGAGTTCTTTAGGCAAAGATCTGAATTGTGTCTGGAGACAGAATGCTTCCATGGAATTTACATTAAAAAAGAGGAAAATGATCAAATTTATAATCGGTTATGTGGTACTTGACATTCATTATGTGAATGGTAACAACAATAGCTGTGCTCCATTTATTCTGCGTGGAATGTATGGAAAGATGTTTTTGGTTGTTTGCTACTAAACAACCATGAAGACTGCTTTCTTAAAGTTCTTTGAATGCAAATACTCCTGGCAAAATTTTGTTTGTTAGGTAAGTGGATGTTGACAAAGATTCTATACTGGTGTTGCTAAACCTGCTTTTCTTTGATGTCCATCACAGCAATTATATTTTAGTGCTGTTCTTGTTCAAATAAACTATGGCTATGTGTTTGTGGTATTGACTTCATGGTGGAAAGCACTGAAAAGCAAAATTGCTTGGCAAAATGAAAAGTATACATATGAATAATCTGTCAGCAGTCTGTCAGATGTGATCATTATTTTACAGCTAATGAATAGCTAGAATGCTGATTAGATCTGCAGGTGTGGAATGTGGTAGAAAACATTTTCAGAACGCTGCAATGTTGCCTATCTTGCTAAACATCATATTTTCAATAAGAAATGGAGTAGCTGGCCAAATTAGCTGGTAATGATATTTTGGTAACCCACACATAAGTTTGGTTTCACACATTTATTCAAATTTATCTTTGTGGCAGGAAATGCATCTGTGTGGATTTTTTTATCTTTTACACTCACTTTCCAAAGTCTAGGTTTTAAAAGCTTCTATTCACATGTATTCTTCTGCATCATCATCAGCAAGCAGCATTACTTTTCACTAAAGCAGGACAATCTACAGAAAAACATTTATTTGAAAATGTTTTTAGGCTACCTTTTGAAGGCAGAGGTGGGAAAAGTGCAGCTTCTGGAGATAGATATAGATAACAGGCCTTGGAGCGCCCAGGATAACTTAAAGTCTGCTGATTCCATGCCCCCCCAAAAAAGTTTGACTATTTTGAACTTTTGTTCCTTCCAAACTGTCTGAAATGCCAAGAAAGTCACCAGAAAAAAAGGTGCCTTGGCTTTTGCTGGCTCCTAATTCCCAGAAACACATGTATGAAAAAGAGGCTTGAAAATACCACTATTTGCCAAAAATCTTTTATCCTGTGGATTTTTAACAATATGTTTTCCAATTTGCTGTAAGCTGCTTTGAGTCTTGAACTGGGGAAGGTGGGATAGACATAGAGGAGATGAGGAGGAGAAACTGAAAGTGACATGACATCACTTCCATTTTCTTGGAATGGCTCTGTGCAACCTGCTAGAGAGATAAAATTAGCTCTTTTCCTTCATATGGTTGCCCATAATCCTGTCATCTTCACTAGCAATGTCTATATCTGATATGTAGCCAGACTGTTATAAATGAAAGCACTAAACTGAAGCAGTAGTAGTACAGTTAAATAATGGCACATATTCAATATTCAAACTAATGCAGCTAGTGAGTCTTCCAAATATTTTCTTCACTGATTGTTACGGTATCTTTAAACAACCTCAGGAACGTGAAAGCCATGCTGAATGAGACAAAGGGCTATCTAGTCTGCCAGTCTGTTTCCATATGTGAAATCAAGCAGAGGACAAGCCTCTTCCTATTCTTGAGAGCTATGCTTCTTCTAATACAGAAAGTAGTACATATTCATCCTTACTGAAAGCAACTGATAGCCCGTTCCTCTCTCAACTATCTTGTTGTGTACCTTCCAAGTTGTTTCCAGCTTATGGAAACCATAAGACAAGCTATCACAGTGTTGACTTGGCAAGATTTGTTCAGAAGGGATATGCCATTGACATCCTCTGAGCCTGAGAGAGTGTGACTTGCCAAAGGTCACCAAGTGGATTTCCATGAGCAAACAGAGGTTCAAAACTGGTCTCCCAGAATCCAATTCTGTGCTCAAACCACTGCATCACACTGGCTCCCCCTACATCATGTGAATTTGTCTGTTCCCCTTCCAGAGACATTCGTGTTGGTGGCCACTGCTGCATCTTGTGGTAGCAAAGTCCGTGATTTAATAAATCTTTACAGTTGGTCCTCTACTGGGGGTTAGGGGTGCAGGACCCTCACAAAAGTGGGGGGAAATATGAATATTGTAAGTCCCCCAAACTGTATTTCACTCTCTCACTTGCACACATGCACAGAGTACCTGTACTGGCAGGGTAGCTGGGCCTGGCCACACATATGTTTCTTCGCTCATTCACTTGGGCAGGAAAGGATGGGATGGGATGGAGGACTGGGAGGAGGGAGGAAGGGAACACCTTTCTCGTCATCTTCCCCCTTCTGGTTTGCAAGATTAAGTGAACACGTGCGCTCTCCCTCTTGTCCCGTCCCTTCCCTTCTCCCACTCAGGCAACTGAGTGAATGAGTGTACCCTCCCTCCTGCCATCCTGTCCTCCTCCTTCCACTTGCATGAGTGAATGAACTCACACAAACCCTCTTCCTGTCCCACCCTTTTCCCCCTTCCCTCCCATGTGAGTTAGCAAATGCACCTGGACCTCCACCTATCCCGTTCCCCAACTGAGTCAGCAAGCACACACACCTTCCTCCCATCCCATCCCAACCCACACTAGTGGTTGAACACACACCCTCCTTCCATTCCATCCCCCCTCCCATTCATGCGAGGGCGTGAATGTGCATACCCTCTCTCCTCCCATCCCATCCCATCCCATCCCCTTCTTCCCTTCCTTCCTGAATGTGCAATGTAGTGAAGATGTACACCCTGTCTTCTCCTGTCCCATCCCCTTCTGTGCCTGCCCAAGTGAGTGAATGCATGTTCCCTCCTTCTCCCGTCCCATCCCCTTTCCCCGAGAAATCAGCAAAGAATTAAATCCATGAATGCTTGACTAGCAAATGTGGAGCCCTGGCTCTGAGCAAGTGACTCAACACCTGTGCTTTCATCCCTTCCATTAGGGAGCAGCATCCTAAGCCTAGGAAGTAGGACGTATCTTGTCCTGAACATATACCCATCTTCAAATAAGGTGCTCAGTGGAGATTTGATCTGTGCCTTCACTGTTCTCCTTTAGTTCAAGATGCAGAGGGCAGACGTTTGGTGTATCAATTGTAAATTACTTCTGTATAACTAACCACCAAAGAAGAAAAGCCCATTCATCTTTACAGTAAGAAAGAAGTGGAAGCCTGTGTAAGATCTGTTTAGAAGTAGGGGAGGGGGGAAGAGGCTGCCTTCAGTGGCCAGCTATTCCAGATTTCTAGATGACTAGCTACATTCTTCAGCAATCAGGCAACTGTTTTCTTGTATTCAGTTTATGGAGTGAAAACTTTTCATTTAAAAGGCATATGCTGGAGCTTAATGGTAACAGTATGTTTTACTACCCAACTTTACAAGTTTGCGGTGGTGTAGTTGTTGGGATTTCAGCAGAAAAGCAATATAATATTTGTGTTCCTCATAAACTGCATCGTTGCTTTGCTTTGTTTCTTCTAGTTAATGGAAAGACTGATCAGGCTCTGGAAGCAATTCAGCTCTATTTGAAGTTACTAGATAGCTCAACAAGAGAGGAATTCAGGAGGCTTCTTTACTTCATGGCTGTTGTAGCTCAGAATTCTGAGCTGAAGCTGCAGTCAGAGGCAAGTGTGATCACTTGAATAGAGAAATGGGCCTTGAATGCCACTTGGATGTGGGAGGGGCTTTCCTTGCTAAGTGGGCAGACTTCTAATGCTGCTTTTAGTGATGTGGATATCACCAGGCCATGGTTCCTTCCTTTATTCCTTGTTAATACTGGGGGAAAAGATGCTGTGGTAGGAACCCATGCCATGATTTCTTCCTGTGGTAGCATGCATCCTCCTGAGAAACAGCAATGCTGAAGTGAGAAAGAGGCACAGCATGGGTTTCTCTCACACACTAGAGGGGCTCCCATGCTATTAAAAATTAGGGTTGGAATATACTCTTACAGTTTTATTCTTTTGCAGGTGTTCTGTACAATCAATTTGCCTTTCTTTATATAATGCTTAGAATTGCTTAAATCCATGTGGCATCTGTGGCTTACTGTAGCCTTAAAAAGCAAACTATTAGCTGACAACTAGACAGTGTCTGTGTTTCAAAATGGAGAGTGTATGTTGGGTGGATGTAGCAAATGAACTGGGAACCCCAGTACTGACTTTTCATTCATTCTCCCCCCAATATTGTAGAGTGATAACAGAATGGTTGTGAAAAGAACTTTCTCTAAAGCTATAGTTGACAATAGGAATTTATCTAAAGGAAAAACAGATCTTTTGATTTTGTTTTTGGTGGACTACCAAAAAGATGTCTTAAAGGTAAGTGCCTGAAAAATCCCCCCTCCGCCCCAGCTTGTTATTTTGCAATTATTGAGCTGCAAATGACTGACATCAATCACTGGAGTGTTTTTCTTCATTCAAGATCCCAGGGACACTGCACAAAATGGTTAGTGACAAGCTGGTAGCCATACAGCAGGGGAAGGATTCCAACCTCAATACAGGTAACCATTATTTTAACAGGTTTTTTTTTAGTAAACTTGAGAACCACTTGATGCTTCTACTAACCCACTTTGGGCACAGTCCACTGTGGACATGGAACATATAAATGAACCCATAAATAAACTTCTTTTATATTTGGACTTTTCGATATCTTAAATGAGTATACACATGCATGCGCACGCACACACAGACATATATATAATGTAAGGAGGTAAAGAGAAGTAACCAATAAAAATATAACTGTGGTGCTAATGAAATTTCAGTAGTGCCGAGGTTTGGTTGGTGATGCATTGAGTCCATCAAACATGATTATTTTCATTACAAAATAATATAGAGAAAGTTTTGGCAGTATGGTGTGCAGGCTGCATAAACCTCTTGTCCATTTTTGTGGGCCTTGGTGCCCTCCCCCACTTGCTAGTGAACTACACCATCAAAAATTGGCAGCAATCCTGCTCTGTGGTACAGCATAGAGTGTTCTGCCTCGTAGAGAATTGCAGGAGCTACCACTAAACTTTGGTAACAATGGCAGCGACACTGGACCTACATACTGAATTGGTGGTCCAGTGTGAAGATAGCCACTTTGGTCTGGACTGAGAATCAGAGTACTGTATTGGTCAAAGACTTAACCTGGAAAACCCTGATTCAGATCAGTCTTCAGTCATAAAGCCAGTAGCCTGGACTTTAAGCAAGATAAAGTCTTTAACCATAACCCTTCAAACAGGGGTAGTAATAGCCCTTCCCTGGCCCTGTGGATATGTGAATGAAGTGTGAGCAATCAGGAAAAGCTCTATAGAAATAATAAGAATTATTACCAGGCTTCTGTGAATGATTTTTCGTGTTTACTTTAGGATATACTTTCTGCCAGCGGCTTGATGAAAGTGAGTATCACAAAAGTGCTAAGAAGACTACAAAAAAGGAGCTTATCTCTCTGCTAAAAACAATTGATGAGGACTCCAGTCTCTCTGCCAAAGAACGAAAGAAGTTGCTGGATCAGTTCTATGCTAGTAATCCTTCTATCTTTTTGCAGTATTTTGGTGAGAGAGGTACTGATGAGACTTGTTAGGCATGATCGGTGCTCTAGTCTTTGAAAACGCTTATATTGTATCTTTTTAGGACTTTTTTTTGTACTGTAATTAAATAAACTTGTTTTGTAAATATGGGTGGAATCCACCTGAAATAACACTATTTTAAAAAGAATTAAAGATGATGATAATTGAGAAATATGTTCAGTTCTCTTTATTTAAAAGTAAAACTGGGGTGAGAAGAGAAGTTTAGGTCTAGTGTCTATACTCATTTCACAGTTCTGTCGAAAGGCTAATGTAAACTTCTGATAATGAAACTTTTAAGTGGGGAAGATAAGCATTCTCTCTCAGATCACTTATTAGTACCAGTGTTTGAACTACAGCAATTATTTGAGTTGTGTTTGTTAGATAGCTCCAGGTTGACCTTGAACTAAGAGAACACTACAGTCCCTTGATGATTGTGTAACTATTGGCTGTGTAACTACTAGGATTTGTTTCTAAATTTATATTCAGGCAAGCACATGCCTTCCAATGAAGTATCAAGCAATGATTGCCTACCCATTTACTTGAGTATAAATCCTTTTGAACATGGTGATAAAAAAGAACTGGGCTACATGCTTGCTGAGCTATCTGCTTGCTACACAAAGAGTAATGCTTGTTGCTTTACTACAGGAGTGGGCAACTGTGGAAGGTTAGTGGGCTGCATTAGCCCTCTAGGAGACCTTGAGGACCACACCTGTTCTTGCATTAAATAAAAAAATTCAAGTGCCCCATAACTCCTCTGGAGGGTATGTGAACATTTTTTCACCATGTTCTAGGGTTCAAAAAAAAAGGCTCTTCTGGGCCTAAATTGGTCTGGGGTGTGTGCAAAATGTGGTTGAATTACACCCCCCAGTGGACATTTTGGGGTAAACAAAATTTTAATCTGTTTTGCAATTTGCAAATTTGTGAGGGGAGCAAACCTGATGGAAGTGCCTTCCACGCACCATTTTTGCTGCATTTCACAACACACACACAAAAAATTTTTTTGAAAAACAATCTTTTTATTTCTGTGTGCTACAAAAATGGCCCATGGGCCACACTTTGCCCACTTGTGCTCTAGGACATGTTCGGTTTGGATAATCTTTGTTACATATCTGTCTCTTTATTGTCTATTCCACTTAATGGAATACATGGCAATTGTACTCAGTAATGGAACAGTAACTAATCCTTAGGGTTCAGGGGACTTTTTTTTTTTTGCAAGATGGGGAGTAAGAGCCTACTCAAAAAAATAACGCATCCATAGCAGCCACAGTTGTGTAAACTGCCTTACAAAACTCTTACAAAGACATATCAATTAACTGGATACCAAGGGGATGAAAAGGAGAGTTTGGGATTTTTGCAGGCAGCTACCACTGCTGTGAAAATCACTGACTCTTGATACTGGCTTAAAACTGCAGGTGATGGTGATCTGGAAGGAACAGTTTTAAAACATTTATGGAAGTGTGGTCATGCTCTAGGGAACATCCACATAAATCTGTAGTAGAAATCTATTGGACTGTGGTAGAGCAGGTTTCAGTGTACCTTCTCTGACTAAGGAGGGTAGTTGTAAATCATCATTGGTGCAACCACTTCTGACCTTACATGGACACAAGAATTTGCATCTGTTCAGGAAGACTGATGATTAGTAGATATTATTGTGTTGAACCACAGGAACTTAAGGCCAACAACATTCTAAAACGGCAAATATGAGTAAAAGTTTCCAATGTGTCTTGTTGAAAATATTCCCTCTCTAGGAGACTACTGTTACAGCCTCCACTTGATATTTATTGTTACAATACCTTTTACTTCATACTTAGTTCATTATCTCTCTAAAGTACAAATATTTCTTTAATAATTAAGAGGTAACTGATTTCAAAAATTTATTGTGAAGGTAACAAGCATGCAGAAGTCAAGTTGGACATCTTTAATTTACATTCTTGTTCTCACCATGATGAGCCTGTGTTAATGGAGCTGTTTGGATGTAATGACTTAGCCAGGTACTCAGAATTCCAAGTTCAAATGGTTCAGTAAAATACATGGCAATTGTAATTGTAATTGTAATGGTAATTGTAGCACTATGGTTTCACTTTAACTGCAATGACAACATCCTGTGAAATCCTGGAGTTCATAGTTTTGTGAGGTACTAGAGCAAGGCTTTCCAAATGGTGTGCCGTGACATGTTAGTGTGTCACCTGAAGTGTGTAGGTATGTTGCCTACAATCTTGGAACTGTATGTTATTATTTATAAATCATATATTTTTAAAACTATAAATGAAAAGTTTTCATGAGATATGTTGTGTCTCCATACATTTTGTTAGTAGAATTTATGTATGTCCCTGTATCTCTCATAAAACTGAATTACTGTGTTGTGAAATGATGCATGTCTAAAAAAGTGTGTCACCAACATGAAAAGTTTGGAAAGCTCTGTACTAGAGCTTTTGAGTTAAGAATTCTAAGAGCCCCTCCCTGAACTGCAGATACTAGGATTGCATAGGATGGAACCATGGCACTTAAAGTGGATTTATGATGCTATAATTGTGTAGTGCAAAGGGGTCCCAGCTGTGGATACAGAAGATCCCACCTAAGCACTTGTTTCAGTTGCTTTGAGTTGTTTCCCAGCTACTGTTCTCCTTTTGAGATATCTTTTCTGTTTCTGCTGTGGAGACCAGGGGCAGAAATACAGTGGAAGGAATAGGGATAGTTTCCTACATCATAAAAAAGAGCAGTTCCAACATGTTTCAGCAAACTTTTTATTCAAAACTAACAATATACACATGTGAAGTGAAATAACCAGGTCAGGTCAGCCTTGCAAGATAAACAAAAACATTTTTAACCTTCTAGAGACCACCTGAAAGCTCCTTTGAGAATGAATCTAGGGAAGATTTTTTTTACTTTCTCCAGCTTCCACTTATGATTTCAGTTGGGTGGCCAAACTTATAGATTTATTTTTTCCCCATCATGCTGGGGGTGTGGGTGAAGCAGGTTTATCTGTTTTCCTCTTTTCTCTTAGTTTTGCTGTTCATAGATACTCAGCAAGGCATTCTAGAGGTAGCTGCTGTTTTCTTTGCGTGTTGTAAGGAGTCATACATGCTAGAGTAAACTTCGGCCCTTTTCACATGTTTTTTTTTTAGCGCGAGCGCCCCTTAAGCACCGCGCAAATGGGAGTGCCGCTCCATATGACACACTCCCACTTGCGCAGCGCTCACGAGGCTGCAGCGGGGCGGGCGCGCATTTTTTGATTTTCGTCTTGAAGCCGAAAATGCCCCGCGCTTGCGCAATGCTCGCACTGCCCTTGCGCACTTACTGCGTGCGGTGCGTCGGCGAGCCGGGTGGGTAGTGCTTCCTTTCCCAGCGCAGCCTACATCTCCCACAGTGCCCTGCGGAAGGAAGGGGCGGGGCGCTCGCGCGACGGTCGCACAAACAGGAAGTGACCTGCGGAAGGAAGGGGGGAGTGGCAGCGTCTTGGACAAGGCTTCTCACGTGAGACGCCCTCCCCCGTCGCGCAAAAAGGTACCATACGAAAAGGGCCTTCATTATGTCACAGCTCAAGGTTTATTACATTGTTTACTGCAAACATTCTAGTGCAACCTGACATCAAAAGCCTGTGTTTTTCCAGCCCCCATTCAGCATCCTCCCAATGATGCTGCTGCTAAAAAAATCTAGCTAGACAGAGCATAAGAAGGAAGGGGTAGGCAGGTGTAAACAACTTTTTAAAAAGGAACTTCTTTGTCAGATGCTTTGTTAACTGAGCTGTGTGTGTATTTTCTCTGAATCCATGTTCTATTGAGGCTTGGCAGTTAATTATTTTTTGTAGTTGCCAATGAGATGTTTTTCTTCCTACTCCATAAATGCAAAATAATGGTGTTCTTTTTGTACCTCCTGTTTGACAAGAGAATTTTATAGAAGAAAGGCAGAAGATGATGCATGCACTCCCTTATTTCCAGTTCATGATGCTGTTAGGATTAGGTATTATGTGGGCAGCCAAGGACTGCTGCCCTCACACATATTGTGTGCAAGGAAAGGAAAGTGATTTCCTTACTGCCTTTGCTGGCATAAAACAACCATAGTCTGCCAATTTCTTCTATGAATAGAGTCCCTTCGTTTAGCTGCTTCTTCATGACATAACAAGAAAAGTTAACCAAGCAGGCTGTGTCCTGAAACAAAATGGAACCTGGCAGGATTTTGAAAAAAGAGGCTATGAACTCCTCTAGCCAGGGAAAATGTGCCTGGAGATTGCTGGAGATTATATTTGTTACTTCTTGATTTTTTTTTTAAATTATAAACAACATTTCTGTTGTCTCATACTATTTTCTGGCAATTCCTGTTACCAGCTGCAACATTTTATTGCCACTCTTTAGTGGGCTTCATTCTAATTCCAAGACCTATTGGAACAAAAATTTCTTTTCTCCTCTTTCTGTCCCCTTTTTAAAAAGCCTTTTAGAGGCATTGTGTTATAGTACATCAGTGAAATGGTACTTTTGCACTATAACTTTTAAAGAATTTTTTTAAAAAATTAGGAGAAAATTTGCCTTTCAAACCACAAGGTCACCTCAGCAAACCATGTCCCCAGTTTCAAAAAATCTTTGGAACAGCCCTGGTATAGTTTCAAGGTAACTGCTGCACGCAGCCCAAAAGAATGGAAAAAATTAATGGAGAGGCAACATCAAGCAACAAATCCCAAGGAGCGACACTGTGAGAATTCACTTTTCTTTAGACGAGTCTTGAAGAGCTCTGTGCTGCTAATGGCTTTTTTTCTTCTTTCTTTGGAGGAGAGGAAACTTCTGTGATGTTGCTCCAGATTTTGCCTGCTGGTTGCCAGAATAAAATTTATTAAATACAAAAGTGACCTGATATCTTTATTTGTGGACATTTATTCCTAAGAAAGACTTCGTTAATCATATGCACTCAAGGAGGAGAGAAGGAGGGAGATGAATTTAATTGAGGCCTGTATGCAAACTGAACAAAATCGAAGCAAAAAAATAAAAAAGGATGTTGTCCCAAGATTGATTCTAAAAAAAAAAGTTTTGTGTGAGAGTTGATTTACCCTGAAAAATTGAAAGAGATGGAAACAGGTTAAAATAAGGGTGCTGTATCTGCTTAGTTTTTAAATATTCTGTGAGAAGCCATCAGGGAAAAAGCATTTTTCTGCAAAATGGGGAATTAAATTTAAGATGAAGGCTTGGACAAAGTAGCTTAATATGGTCACAGATTTAGGATGATGAATGGATTTGCTTATGAATTCTGTAATAGTTTTTAATGTAAAATGGTATAAATGGGGCCCTGGTGGCGCAGTGGTTAAATGCCAGTACTGCAAGCCACAAGGTTGTAAGTTCGATCCTGCCCGGCTCCAAGGTTGACTCAGCCTTCCATCCTTCCACAGGTCGGTAAAATAAGTACCCAGCTTGTTGGGGGCATGTATAGAAATGTTTCGAAATACCGTACATGTTATTTGTAAGTTGTTTGCTGCCTCGATCCATATGGAGAAGGCGGGATACAAATAAATAATAAAAAAGATTTGAGGCAATTATGTTACCAAACATGTAACAGTTCGACAGTTTTAATTAGTGAGTATATATTTACAGATTTCAGATAATGATACTGGGTTATAAGGATATGGACACATTTGGAACTATTAAGTAGTGAAAAGAACAGGTTGCTTACCTGTAACTGTGGTTCTTCGAGTGGTCATCTGTGCCATCATACACTAGGAGCTTTAGCGCCTGCGCGGTAGCGTTCGGAAACTTCTAGAGCTTGTTCGCTTGGCGGGAACCCCTCCCCCACGCCGGTACTGCGCATGCTCCTCCCGCCGAGCAACGGTCTCTCCTCAGTTCTGTCGTCCGCCGTAGAACCTACAGGGACCTGAGAAAGAGGGGAGGAAGGGCGGGTGTGATGATGGCACAGATGACCACTCGAAGAACCACAGTTACAGGTAAGCAACCTGTTCTTCTTCTTCGTGGTCTCTGTGCCTTCATACACTAGGAGACTGTGTAGCTTACCGGTCGGACGGCGGGTCAGGTCCTACAGCACGGAAGCCAACACCTCACGTCCAAACCGGGCATCTCTGCGCGACCGGCAGTCGAGCCTGTAGTGGTGCACGAAGGTCGATGGTTGGGACCAGGTCGCCACACGGCAGAGTTCATGCAGGTCAACTCCTCGCAGGAGGGCCGCAGAAGTAGCCACAGCTCTGGTGGAGTGGGCTCGAAGCAGGACTGGCGGAGGCTTCCTCGCGAGCTCATACGCCAGTTCAATAGTCCTCACCACCCACTTGGAGAAGCGCTGGGTGGACACTTTTAGGCCCCTCCGACGTCGCCCATAGCAAACAAAGAGATGCGGCGTCTGTCGGAAGGAGAGTCCTGTCCTTGTAGAAAGCCAATGCCCGACGCACGTCCAGGGAGTGGAGGGACCGCTCCAACGGTGTCGTCGGGTTCGGGAAGAAGGCAGGCAGGATGATATCCTGGTTGAGATGGAAACTGGACACCACCTTTGGCAGGAACGAGATGTCAGGTCTCAGGACCACCTTGTCCCTGTGGAAGACCGTGAAGGGCTCATCGGAACGAAGAGCTGTGATCTCACCCGCTCGCCTCGCTGAGGTCACCGCTACCAGGAAGGCAGTTTTCATTGTCAGGAGCCTGTCATCCGAGGTCGCCATCGGCTCGAAGGGCGGCTTCGTCAGCTGCGAGAGCACCAGCGAGAGGGACCACGGCGGTAGCGGCGGCAATACCGGCGGGTAGAGATGATGAAGTCCTTTCAGGAACCGCTTAACGGTATCGTTCCTGAAGAAGGCCGAGAGCAGATCGTGGCGGTTGGTATGCCACGATCGCGGAGAGATACACCTTCAGGGATGGAAACGCCAGGCCCTGTTGCCGGAGGTGCAGGAGGAAGTGCAGGACGGTCGAGAGCCCCCGGGGCGATACCGGCTCACTCCTCTCGTTAGCGAAGGTCAGGAAGCGTCGCCACTTGTATTGATAGTTGCGACGGGTGGATTCCTTCCTGGCCGCGACGAGGACGGTACCGAGCACGGGATCGTCTAGTGCGATATCCTCCAGGCATGGAGGGCCAGGCGTGGCAGGTCCGGATGGAGGACTCGGCCGCCGGAGTGGGAGAGCAGGTCCGGTGTCGGTGGCAACCGGAGCAGGTCGTCTCGCGCGGCTTGTAGCAGGGGTGCGAACCAATGTTGCCTCGGCCAGTACGGGGCTACCAGGATCGCGTCGGCTCGGTCGGCGAGGATCTTCGATATCGTCCGGCCGAGCAGCGGGAACGGCGGGAACGCGTAGAGGAGTTCCCCGGTCCACGGAAACTGGAAGCGTCCCCGATGGAGGCACGATCGTGGCCCGCTCTGGAACAGAATCGGCGACACTTCGCGTTTTCCCTGGTCGCGAAGAGGTCGATCGATGGTTCGCCCCAGCGGTCCCGAATCGAGTCTGAACGCCTCTCCGGAGAGAGACCATTCGTGATGGGATGAGGTGTCCCTGCTGAGGGCGTCTGCCGTGGTGTTCTCCTGCCCGGCCAGGTGAACCGCCACGGGATGCGTGTGCAGGCGAATGCACCATTCCCACAGGCCGAGCGCGATGTCGAGCAGGGTCGTGGAATGAGTCCCACCTTGTCTGTTGATGTAGCAGACGGCGGTGGTGTTGTCCGTCAGAATCAGGACCGTGCGCCCCGCCACGGCATGGCGGAACGCCCGTAGGGCTTTCCAGACGGCAAGCAGCTCCAGCGCGTTGATATGGAGAGCGGTCTCGTCGTCGGTCCATCTGTCGCGGACTTGAGATCGCCGCAGTGGGCACCCCATCCATACAGGGAGGCGTCGGTCGTTACCGTCACCTTCGGTGTCGGCTGTTGGAAAGGCATCCCCGACATGAGATTGCGTCGCGACTGCCACCATCGGAGGGATGAGCGGACGTCTCCCGGCAGCTGCAGTCGGAGTGTCTGTTCGTCTCGCAGGGGGTCGAATATGCGGACGAACCAGTGTTGAAGAGGTCTTGCTCTCAGCCTGGCGAGATATGTCACAGCGGTCGTCGCAGCCATGTAGCCCAAGAGCTGCTGGACGCTTCTCGCAGATAACGTCGGGGCCGTACGAGCGTGAGCGGCGGCCCGGATCAAAGTTTGTGCTCGAGACTCTGGTAGGTACGCCCTGGCGGAGGTCGAGTCGAGCGTCGCCCTCGATGAAGTCCAAGATCCTCGCCGGCTCGAGGTGGGACTTCTTCGGATTCACTCGTAGACCAAGGCGGGTCAGGAGTGACAACGTCATGTGGACGTCGTGGTAAAGTCTCTGTTTGCAGGACGCCACCAACAGCCAATCGTCGAGGTAGGGGAAGACGGAAGCGCCCTTCGTCCGCAGGTAGGATACCACCGGGGCCATGCACTTGGTGAAGACCCTTGGGGCAGTCGAGAGTCCGAACGGCAGCACCTTGTACTGGTAACAGGTGTCGTCGACTGCGAAGCGGAGGTACCGTCTGTGTTGCGGGCGAATGGCGATATGGAAGTATGCGTCTCGGAGATCGATGGAGGCGAACCAGTCCCCTCGATGTAGGAAGGGTAGGATCGACGGTATCGTGACCATCTTGAACCTTTTGGGGCGGATGTAGTAGTTCACCCCTCTGAGGTCTAGGATCGGCCGGAGGGTACCGTCGGCTTTCGGTACCGTGAAGTACCTGGAGAAGAAGCCGGTGGTCTTGGCCTCTTGCGGGAGCCGCTCGATCGCCCCTTTCTGGAGGAGGGATTGGATCTCTTCCAGGAGGGCCGGACTCGACGGCGTGGAGTAATAAACGCCGCGAGGAGGAATATCGAGAAACTCGATGGCGTAGCCAAGACGGACGATGGAAAGCACCCAAGAGTCCGTAGTGACATACTGCCACTCCGCTAGGTGTCGAGCGAGAGTCGGTCGGTCTCCGAGCGCTGATGGTAGGCTGAAGAGTGGGTATTGGCGGGTCCTGCCAGGCACGTCAAAACCGAGACTTCGTCTCGGAGGAGGACTTCTTCGACGAAGGCGGGCGCGCCATCGTGCGTCTGGCCGATGAGCCGGAGGACGGTCTCGACTGTCCAGACTGGGCCGACGCTGGAACGACGAGGTGGAAGATCGTCGCCAGGATGGTCGGAAGGTGGAGGCCCTGCGGGTCTGCGTGGCCGGCTGCAGCCCGATCTTTTTTGCGGTCAGTCTCGCCTTGACGAGATTGTCCAAAGCTTCGTCTGTGGACGAATTGAATAGGCCTTCACCGTCGAAGGGAGATCTCGAATCCTCCTTCTGGTGTCCTCCTGGATGTCGGCCGGTCGAAGCCAAGCATGGCGGCGGAGGCCGACGGATCCCGCCATGACCCGGGAGGCGATCTCCACTGCGTGCCGGGAGGAGGCCATCTGGTGCCGAGCGATGGAGATAGCCTCATTGAAGATCACGGAGGAGGCTTGGCGGATGTCCTCCGGTACCGCTTCCATCGCTGGTTGCAGGCGATCGAGCACCTTCTTCAGGTATGCCGCGAGGCAAGCCTGAGTGTTGGACAGCCTGATCTGCAAGGAGGCAGCCGAATAGAACCTCCTTGCGTAGGCGTCCACTCTGCCCTCTTTGTCCGGCGGGGTGGTGTGTTGCCTGCCGGAGCCTTTCGTCTGCGCGGACTCGACGACCACAGAGTTCGGTGCAGGGTGATTAAATAGATAACCGGCGTTATCCTTCTGCACCCTGTAGAGGTGTTCTAACCGCTGCGGTATCGGCTGAGCCGAGGCCGGTCTATCCCAGGCGGCCTTCACCAGTCTGGATACCCGGGGCAGGAGAGGCAGCGGGGCCGTGGAAGGTCGCTTCTCCTCGAAAACGGAGAAGGCTGGATCGTCATCCTCCGGCTCCGCATCGGCGATCTTAAGGCCGAGGGTAGTGGCCATGCGGAGCAGCATCGCAGAGAACTGGTGGACGTCCTCTGGAGCAGAATCTGGGATCGGGTCCCCGAATCCCAACGGAGGAGACTCCTGGGAGGCCGCCTCAGACACCTCAGACTCCGCACTCGAGTCGTACGACTCCGAGCTCGGTGAGTCCTCTCGCCGCTCGCTCTCCGGCTCCTTCGTAGTCGCCGCAGGTGTTGCCTTCCTAGGCTTCTCCGCAGCCGGGGCGGTGGTAGCAGCAGCGTCCCGCTTGGGATGGCTGACCACGGACTTCACCCTCTTGGTGGTGACCGGGGTAGTCTGGCAGGCTGACGTCGTCGTAGCCCGCTCAGTCACCACCGACTCCGTAGGGCGCGTCGCCGTCGCCGTGACCCTAGGAGGTGGCGATATCGCCCGATACCGTGGTGAAGGCTCCCTCGCCCTATGATATCGAGGGGAGGGAGAGCGGCTGAAGGAGCGGCGGTCCGACGGAGATCGGCTTCGGCGTCGACGGACCGAGCCTCGTCCCCTCTAGGCGAGCGCGATTCGCGCTGTCGACGAGGTGACCGGGACCTCCGGAAGGTCTCCCAGCGACTCGGGCCACGATGGTACCGATCCCGGTACGATGGCGAATGGGACCGATAGGAGGCCGGGCGCTCTTCCACACATTCCTCGCGTACCTGGCCACGTAGGACGCCGAGGTGTATCTTGAGGCAGACGAGCGAGGTTGTTCCTCTCTTGTCTCCCTCGGAGGCGGCGAGGCCACCGGACGCTCGGAAGAGCGGGACCGGGACCTGAAGGAGGTCGAACGCCGCTCCGGAGAAGCAGAGGGCTCTCTCTGCTGCAGGTCGGCCGACCTGCGACGGCTAAGAGGGCGGTGGCGCTCCTCCACCAGGGTTGGAGGGCTGCCACAGGCGAGTCCGGGCGCTGTTGGGGAACGTCCTCGATCTCATCCTCCGAGAGGTCGACGGACTCGCCTCGCCCTTTGGAAGGCTGCTGAGTAGGAGGAGGAGTAGGAGGTCTGAGCGTCCCCAGCCGGGGAGCGCTTCTTTTCCTTCTTCTTCTTCTCCTTCTCCTTGCCCTTGCCTCCGTCCGGAGCAGGGCGCTTTTTTGCAGGCGTCTCCGTAAGGGGAGCCTCAGCCTTCCTCGCCGTCGAGGATCCTTTAGCTGACTTGGCAGCCGCCGACAGCTTCGGGATCCTCGGTAGCGCCGAGATCGGCGTTTCGCCGGACCGAGCCCGATACCGACGAGGTGGACGGACGGCAGCCGCCGATACCGTCGATGGCGTGGTCGTCTTCTTGTCGGCCATCTTGGAGGTGGAGGTCTCGTCTATCGCCCGCAGAGACTGCTCCCAACAAAAAGATTTGAGTCTCGCGGAGCGGTTGCGAAGAGTTTGCGGAGTAAAATCCCTGCAAATTGGGCAAGTCCGGATGTTGTGGGACTCGCCCAAACAGAAGAGACACTCCTTATGGCCGTCGTTGAGGGCAACCTTGCGGCCGCAGGACACGCACTTCTTAAAGAGCGCGGACATAAGACGAAGAAACGCCAAACTCCGAAATCCAAAAGACGAAAACCGAAGGGGGAGTCCGAAAGAGAGGTCAAAGACAGTCCAAAGTCCGTAAAACCGTGAAAAACAGCAAGCCAAGCACGACGTGAGAGGAACAAACTAAAGAACCTTCCGTACGCGGCGGCGGACGAGAAAGAACTGAGGAGAGACCGTTGCTCGGCGGGAGGAGCATGCGCAGTACCGGCGTGGGGGAGGGGTTCCCGCCAAGCGAACAAGCTCTAGAAGTTTCCGAACGCTACCGCGCAGGCGCTAAAGCTCCTAGTGTATGAAGGCACAGAGACCACGAAGAAGAATAATAAGTAATTGAGTAATATTTAGAAAAATTAGCATTATCAATTAGCAGTATCAATGGTATTTACAGTGTAAATTTTTTTATTATGCAAGTATGTTGTAACAGAACATAATACAAGAAATAAGGATAGATACATTAACAAAAAGTTTATATGTTTTCTCTTTTAGAAAGTATCAATTGGAGTCGGGGAAAGAAAAGGTTAGATTTTTTAAAATTTTAATTTATTTATTTTGAGACACTTGGAATAAGTAGTAGGCTGTACTCTGTCTACTGTAAAGGAACGGGGAGGTTGATTCCTTTCTGTTGTGTTTTTCTTTTTCTCTTACATTTCTTTTTCTCTCTGTTACTTTTTAACTTTTTTACTTCATGTTTCTATAGTTGCTTAGATTTTTTTTCCTGTTCCTTTTACATATTCATTTGTGTATTTGTAGTGGTTTTTTTTTTTTTTGGAAAATGTTAATAAAATTAACATGTATCCCTCCCCCATCAGCTTTCAGAGTAGAAAATCCTGTTCAAAAGCCAATTACCATTTTAATTGTATTAACAGTATTTGGAGAAACATTTCTAAAAGTACTAATCTGATCAATGGGCTTTTCCCTCTGGAGAAAAAGAGTCAAATGTAGTTGTAAAAATGTAAAATAGTACAAGAAGAAGAAAAAATGATTCAAACAAATCCACTGTAACTAATAAGGCACAGGAAAGCTCCTTTATGTGTTATGTTGCAATCAGGTACATCCTGATTTTGGCTTAACTTGTGGCAGACCTGCCCTAAGTCCGGCTGTGGCAACTAACTGTAATAGTAAGGGCTGGGAAACTACCCCTTAAACCTGAGAACCATAAAGTGTTATCTGGTTGTACAAAATCTGCAGCTAGATAGGACTATCCCACAGTAATACAGCTGACGCCAATATCACACAGGTTCTTTGGTGTCTATCGAATATACGGTAGCTATTGAGCCAATCTGATTCTGAAAGGTATCCTGCATTTCAGTAACTGCTTTGTCCCAAGGTTGGCTTTATTTTCTGATGGTATCATTTTCAGCTTGGTCTTGCATTTTTGGCCTTTTGTTCAAATGGCTGATTATAATGATCTCAAGTAATGCTGAAACCATGTTGTTTTCCTTTTTGGACTTGCTGAAGTTTCCCATCAGTATCTTTATATAAAGTGGTTAGCTTTGGGGATTCAGAATTCATTCCCTTTTAGGCAATTGATAATGGTTGGGGTTTGCTTTTTGGCTTTTCTTTGGTAACTGTAAAAGCAGTTTATTATCTGCTTATCTCTGTAAAAAGCTATCATTTTTCTTTTTTGGCCTGCTCTCACTATTTATCAGGGCTAAACCAACGCTGCCAGAATAGTTCCCATTGTTTTCTGGATGGAAACCAAGTTTGAGCTGTTGGAAATTTCCAAGCAGTGGTAAAATACCATTCAGATCCACAAGGGAACTTGAATTTGATAAATGATTGCAATCATTCATCTACTAGTCTAGTCTACTAGTCTACTAGTAGATCTATAGCCCCTACAGTATTAGAGACAGTATGTTTCTGTAGCTTGGTTGGTGAGTGCAGTAAGGTATGGTCGCACTCATTTCTTGCTGATGGGCTTCCCTTTCTGGGCAAATGGTTTGCTGCTGTGTGAACAAAATGCTGGACTAGAAAAGACTCTGGCCTGAGACAGACCTCTGGTTTGAGATCCAGCATGGCATTTCTTATATGCCTATCTTGGTTTAACCTGGGGGGGGGGAAACACATTTTGATGAAAAAGAATACCAAAGGATCCATCTCAGAAGTCTACCAAGAATGTTAAGAATTATTCTAGCAGGATGATAACAATAGACATGTTCTGGACAATAAAATTATTACTTGGGGGTGGGGAGAAAACCAATTTCCTTATAACCCTTTATCTTATATCCTCCTAAGAATAAATGTAGGGTGAATAAATATCAGATATTAACTGCAACATCAGCTGCCTCTACACAACCATTGGCTTTGTTTTCATAATAATTTTCCCCCAATGGAAAGGTTTCAGTTTCATATTAGCCATATTTTTCAGCCTAAATATGCTAATATGTGTTGAATTTACAAAGTAAATGAGCTTGGCAATGCGTGGAATTTTAATAATTTTAAAAAAATCTGTTAAGAGTGCATTTATGAAAATCCTGTCACTAGCATGTGGCCAATGAGATGGCGTTCTTAGTCCTGTCACCATGTATCCAAAATGCTCTCCAGAGTGAAACCCATCTGGCATCAGCTTTGTCTTTTTGATTCCAGTATGAAGACTTTTATTTGTGCCCCTTCACAGCAAAGCATTGTTCCTTTTGTTTTGATGGATCCGGCTTTTTGGTTTGGGTTTCTGTGACCTATTGGTTATATACGGAGTTTTATTAAGTAGCTGCGCATCACCCTTGGGATTGTTGTCCCCTTACACACTGATTTGAGGAAACACACTCACACGGACGACAACCACACCGCAGGGCTTGATGTCTCCATAAACGATAGGGCACACAGTCAAGCAAAGACGTTTATTTTACAGGAATGGGGGAAGATCTGTGCTAAATAAAGGCTCCAGACAACAAACACAATATGTTGCAGGTAGCTCTTCTACCACACCCCGTGGCAGCAGCATCCACTCCTTAACCCAACCCCCTTCCGAAACACCACGATGTTGAGAAGGAGTTTTATCGAAAACCAGCCCTCTGCTTTTGGATACTGATGAGGCCATTTCCACACTGGACTGTTATAGTGCTATTATTCCACTTTCAACATCCTAGGGAATCCTGGGGTTTGCAGGTTAGGGAGGGGCCAGTGGTCCCTCCCTAAACTGCAAACCCCAGGATTCCCTAGGATGTTGAAAGTGGAATAATGCACTGTAACCGTCCAGTGTGGAAATGGTGTGACAATGGGCCCCTGTCTTTCTGAGGGGCGGGCGGGCGGGAACGGAGGGGCTGCCCTGTCCGCCTCGCGCGGGCTCCCCCCACCCCCATGAGGGCGCGCGGGGAGGACGGGGAAGCCCGGATGCTGCGGAAGGGCTGACGAGAGACCCCCTCGGGAGCCTTCCGGGCGGGAGCCGCCTTTTTGTCCCCTCCCGCCCTCAGTGAACAGTCCTGTCTCCTCGTGTTGACCGCCTCGCTACACGAGTCACACACACACGCCACCCGCTGTGTCCCCGGGGCGCGCCAGCTCCTCTTGCGGCGGCTTTGACGCACCCTCCCCGGCCCCCTCCCTCCTCGCCCTGGCCGCGCACAGACATGGCGGCGCCCTTCGAGGAACCGGCAGCTTCCGGCCCATTGCAGACACCCGGTTGGCCGTGAGGAGAGCGGCGGCGGGAGGGTAGGAGCTGCCCCGCGCCTTGCGTTCCCGTTGGAGCGCACTTGTGGTGGTGGTGTTGTTGTTGTGGCTGCCGCGCCCTTTTCCCACCGAAGAGCTGGGTTAGTGGCGAGGAGGCGGCGGCGGCGGCAGCAGCAGCAGCATCACCAGAAGGTCGCTCGATGCCCGAAGTTGCCCCCTCCTCCCTCCTCCCCCCTCAGGACGCCCACACAGGTAAGCAGGAGGGATAGGAAAGAGAGCGGCGTAACGATGGCGGGGGCGGGGGCGCTCGCCATGTCCTGCAACTCAGTGGTTCCTTGCGCGCTGCCTCCCTTCCTCCCCGAGGCAGAGAGCACCACCGGCTAGCTTGGGGGTGTTGGGGGTAGCGGTGTTTTTGGCCCCCCGGTTGTCCTCCTCCTTTCTCGGGATGGGGAAATGCAGGGGGAACAAAGGAGGCCGCCCCCTCCCGCCGCGCCAAGCCCTGCCTGTTCTGCCGTCAGGCGTCCCGAAGCGCCAGCCGAGTGGAGGGTGAGATCACCCAGGAAGAGAGGAGGGTGAGGCTCGGTTGTCAGGACGCGCCATAAACAACTCCCCACCCGCCCGCCACAGGCTTGGCGCTGCAGCAGAAGTGGCGTTGGTTGTTTTTTGGTTTGGTTTGTTTTGCGCGTCCCGCTCGCTGGGACAGGCGCCGAGTCGGTGGGGCCCCGGACTGCCCGGCGACCCTTCACCCGCGGGGACGTGCAGTCTTCTGGGTGCCCCACGGAGCCAGTGCTGGGGAGTCGTCGTGCCCGGAAAGGGCGCGGGAGGGGGGATGCCGCCGATTTCGTCACCCTCAAAGCAGGCTCGGTAAAGGTGAGCGCACCTTAGGGCCTTTCTGCACTACACTGTTGTAGTGCTATTATTCCACTTTCCACCTCCTATGGAATCCTGGGGTTTGTAGTTTAGGGAGAGGGCCTTTAGAATTCTCAGCCAGAGAGCTCTTTGGCCTCAGAAAACTACAAACCCCAGGATTCCACAGGATGTCAAAAGTGGAATAAGAGCACTATAACAGTGTAGTGCAGAAAGGGCCTTAGTTAAAGGGTAAAATTCGTGTTGTGCTTTTGTTCATGGATTGAGGCCATTGTTCCAGAGCTGGCGAATTGTACACGCATCTGCTCAGATACCCGTTGCGTTCCACCAGGCTGACTCCCCTGTAAGTGGTTGTAGGAACTGTCCCTTTGATTCCCACCCCTCCATCCCTGCCTCAAACCTTTTAGGTTTGGGGTGTACGTTAGGAAATATTTTGTTCTCATCAAAGATGTATAACTTACACATCTGTATAGGTGTATACCCTATCTTCCAGATTTCAGAACATCGTGGCTGACTACAACATAATGGGATATAATTTATATAATAACTGTCCAGCAACCCTCTCTCCTCCAAGAAAGAATTCCATACTGTAGTATTATCTGTTTTCATCCATTCCAGTTCACACCCTATCCAAATTCTCTTAATCTGTTTAGAAATGGTTACGCAGGGGGCGGGGTAGTGGGTAAGGGGGCTGGGTTTAGAATACAGTGTGACACGAATTATTGTGTCAGGAACACAGATTAGCTTTTGTGTTGGCTGCTTGTTTAGTCAAATTTATAATAGTTTACAGAGATCTTTAGAAAGTCATTCTGTAAAATAAATAAAAACGAAGAAATATCTCATTTTTTCCTACTAGGCCTAATTCAGCACAAATTCTGGAAAAACCTGTTTGCTGTGCATACATCACTAACTGTTTGCTAATATAATAGGGGTCTTTACAAAAGGCTTGGTTCTTTTTTTATTTCTAAGTTCTTGTGTACTTTCCACAGGGAGATTTGTAGAAAGGGCAAATGGGAAAGAACATAAACTTATTTTTAAGGTGATAAAGCTATCTGGTTGTTGTTTCATTTCTATTAATATGAGGCAGAGGGGGAACATGGGTTGTAGGAAGAAATTGAGACATGACTGGAGGGATCCTTGTCTCTTACGTGTGTTAAGGGACCATTACACACTACACAGTTATAATACTATGATTCTGTTTTAACTGCTGTGGCTGCATCTTGGGGAATCCTGGCAGTTTAGTGAAGCACTAGGACTCTTTGACAGAGAATTCTCCTTAAATTGCAGATCGCAGGATTCCATACGACTGAACCATAGCAATTAAAGTGGAATCATAGTGCTATAAATGTGTAGGGTGAAGAGGCCCATAGTCTTCTCATTCTGTGTCTTCCTTTCAGTCTCTCTTTATTTGAATGCTGTTTGGGCCAAACCTACCTAGAAAATATAGTTTCTGAACGAAGTACCTTTTCTTCAAAGATTGTCTGCTGCTGTGATTAACCAATAGGAAGTGAAATGGATATATACTCACAATGAGTTGTTTTGTTGCCGTCCGTCTTCTACTTTCTGTGTGTGACCTTTCACTGTTCTGAAATGTTTCTGAGACGATGGTCTTTGAAGTCCTGGCTGAAATTAAACCCCGTTGTTTCCAAGGAAAACTGTTGGATGAAAAAGAAATAAGCTTGTGAATGTACAAGAAGAAAAAGAAAGTCTGAAAAAGCTATCACTGTACTATATTGTGAAAAAGAGGGAAGGTAGAGGTATTTGGGACCATGAATGATGGCAAGAAAAACAAATCCTCAAATTGGGGAAGGAGTAAACAGGGAAAGTGAGGAAAGGAAGGAGGAAAATTGTGTGTGTGTGTGTGAGGGGGGAATTCCAGGATCATAAAGAGGACAAGTGATAAAGAAGGGAAGCATCTTTCATACAGAAAGAGGACATAAGGAAGATGCCCAGATGAAAAGGTTTCTCCTCTGTTAGTTTCCCATTCTTAGGGTTTGGTGTGTTTTGCTTGACTGCTTTTTTGGTATGAGTGAGCATTCATTCATGTGAACTCCATCATGCATTACAAAGTGGTGTAAGTCACCCCATTTCATATAGAATTAGGTTGAAGAAGACCATAGGAGATAGACCTAGGGGCCTAAATACCCTAAAGGCACCAGATCCCATCTGATCTTGGATGCCAAGCAAGGTCAGCCCTGCCAATGAATATTAGGTGCTGCAGGCTATATTTCAAAAGAAGGAACTGTCAAAAGCACCTCTTAGTGTTCCTTGCCTAAGAAAACGTATGAAATTCATAGAGTTGCCATAAGCCAACAGGTGACATTGTGTGCACATATATGCAGTGGTGGAAGAACTGTGCTCTAAAACCAGAGATGGCATCCTGTTGGTTAGTCCCAGCTAGAGCAGACCCATTCAGTCAATTGTTGAATGGTAAATCAACATGTAGATAAATGTAATAGATTCAATGGGTCTGCTCTACTCACAACTATAAGAGAAATGTAGGTCCAGGTCTGTCACAGCATCCATGTAAAAAGCAAAAGTAGTGACTGAAAGTGCTGAAAGGATAGGTTTAAATCCAGTTCTAAGTTCCAGCTATAGTAGACCCATTGAATGAACAGGAACTTGGTAGCTTAATACTAACAAAAGTGGCGTTTGAATCAGCCTGCTCTTATAATTGGATTTAAACCTATCTGTTCTCTGCTTTTCTTTTTGTCCAGGTATCTGCTGCACCAAAACTGTTCTGACAACAACTTTTGAGGCTCTGAAACCAACACCAAATTTAGCTGGAGAAAAACTACTTCTGGGGTGAAGCAATTTTAGAACTAGATGGTTTGCTAATGAGTGGTACAGCTTTCCATTCCCTGCTGTGCATGCTGAACTTTCACTACCCGTTTACTGCTTTGCACAGATTTGGCAGGACTCAGGTTTATCAGACAACTTGGGTCTTACTGCTGTTTTGAAATGATTCTGCTTAGTTGTTGTCATTTTCAAACCTGTTTTACTACATAAAATCACACAGTTAAAAAGGAGTTCTCAAAGAGCCATCAAATCCAATCCCCAATTGCAGTGCCAACCTAGCATGCTAGAAAAAGCCATCACATCCATCAGTTGAGGTTGGTCACATTGGCATCATTCAGCCACTGAATGTGCTTAGAAAAATCCAGTATATTATAGGATGCTTGCCTTTCAGTTTGGCAAATTGTGGACAGCCTGCCATTCAAAACACTGATGGATACTGGGCAGTTTGTTGTGACATGTAAAATAACCATGAATCATGAGTATATCTAGTAACATTCTTTTATGTTAATTAATAATTAGAACTGAAAATGAGTCACTCCTGTGGAATTGTCATTTTAAAATGGTGGCACAGTCTGTCACTATCTGTGACCTCATTTTGCCCTTATTGCAAAGAATACATACAATTCTAGTGTATTTACTTTTAAGCTGCATGTAAAGAAACACAGTCTACTTACCAGTTATCTAATTCTGAGGACTTTGAGAGCCAGATTTGTGGGTACCTTTTCAGATCTGTTCTTTACTTAATATTATAAACATTTAATTAATAGCATTTTTTTCTTTTCTTTTTATGTAGAACCAAACCATTTTGTTCCTGTTTGGCTTTTTATTGATGTAGACATTATAGTCCCAAAACATATCATTTTGCTGGCTTTCTACTTTTTTGCTATATACTGAAGACTTGTTCTACGAATACTAAGTGAAAAGTAAGTACTTATTATAATGTTACCGTTTAGATATTTAGCTGTGGCTTTCAAATGCTGACAATGAGTCTAAAAGATTATCTTTTTAATTTTTTAAAAATAATAAAGTTGTCACTGTCTGCACAGAGATTGGTTTCTTTGAAGCATCACACATTTTGTATCTGCTTGTCTTAAAAGCTATTTCAGTCTGGGATATTAAGTGCTGTTTTTGTTGTCAGGCCCAATGTAATTTTGAAAAGGAAATTGAAACAATGAACTAAAAGAGGGCAGATGGTTTTGAACTGGTTTATTCTTAAATGTCCAGTACTTATATCTTCTTCAGATCTCAGTATTTACATGCAGCTTTTAAAAAAGCAGTCAAGACTGTTCTCTTCCAACAGGCCTTCCCAGACTAGTACTCCACCGCCTCCCACCAACTGTCCTCCTGTTCTTTAATGTAGTTAATGTGTTTTAGGGGGTTGGTTTTAGATGGGTTGGTGAGTGGGGAGGATTGGTTCTGTTTTAATGCTTTTAATGTATTTAATGTATTGTTGTAGTACCGCCTCAATCCATAGGGAGAGGCGGGATATAAATAAATATTGTTGTTGTTGTTGTTATTACTACTACTACTACTACTACTTTATAGTTGGCCAAGCTTTCTCACTTTGAAGGGTTTTCCTGAGAGGGTTCCCATCTGATCTGTTGAGTCAGGGATTCTCTTCTGTGGAGTGGCACCAGCCATTAATTAGAGGCTGAACTTTAAGTGTGTCAAAATGCAGGACTCAAAGTGTGCAAGTGAGACCGATGCTATGGTCCTATTTGCAGTGATATTTCTGACAGCTTGTAGTCCATCCTTGTGTGGGATGTTAGTATATAGAATTCCACATCCATAGTGGCTAAGATGGTGTTCCCCGGGAGGTTGTAGATGAACTGTAATTTCTGTGGGAAGTCAGTAGCGTCCTTCACACATCTGGGAATGTTGGAGGCATATGGTCTAAGGCTGTTGTCCATTTATCCAGAGTGTTCCCATGCAGGAGACAATGGGTTATCCAGTGTTGCCCTGTTCATGTGTTTTGGATAATGGAATGTGCCTGATTGAGGCCTGTGTATTGTATCAGTTCAGGTTTGGTTCTGCATCTCTGGGAAATTTCCTGAGTAGTATGTGTAATTCTTTCTGGTGTTCATCTGTGGGATCATTAGACAGGATTCTGTAAAACGTAGTGTTGGACAGTTGCCTCTCAGCCTCCTATATGTAGTCAGATATGTCCATGGTTACTACATTTCTTCCTTTGTCAACCTCTTTGATGACAATAGGATTGTTCTCAAAACTGTGTATAGCATCTTCTTCCTTGAGGCTGAGGTTGCATTGTGAATTGCATCTCTTGTTGATTACTTCTTTCTGGGCACAGCAACGGAAGCATTCTATGTAGAAATCTACATAGCACCAACTGTCAGGAGGTGTCCATGCACATCTCTTCTTTTTTATGACTTTGAGAGGTACTGTGTTGTATATTGGTGTAGTGTCTATTGTGTTTTGGAGACAGGGGTGATCCCTGTGAATTGTCTTGACTGATGTCACTGTCCTTGCAGTATTTCTTGAGACTTGGAAGGCAGAAGAAAGACTCTGGATCACCATAGAAATGTATCATGTGTGTGGGTTTGGAGAAGCCGTGTGACAGAACAGACTCCTCTGCTTGACTCAGGATGTGGCTTGTTTGCATTCTTGTTGTCTGGGCTCACAGTACTCCTGCTGTGGGGTCATGGAGTCTTGTAGTAGTAAGAAAAGTTTCTTTTCTTTCTTTTTCATCAAAGATGAGAAATGGGTCTTGAGGATAGTTTTGCTGTTCTTGGAGAAGTTATTCCAATTGATGACTTGTGTAGAGGCCTGGTTTCTTATTTGTGCTACTAGACTGGAGATTTCTCTCTTGATTGCTGTCCTGGAGAGAATGCTACACAGTTTGTTGTTGTAATCTGTGTGAGATGTAGTCCATAGTGGGATCTTCACCCACAGGACTTTTGGAATGACATCTTGTTGCTTGCTCTTCTTGAGAAAGACAATGTTTGTCTGTACCTGGGCATGTGACTTAAAGAAGCTGATTAATTTCCACTCCATACGGCTGAATTTGATACTTTTCTGTGGTGGTAGAATTCAAAGACATAACTGTATTGGTCTGAATCAGTATGTAAAAGGATCTTGTAGCACCTTTGAGGCTGAGAGAAAGAAGTTGGTAGCATAGCTTTCATAACCATAAGTCTACTTCATCAGTGCCATAGAGTGACATACCTAGGAGCAGACCTTTATATCTATGAATGAGCAGACAGTATGTATGAATAGCATTAGAAATGCAAGACTTGTGGTTATGATGATGAGATGAGAAATTCAGTTTTAACGATGGTCGATGGTCATTGGGGGACCAAGGCAGGAGGTAAGATATTGCCTAAAGCCAAGGTGAATAGATAACCATATGAATGGTGGAAGGGCTTATTGGAATGTAGTGTGATGCTGACCAGGAACCAGAGAGGAAATGTGATAAACTGACCAAGAGAGACCTCATAAGGCTGGAGTATTTACTAGTGTTATAATATGTGTAGTGTGCCAGGAAGCCATTATTTCTGTTCAAGCCACTGTTGATGGACTCGAGTTCATGGATGTATTCCAATCTTGCTATTTCCTCTTTCCAATCTTTCTTTGTAGCTTTTTTGTTCAGGGCCTGTTGTTCTGAAGTTTTGAGATGGAATGCCCAGGAAGATTGGAGTGTTCTGCAGCTGATTTTTGTGTATTCTCATTTCTAGTGTCTGATTAATGTCCATTTGACCTCTGGTGCGGAGACTGTCCTGTTTGTCCAATGCAGAGTGCCTAAGGGCATTGTTGGCAGAGGATGGCATCTATCATATTAGAAGCTGAGCAAGTGAAAGTACCTCTGCTGTTGCGCATGATGTAATTAGGTCCGGTAATGACATATCCCAAGTAGATGTGTGGGCAGAGTTGGCATCTGGGCTTGTGGTAAGGTCTTGTACTTGTCTCTTCGTCTGTGTTGTACCTTTCCCTGTAGGTAAGTAACTGTTTGAGATTGGGAGGCTGTGTATAGGCAAGTAAAGACCTGCCACCAAGAACCTTCAGGCTTTATTGTCCGGAATAGGTTGCCGTTCATTGATAACACATTGGAGTGGTCTCAGCTGGGAGCTGTGTTTGACCACTAGTGAGATTCTGCCATTTCCTGTCTTCAATCTGTTCTATAATAGGTTTGTCCCTGGGTATAAGTCTTTGCTTGTGTTTTTTTTTAAACTTATAGTGAGTACTGTAGCTTGGGGAGTGCTTGTTGTAATGAATTACATGTAAGTTATGCTAACACAACAAAGGAGAATCTTGTGGTACCTTAAAAGATTATCAAGTTTTATTTAGCATAAACTTTCACAGGGTTGAATACACTGAGAAAGTGGGTTGGAATCCACAAAATCTTTTGTTAAATAAAGCTTGTTAGTCTTGCAGATGCCACAAAACATTTGTTGCAGCTAGTGTGGCTTACATTCCTCTGTGTATGTGCGTGTGTGTGCATGCGTGCCTTCCAGTCACCTTGCTAACCCCAGGAATTTCATAAGGTTTTCTTAGGCATGGAATACTCAGGGGTGGTTTTGCCAATTTCTTCCATTGAAATATAGCACTTGGTATTCTTTGCCACTGCCCCATCCAAGTACAAGCCAGAGCTGGCCCTGCTTAGCCTATCTCCCTACTAAATCCTATTGCTCTAGACAGGAACAGCAATTAGATTTAGACTTTTAAGATGCTACATTTTGGTAAAATATACTTCCTTACACTGTTTAAGTCTTTGTGGAGGGGGGCAGGGGAGAGCTAGAAGGCAGACACTGAAAAATGGGTGTGATAAAATTACTATGTTACTGAAGACTTATTCATTTATATTATGTGAGATTCTCTGGGAAGGTACTTCTCTCTGTCCCAACAACCACACAAGTACACTAATGGGAACATGGGAATCTGTTCTTAGGCTCTGGAACTCCCTTCTCAGAGAGATTAGCCTTGAACCCTGCTTGCTATCTTTCTGAAAGCAGGTTAAGACCTTTTATCTTGGCAGGCTTTTGAAGACTGACTAAATGGACTGGGCCTTACAGAAATGTATACGGTACGACCCCCGTATCCGCAAGGGATTGGTTCCGCCCCCCCCGTGGATACGGAAATCCATGGATAGTAGCAAATACCCTGGGCCTGATCGTGGTGGGCCCTGGGCCTGCAGTTGGAGGTGGGAAAACAGTGGGGAGCACAATCCCGCGCTACCGGCTGTTTTCCCGCTGGATGCCGTGGCAATCAGGCCCTGGGCCTGCAGCTGGACATGGGAAAACAGCGAAGAGCATGATCCTGCGCTCCCTGCTGTTTTCAATCACGGATAACTGAATCCACAGGTTATGAATCCGTGGATATGGAGGTCGTATTGTATATGTGTTTTGTTTATTTGTTATTTATTATAGGTATGCTTTTAACTTATCTTAGTTTTATGGATAGTTTAAGTACATTTTTAACTTTTTTTTTAAAGTTATGTTTGTTTTACCTGTTGTAGCTTGACTTGAGTCACAGTCTGTGAAAAAGGCAGGATATAAATGAAATGATATGAAATTTACACATGGATTTTTTTTTTAGATAGTTAACCCCCCAAAAGTTAAAGTTAAAAGTTATGGCTTTGAAAATATCCATTTTGACTGGTATTTTTTGTGTTTTTAGTCTAATTAGTTAATCTTATTAAAAGTACATTTTTAGGAATGGAAAATAGTCCAACTGCATTACTGTTTAGAGGCTGTGAATGCTACCACTTTCTAAATATTTGAAATAACACACACACACACACACACTCACACTCCATTGTCTTTCCGTACATATTCCTAACTTCTCTATATTTCTTTCTTTTAAATTAACACATAGAAGTCAAATTCTCTTCTACTTTCTTGTAATGTATTTAAATTAGAGCAACTGCATTAGCTGTTAAAATTTGTTGTAGAGGGAAGAATGAACAGGTTGCTTACCTGTAACTGTGGTTCTTCGAGTGGTCATCTGTGCCATCATACACTAGGAGCTTTAGCGCCTGCACGGTAGCGTTCGGAAACTTCTAGAGCTTGTTCGCTTGGCGGGAACCCCTCCCCCACGCCGGTACTGCGCATGCTCCTCCCGCCGAGCAACGGTCTCTCCTCAGTTCTGTCGTCCGCCGTAGAACCTACAGGGACCTGAGAAAGAGGGGAGGAAGGGCGGGTGTGTATGATGGCACAGATGACCACTCGAAGAACCACAGTTACAGGTAAGCAACCTGTTCTTCTTCTTCGTGGTCTCTGTGCCTTCATACACTAGGAGACTGTGTAGCTTACCGGTCGGACGGCGGGTCAGGTCCTACAGCACAGAAGCCAACACCTCACGTCCAAACCGGGCATCTCTGCGCGACCGGCAGTCGAGCCTGTAGTGGCGCACGAAGGTCGATGGTTGGGACCAGGTCGCCACACGGCAGAGTTCATGCAGGTCAACTCCTCGCAGGAGGGCCGCAGAAGTAGCCACCGCTCTGGTGGAGTGGGCTCGAAGCAGGACTGGCGGAGGCTTCCTCGCGAGCTCATACGCCAGTTGAATAGTCCGTACCAGCCACTTGGAGAAGCGCTGGGTGGACACTTTAAGGCCCTTCCGACGTCACCCATAGCAAACGAAGAGATGCGGCGTCTGTCGGAAGGAAGCAGTCCTGTCCATGTAGAAGGCCACGGCCCGACGCACGTCCAGGGAGTGGAGGGACCGCTCCAACGGTGTCGTCGGGTTCGGGAAGAAGGCAGGCAGGATGATGTCCTGGTTGAGATGGAAACTGGACACCACCTTAGGCAGGAACGAGATGTCAGGTCTCAGGACCACCTTGTCTCTGTGGAAGACCGTGAAGGGCTCATCGGATCGAAGAGCTGTGATCTCACCCGCTCGCCTCGCTGAGGTCACCGCTACCAAGAAGGCAGTTTTCATGGTCAGGAGCCTATCATCCGAGGTCGCCATCGGCTCGAAGGGCGGCTTTGTCAGCTGCGAGAGCACCAGCGAGAGGGACCACGGCGGTAGCGGCGGCGATACCGGCGGGTAGAGATGATGAAGTCCTTTCAGGAACCGCTTAACGGTATCGTTCCTGAAGAAGGCCGAGGCAGCCGATCGTGGCGGTTGGTATGCCACGATCGCGGAGAGATACACCTTCAGGGATGGAAACGCCAGCCCCTGTTGCCGGAGGTGCAGGAGGAAATGCAGGACGGTAGAGAGCCCCGCGGGCGATACGGGCTCACTCCTCTCGTTAGCGAAGGTCAGGAAGCGTCGCCATTTATATTGATAGTTGCGACGGGTGGATTCCTTCCTGGCCGCGACGAGGACGGTACCGAGCACGGGATCGTCTAGTGCGATATCCTCCAGGCATGGAGGGCCAGGCGTGGCAGGTCCGGATGGAGGACTCGGCCGCCGGAGTGGGAGAGCAGGTCCGGTGTCGGTGGCAACCAGAGCAGGTCGTCTCGTGCGGCTTGTAGCAGGGGTGCGAACCAATGTTGCCTCGGCCAGTACGGGGCTACCAGGATCGCGTCGGCTCGGTCGGCTCGGATCTTCGATATCGTCCGGCCGAGCAGCGGGAACGGCGGGAACGCGTAGAGGAGTTCCCCGGTCCACGGAAACTGGAAAGCGTCCCCGATGGAGGCACGATCGTGGCCCGCTCTGGAACAGAATCGGCGACACTTCGCGTTTTCCCTGGTCGCGAAGAGGTCGATCGATGGTTCGCCCCAGCGGTCCCGAATCAGTCTGAACGCCTCTCCGGAGAGAGACCATTCGTGATGGGATGAGGTGTCCCTGCTGAGGGCGTCTGCCGTGGTGTTCTCCTGCCCGGCCAGGTGAACTGCCACGGGATGCGTATGCAGGCGAATGCACCATTCCCACAAGTCGAGTGCAATGTTGAGCAGGGTTGTGGAGTGAGTCCCTCCTTGTCTGTTGATGTAACAGACGGCGGTGGTATTGTCCGTCAGAACCAGGACCGTCCGCCCCGCTACGACGTGGCGGAACGCCCGTAGCGCTTTCAAGACGGCGAGTAGCTCCAGCGCGTTGATATGGAGAGCGGTCTCGTCGTCGGTCCATCTGTCGCGGACTCTGAGATCGCCGCAGTGGGCACCCCATCCATACAGGGAGGCGTCGGTCGTTACCGTCACCTTCGGTGTCGGCTGTTGGAAAGGCATCCCTGACATGAGATTGCGTCGCGACTGCCACCATCGGAGGGATGAGCGGACGTCTTCCGGCAGCTGCAGTCGGAGTGTCTGTTCGTCTCGCAGGGGGTCGAATATGCGGACGAACCAGTGTTGAAGAGGTCTCGCTCTCAGCCTGGCGAGATATGTCACAGCGGTGGTCGCAGCCATGTAGCCCAAGAGCTGCTGGACGCTTCTCGCAGATAACGTTGGGGCCGTACGAGCGTGAGCGGCGGCCCGGATCAGGGTTTGGGCTCGAGACTCTGGTAGGTACGCCCTGGCGGAGGTCGAGTCGAGCGTCGCCCCGATGAAGTCCAAGATCCTCGCCGGCTCGAGGTGGGACTTCTTCGGATTCACCCGTAGACCAAGGCGGGTCAGGAGTGACAACGTCATGTGGACGTCGTGGTAAAGTCTCTGTTTGCAGGACGCCACCAACAGCCAATCGTCGAGGTAAGGGAAGACAGAAGCACCCTTCGTCCGCAGGAAGGATACCACCGGGGCCATGCACTTGGTGAAGACCCTTGGGACAGTCGAGAGTCCGAACGGCAGCACCTTGTACTGGTAACAGGTGTCGTCGACCGCGAAGCGGAGGTACCGTCTGTGCTGCGGGCGAATGGCGATGTGGAAGTATGCGTCTCGGAGATCGATGGAGGCGAACCAGTCCCCTCGATGTAGGAAGGGCAGGATCGACGGTATCGTGACCATCTTGAACCTTTTGGGGCGGATGTAGTAGTTCACCCCTCTGAGGTCTAGGATCGGCCGGAGGGTACCGTCGGCTTTCGGTACCGTGAAGTACCTGGAGAAGAAGCCGGTGGTCTTGGCTTCTTGCGGGAGCTGCTCGATCGCCCCTTTCTGGAGGAGGGACTGGATCTCTTCCAGGAGGGCCGGACTCGACGGCGTGGAATAGTAAGCGCCTCGGGGAGGAATATCGAGAAACTCGATGGCGTAGCCAAGACGGACGATGGAAAGCACCCAAGAGTCCGTAGTGACACATTGCCACTCCGCGAGATGTCGAGCCAGAGTCGGTCGGTCTCCGAGCGCTGATGGTAGGCTGAAGAGTGGGTATTGGTAGGTCCTGCCAGGCACGTCAAAACCGAGACTTTGTCTCGGAGGAGGACTTCTTGGACGAAGCCGGGCGTCGTCTAATCGTGCGTCTGGCCGATGAGCCGGAGGACGGTCTCGACTGTCCAGACTGGGCCGAACGCTGGAACGACGAGGTGGAAGATCGTCGCCAGGATCCGTAAAACCGTGAAAGCAGCAAGCCAAGCACAAAAGTGAGAGGAACAAACCAAAGAACCTTCCGTACGCGACGGCGGACGAGAAAGAACTGAGGAGAGACCGTTGCTCGGCGGGAGGAGCATGCGCAGTACCGGCGTGGGGGAGGGGTTCCCGCCAAGCGAACAAGCTCTAGAAGTTTCCGAACGCTACCGCGCAGGCGCTAAAGCTCCTAGTGTATGAAGGCACAGAGACCACGAAGAAGAATTGGCCATTTAGTCATTTAAGAGAATTTGGTCATTTAATTACTTCCTTCCTTTCTTAGTCCAAAGCTCTGAGAATGTCCCAAGACCAAGATATGCCAGGTACACGGGAGGGAAAATCAGACCAGTTGGAGGATGACCAGCAGGACAGCTTGGACAACTCAGAACAGTCAGTGAGAAAGAAGATTCGACAGAATACACCAATTCCCAGCAGAAGTGACACACCAGAGGGTAAGCAGAATTCTTTCTTCGAAAACGTTATTTTCTCTCATTACAAGCAAAATATTCACCAGTAGTTTCTCTGTTTTGTTTGTTACAACTTACGTTGTTTTCATATGCTATATGGAACATTTTCTGAACAACGCAATATGGCTTTTCCCCCCTTTCAATAAAATGTATTATTTAAAGGAACCCCAGTGAAAATCCCCAGAATTGGGCTTTCCATACCTTTTTTGTGACAATGTGCCGTGGTCCAATGTCATCCTTTTTTGGGGGATCTCTACTGGCATGCCATCCATCTTTCAGCCTTCACTTTATCCTTGTTGCCAAATCTACTTTTTTCTGAAGGCCAGATATAAAGCAGCATTTTCTCTCTCTCTCTTTCTCCCTCAAACCTTGTGTTTTGGAGGCCCAGATATCTCTGCACAGTTAGTGTTTGATAGACTATATCTTTATGTTGCTTCAAACATGGTATAATTTAAACCACACTTGATGATCACATATTGACTGAAAATGCACATTCTGGTTGATAGTAATATCCATAATTTTATAACTTCATTTTTGAGGAGAGTCATGAATTTTAGGGCAAAAGTAGATTTTAGCTGCTATTTCTTTCCTTGCTGTTTTACCCTAGAGTAATAATGGGGGCTGAGCCTAGAAGGGAGGACTCTATTTCTTCTCCTTGCTCATAGTCCCAATCAGTATCAGACACTTTGCACTTTCAGTTTGTATTGCAAAGTAGTGATCAATGTAGTCAAGCTCTCCATTGCTTTAAAGCGGGGGTGGGCAAAGTTCTCATCTCCAGATGTTTTTGTACTGCAGCTCTCATCAGCATAGCCACCATTGAGGAATGCTGGGCACTACAATTCAGCAACATCTGAAGGGCTGTACTTTGCCATACCTCTAAACATCAATGAATTTTTTTTTTTAACAATAAATGACATGCATGAAGAGGCCAGCTGAGACCAGGACCCTGGTTGGGAAGAGGGTCTTCTTTCCCTCCCACACAAGGGATCTGATCTGGATAAGGGCAACATGGTCTTGCTTAACAAAAACACAGTTGCGTGACTGACACCATAAGAAAATGCAAAGAACAAAAAAGATGTCAAGTAACAAAATCTCTTTGTGGCAACCAAGAGGAATAGGAAATTTTGTGCATCAAAAACAGATTTCTTAGGATTTGTAACACAGTGCCAGAGCCTGCACTTCGGGGACCATTCTGCTTTTTAATGAGGAGGTTGCAGCTTAGTTTGGCAAAGTTTAAACCAACAGGGTATTTTGCTGAAGTGCCTTTCATTTCCCAACAGCTAGCCCCCCTCAGTTTGTGTCAGTGGAGGAACTGATGGAGACAGCAAAAGGTGTTACTAACATGGTGCTAGCCCACGAGATTGTTGTCAATGGAGGCTTCCAGATTAAGCCAGCTGATTTGCCTGAAAACAGGTAAGGGGCCCATTGTTACATTTAGAAAAGACCGACCAAAAAACTGTAGCATGTCTGTAGAAGAAAGGAGGCACAGCTGGTGGTTCCAGCAATAAGAGCACAGCAATTAAACATATCTCTCTGCATAGGAATAAGAAATACAGAGCACCCTGTGGTTTTGTTAGCTACTTACTCAGCAAATATCAGCATACTGGCAGTGTAAGCAAAGCTATCTGACATGCAGCTTTCTTCTAAAACAGAGACCCAAGGCATCTGGACAGGGAATATTCCAAGGCTGGTGTGATATAGCCCTACAGCTGTGTCCCAATCCCTTCTATCCCAACCCTAGCAAGAAAAGAACATTCACTGAATTTCTGTTGTTCCATCAGTCACTTTTGTCTTTTATGCTGGCCACAGGTTCCGTCTTGTGCATCCTTTCTGAAATATAATTTCTCATTGAACACAACTTCCCATTGAATGCAACAAATGCATCATCTTCTGCCAAGAGAATCTTCTGCCCCTGTTGCTGTAGTGTCAGCTGTTTCATATTCTCAGCCACTGCTAATCAGATTATTTTTTTTCAGGCCTCACTTGCTCATTTATACTTGACTTTATATTAGAGTTACAATTCTGTTTTCACCACCTGTTGTATTGCTTGCCAGCCTTGAAAAACGAGTGAGAGATATTGTCCATAAAGCCTTTTGGGATTGCTTGGAAAGCCAGTTAAAAGAAGACCCACCATCATACGATCATGCAATTAAACTTGTGGGGGAAATCAAAGAGGTAAGAAAGAGAAAAAAATTATGTTCTGTTTCTGAGGGTCACAGAAGCAATTGGTTAGCTGTAGCTGGGGATAGTAACTTGTTAGTAGTTGGTAGACCACGATACATCTCGATATGTCTGGGACATAGAATCTAGGTAAACATTATTTCCTTAGACTGGTGAACTGTTTGGCTAGTATCCTTCCTTCAGTAGTGATCTCTTTCATGTTCCACAAGAAACACTTTTCTCAGAGTCATCCATGGGTGATAGATAAGATCTGGATCATTTTTGTGGCTTTCATAATTACTATGCATGGTTGCAAGTCCTGCCTCACGGTGCTCTGAAATTAAGATGGCAGGGAGTTTCAGTATTGACCTGTCACTATTGAATTTCAGTTAGTCACAGTTTTCTGCCTATTAACTGAGCAAGAATTGTCTTTTCTTTTTTGAAGTAACTTTTAGGCCAGAACTACTTCCCCTTCATATCATGAAGCCCTATGTCTTTCTTCTCTGCAAAGTGGCATCAGGAGGGGGAGTTTTGCAGAGAAGATATAACCAGCAGCAGGAAGTGTGTTTGATCTTTCCCTCACCTGCTGCTCTTCCGCAGTATAACTCTCCCCAAGCCCAAACTTGATTCCAAATCTACATTTGCATCAGAAGCAGAATCTTGGAATGCTGGCAAGTGAAAACATTGCAGACAAACAAAGGGTTAAACACACCTCTCCTCCTCACCCTTCTCACCTTCTTTTTAGTAGATCTCCCTATCTTGAAAAAAAAAAAACTTTGCGCATAAGATTCATTGCTTGGGATTCCAGGACATGAAGCAGACCTGAACATAAAGTTCAAGCCTTACACTCAGCAGTCAGAGATCATTCATATATGCACATACATGGACCAATCTGTATAGATATTTCCTGCCCTTGCAACCCTCACATTTCTTTTGTAAATGAAAAGCTTTACTAAAATTGGTAATAATTTTTCATTTTTTTAATAAATAAATAACCCTTTTCATAGCAATATTTTCATAGCAATATTGCCATAACAGGCATTTGCAGCCGTGGAATGCTGTTAGGAGCTAATAGAAGGCACATTGGTCTCTTTCAGACACTCTTATCTTTTTTGCTGCCTGGCCATACTAGATTAAGAAATCAGATTACAGAAGCGCTAGATCTAGAGCTGATCAGGCAGGAGGCTGAGAATGGTGCTCTTGACATTTCGAAGCTGGCAGAATTCATCATTGGGATGATGGGAACACTCTGCGCTCCAGCCAGAGATGAGGAAATTAAGAAGCTGAAAGACATTCATGAAATTGTTCCCTTGTTCAGGTACTGGTATGATTTCTTATGGAGGTGCACTTTTTCAGTTGAAGCTTGCTAGAATATCTGAATATTTTTTTTTAGTGGTGCTGCACGTAATATTGAGTATGTGTGCATATGTGTGTGTATGAGATGATTATTACTAGAAGTAGGAAATAGTAAGAAAAGATGGTCTTTAACCAAGGGTACACCCAGGGAAGCAGTGCAGTTATGATTTTTTGTTTTGTTTAGCTCCCTTAAAAAGTAAGTGTAACCATCTGATGTCCTTTCATTCATGCTTATATCTCCCTGTAGTTTATGCTTATACCTCCATATAATTGTGTGATTGAGGTCTAATTCTCTTTTTTATACTAAGCTTGTATCAGTCTCCTTTTGCATCTGAAGTGGAGACTCTTGTGACTGTTCTTTTATTTAAAAAAATAATAAAGAAGAGACTCCACATAGAAAACTAAATGGCAAGAGAAAACATTTGAGCTTCACCTATAGTTTTCTGCAAGAAAAGATTTGTCTAAAGGGAGAGGATGTAATCATACAAAGTTCCTCCCACTCCACAATCAGAAGTGATATGTCACCAATACACATTTATCATAGTGACTGAGAACTAAACCATTTGCGTTAGAAAAACTGCTAACATCCCAATTCTAGAAGTCTTTTCGAAATGCAGTGCTGCTTGAAATGTTTAATGTCTTTTTGTTTCTTACAGAGCCATTTTCTCTGTGTTGGACTTGATGAAAATGGACATGGCTAATTTTGCTGTCAGCAGCATTAGACCACATTTAATGCAGCAATCGGTTGAATATGAGAGGAAGAAGTTTCAAGAACTGTATGAGAAACAGCCAAGTATGAATTTTGTCGTTTCCCTTTACCAGCTTACCTGTTTTTGTTGTTAAAATGCTCTTATTGAGCCCTAAATTTGAGAAATTTTATAGAATAATTCCACCGGAATAGAGGAAAACCACATGAACTCAGTTGACCTGGTGTGGATGAAACATGCTTAGAATTGCCTTATCAGTAAAGCTGTATTCTTTAAACTGCTTGATTTTCCTGTATCACTGTAATAATGGATTTTCCCCCCAAATGGAGCAAATGTCATTATCTTTTGGCTCAAAGTGAGTGACTCAACTTTTTAAGTGTTCTTTTACTGAAACCTTTTATTTGCATTTTTAAAATGTATTTTAATTTTTTGTGTTTGTTCTTTTATTGTTGTGAATAACTTTAAAAACAGTTTTGATGAAGGGTATTGTAAAAAAATACTTTATATAAGTAGAAGGATAAATTGGATCATGAGAAAATACTCTGGTAAGACCCTCTTGCCCTCCTCCTTTGAAGTAGATTCCCTGACTGGTTTTTGACCATAGTAATACAATTCTTGATTTGATCTGACTTATCTCAAAAACAGATTCCTTGGATTTTGTCACTGCATGGCTGCAAGAAGCTACAGATGACTTGAGATCCAAAGCTATGCTTGCTGTGGACGATGGTGCCGCGTCTGCCAGTGGAGCTGCTGCACTGTGCCCTGTTGCTGTACAGAATCACGCGTACCTTAAGCTGCTCAAGTGGAATCATCTACAGAAGCCATTTCCAGAGGTAACTTACTTGCTTCTTTTTAATTTGAGCAGTTTCTGTAACAATATATATATATATTTGTATTCATAGTAAAACATACCTTAGGTCAGATTTGCTCTTAATAGCTTCCCTGGTCTCCATAGATGACATGACATTAATCTGGATGAGTAAGCAATCTGCTAGAGGTGGCAGGGTGTAGGACATGGAGGAGGACGAGGAGGAATTTGGTCTAAATGGGCTACTGGAGAGGTTTAGAGAGCATCAAGACTCCTACACCAGCCCAGCACATTTCATGCTGGCTGAGTGGGAAGGTGAACCCCCTCCTCAGCATCTGTGGCAGATAGCACTGAAGTTGGTAGCAGAGCAAGAAGCATTCATTTTCTCTGCTGAAGGGCTGCTGTTTCTTGTTTTGATAAGCAGCTGGCAGGAGGAACACATTGGTTCTCTTTATGGGTGGAACTCACAGTACTATAGAGAAACAAAAATCAAATGGAGAATTACCTCAAATAGTCAGCAAGGTAGCGAGGAGTCATATTGGACTGCTACTTGTATAGGCAGAAATACCAGAATTTAAGTTGGTAACCTGGATAACTTTGGAAATCTTGATTTTATAAATGTGCATTGTGATTCAGTTTATCTTTCTCACTCCTTTCTATAATGAAAGGTTAATGAAAGGTTAATATTATACTTTCATCAAGAGGATGTGATGGCCTTTCACTGCCTGACAAATGTGCAGTATATAATGTGTAGGTCCAGTCCTGAGTTTATTAACTACAGAGATTTCTTGGTTTTTCAGAAGTGTTCATTAGGAGGGTCCCTGCCTGAAATGTACATTCAGATAGCACCTATGTAGAAGCCATTTGTTTTTGCAAAGTAAATAATTTTGTGCTTATTTATAATATTTATATGGGGGTTAGGTTTGCTCTTTAGAATTATACCCACCCAAAGTGATGTACAAACAAGACCAAGGGAAAATGGAGGGGAAAAGAGAATCTTGTCATTAACTTGCTCCTAGGCTGTGGAACTCCCTCCCAAAGGAGGCTTCCGATTGGCCCCCTCTGTACTCTCTTTACAATGACAAATGCCTTCCTATTTAAACAAGCCTTCAGCCTTTAACTGGATGAGGTATGAGTGTGCTGTTTTAGCCATCCTGTACTGGGAGAAAGGTGGGATATAAATCAATTAAATAAGACATACTGACAATTTTTGCTGTGTCACACATACTGTCACTTTGTCTTAGTTAAAGTCAATAGTGAAGAAAAAGTCAACAAAGTTTACCATGATCCCTGTGCAAACAGGGAAAGGAGGAAATCAGCAGGAATAGAGTTCCTGAGCTTCACAGCTGCTAATCAGGCACATCTACATTTCTGAAGTGGATCTCAGCAAGATTATATGTGTGTAGGCAGTTGTTCAGATAACCTGCTTCCAAGCCATTTAGGGGTTTAAAATGTAAGACTGGCAGTTATACGAGTTGCAATAACTAGTGGAATTCCTGCAGATTAATTATTTTTGGATGGCTCATCATTGTTTTGATACCTGGCATACTGTGCTTCATGAAAAATTTCTTGATTTATGTCTGGGGAATTGCAAGTTACTGATGTATTTTTGGTACTATAAATTTAAAAATAAAAAGTTCAGAACATTTGGTTCACCTTTACATGTATTCTGCATCCAGTGACCTGAATTCTTTATAGATTTACAACCTCTGGATTGTTGCTAAGATGACTATTGGCCAATGTTGTCTTTTATTGTCCTGTGAGCCTGGTAAGTTTCCACTGAATTGTGCTCTCTTTTGTTTATTCTTTATAGAAGAGAGCCAATGGTGTACCCTGCAAAAATGAGAGAAGTGTGTTGAGAAATAAGTGTATCTGCTTAAGATACACTGCATAACCGGTTTACCCATTGCTGTTGCATGACTTACATTCCTGTCTATCTCACTTTGCCTCTTCCTTCCTTGGAGAAGGCTTCATGCCAGCCAGGGGGTGTTAATCACAGCTAGCTATGAAGCAGATGGCCTTGAATGTTGCGTGCAATCAAACAATAACAGGCCTAATCCATGTGCTGGTTCCACCTGGAATAGACCCATTTAATAAATTACAGAATGATAAGATGACATTTACATAAATCCAGTTGACTTAATGAGTCTACCCTATTTGGGTTTAGCAACTGGATTTAGGCTGTTGAAATCATTGTGATGCCCAGTGCCATGTCTTTCTACACTTCTGGATTCTTAATGGGTTCTTCAAGAGGGAGGAAGTATTATCAATGGTTACCCATCTTTGCTCACTAGTACACTGTTGGGTTTTTTGTTATTTTTTAGAAACTAGAAGATATGTTTTTACACAGAATAAAAATTGATGTTATAAAGCTGCCAGTGACTTCAGTAGTATTAAACTGAGTGGAGGAACAGTTGATTTTCCCTAATTTCATGCCACCAATAATTAGTCCTCTGAAGAAAATCCTATAGATTTGGTTATTACTAGATACAAAAAGTGAACACAACAGATAGTCTTAAAAACAGCCATCTTGCAATTAAATACAATAAATAAACCCTCCACCACTGCCCCGAACACACAGCTTAAAATGGTACCCAAAGCAGTTAGCATACAGTGAGTTGCTATGAGCATGGATACTTTTTTTTCTGTGTACTACTAAACGGCTCTGGAATATAGTTCTGCAGTGTTATAGAGAAAACATCACAGAGCCCCCATGAAAAAATGCTGCATCTGAACAGTTGCCATGTACAGGCAGCCACACGCAGGACCAATTTGAAACTGCATCCGTAGCTTAGTTTTTTGTGGGTACTGTGCCTTCGCTTGTCTAAAAATCACTGTAGTTCTGTTTTTTTCTCAGAAAAGGAGTTCATAACTTTATAATGCAGCTTGATATAAAAATGGTTAAAGTAAAATGGGAGAAACATAGAGCTACAGCTAGAAAGTGGTTTTCAAAATTAAGCATTCTGTGGCAAGTTATAACAAACCTCTTTGCATTATATTGTGTGACGCTGCCATTTAATTCTTAAAAGTATCTTGCCATTCATTCTGCAGTATGAATTAACTGTCCTTTGTTTTCATGATTTTTTTTTTTAATAGACTGTGCTAATGGACCAAAGCCGCTTCCAGGAAATGCAGTTGGAGCTGGACCAACTTATTTTAACTGGCGCTATTCTTCTGGTAACATTAAGTGCTGCAGGCACAGCTCTTTCAGATTTGCCAGACTTTCCTGACAAGCTCAAAATGGTTATCCGAGTACTGTTGACAGGGCTACACCTTCCGTGAGTACTGCCCAGCTTTGGGGCTCCTTTGTGATGTGAGTGTTGCTCGTTGCTGAGATCTGTTTGGAAATGGTCCGTGCATGGGCTTCTTTCCTTCCCCTAGTAGTAAAGTGCTTTGAAGGTGATAGGAAGTGCTATTGCCCATTGATATTTTTAATTTAATTTAAATATTTATATCCTGCTTATCTCAGAAGATCTCAGGGTGATATACAGGTAAAATGAATTTAAGCACTTTAAAACAATTTAAAATGTAAAATAAAAATAATCCAACTGGACCAAAAGATATTAAACAATTTAATAGATCAAAACAGGTTAAAAATATTTGCATGCACACTTTGGAAGAATCAATTAGGCCACAAAAGTGTTTCCAAAAAGCCACATTTTGACCTGGCATCAGCATAAAACATTAATTGGAGCTTCAGTGGGGAGGCCTGCCATAACTGGGGTACAACAACTGAGAAGGCCCTCTCCCCATTTCTCATGCAGTATATCACTTCTGTTGGTGAGCATCCATTAGTATGTCATTTCCACCCATGGGATACAGGAGACCTCAGTCCTTGAGCAGGCACATATAGGAAAAGGCACTCTTTCATGTATTGAGATCTCAAGCCAGTTAGGGCTTTGAATGTCCTTGAATTATACCTTGAATTGAAGGCCATTTACACACTGCACTGTCATAGTGCTCTTATTCCACTTTCAACTTGGAATCCTGGAGTTTGCAGTTTAGGGAGGGGCATTTAGAATTCTCAGCCACAGAGCTCTATAGCTTCTGTGAACTACAAACCCCAGAATTCCAAAGGATGTTGAAAGTGGAATAATAGCACCATAACAGTGTAGGACGGAAAAGCCTTAGATTGGAAACATATGCACAGCCAGTGCAGTTTCCTGAAGAACACCACTATATGGTTTCTGTACATTACTCTGGTCAGCAGTCTACCTGCTGTGTTTTGCTCAAGGGCCTTAAATTGTCATCATAAGCAACTTGAATTGAGGTTGGAGGCATATTGACAGTCAGAGCAACATTGTGTTACAGTTTCTCAGTCTGGTCAGTAGTCTTGCAGTTATGCTTTATCATGTTATGTTTTGCACTAGCTGCAGTTTCTACGTCATCTTTGAAAACTTAAGAGCTTATTAGAATAGTCACTGAGAGGCCCAGTAGCACTCCCTCTGTACTTCCCCGAGAATACATGCCTTCCTTGGCAAAGAGAGACATGCAGAGCCCAGCACAGTTACCCTGCCCCCTCTCATCTGAGGAAGGAGACAGACACTCCCTCCTTGGTGAAGAGAGGCGCGTGAATCCCTGCACACCTCTCCCACTTCTCTTCATTGAGGAAAGAAACAGATGCTCCTTCCTTGGCGGAGAGAGGCATGTGAAGCCCAGCCCAGCTTCCCCTGCCCCTCTCTCTGTTGAGGGAGGACATTGACGTTCTTTCCTTGGTGGAGGGAGGCACAGGAAGCCTGGTACATTAGCCATGTTTTTTTCCATCTACATTAAGTCTGGGAACATATCCCACATGGCTGTGGGGGACATACTGTACCTTGAAAACCTACAGACCCCAGGATTCCACAGAATGCAGACATGGCAGTTAAAGTGGTGTTAATGTGGTGTTCAATTGCTAAAAATGTATTGCATGAAAAGGACCTAAGTAAATTCCAAGTTGTTTTGTAACTTTTAAAGCACACAGGTTTTTCCCCCAAAAAAACTATCTTTAAAGAATCAAATTCTTCTTTTGCTAGCTCCTTCAACTTGAATGAAGCTCTGGCTGTCATAGGTGAAAAGATTTGTGCTGAAGTTAATAGTAGCCTTTCCCAACATGGATACACACCTTTCACGGTGGAGAAAGAGACTGTGCTTAAAGGACAGATTCAGGCTCTGGCTAATCATGATAACACTGTATGCAAACTTATAGGTAAGCTTATTTACAAGATGTGTTTTGTTTAAGGGAGGCTGCCTTTTCTCCCACTAGTCATCAGATGAAATCTGTATGTCAAAGATGTGAGAACACAGAAGTATCAAATCAGTTGCTTTTGATGAATGTAAAGAGGTTAATTCATCCAGATGGAGGTGATGGTGAAATATCAGGGAGAAATGAAAATGTTGAGAGATAAAGGATTTTCTCCAGTGATTATTTGAAACGAGGGTTGTAGAAGAGCAGGCAATGTCAGGTTTTTGAAAAATGATAGATCACAGTGTCCTTCTGACATAAAGAAGTCAAAATACTTGGGAAATATTTGGAATGAAGAGTAAAAGAACTCAGGATTTGATTGTTTATGGTTGAGATAAGGTTGCCAAAACAGAAATAAGCACTGTAATGGACTCATGATGTATATGCCTGGTTTGTCCTGTCCAGAGGAAGCTAGGATCTCCTAGTAACTCTTACTAATTCCTTACTTCCTTTCTTAAGATTCAAGGATCCAATTATTTTTGGAGAATTACCTTGCTTCTGGCTATCAGAAATCCCTTCCTGCAGTTCCTGGTGGATTAGGCCCTATTCAGAAAGAGCTGGAGGAAATTGCTGTCAAGTATGTCCGCCTTGTCAACTACAACAAGATGGTTTTCACTCCTTACTATAATGCCGTTCTGAACAAAATACTGAATAAAGAGGAATCATCTTAGTTGTGTGGAAAACTGGAAGATGTGGAACTGAATGCTTTTATACAATGCCACACGTGATGGGATTCAATCCAGAGTGGGGTGATATTGTGTTTGTCAGAATTATCAGGGTGCAAAGTGGAAAGGCCTTTTGTTACCTCTGTTATCTCTTGGGTATCTCTACATTCAGACTTGTTGCCTGCTTTTCTTCTCCTGCCCACAGCTAAAAGTTGTGCTAAAGTTCAAAAACTTCTGAGTGAAACATGAAATGGGTCAGAGAAATTTAGGCACTTTGGAGGGGAAGGAGCAGGCAAGATGGAGTTACATTAACTGTATTGATTCCCCCTGCTGCCTGAATTTATCAGTGCTCAGGACTTTATCCAGGAGCCCCTGACTGTGTCAAGTCTGCTGTTGGAATGGTGCTGAAATTGCATCACACGCCATGCATGCCCTGTTTCTTGTAGCCACGTGTGTAGAGGGCAGAGATGTGGGAAGACTTCCTCCGACCTTCCTCCTTGTGCAGTTGTCTGTTTTATTGTGCCACAGCAGGTCCACCTAGAGAATCCTGCTTCTGTGCATGATACATTATTACTGGATCAAGGTGGTTAACTTTTCTCTATAGGAAAAAACCTTTGGAAAATAGCTTTCCCATCAAATGTTCCAGTAATTTAATAGCAGTGTCTGAGTGCAGAATGGATACTCCAATGATATACAAAAACACACGAAAATGTTCCAGCTTCTTTAACTCAAAGCAAGAGCTAGTGATGCATTTCTCTTTGAAATAATGGCTGCCTGTAAGAGTAGAATTACAGCTGGTGAAACCATTCTGTTAGCATGTATTTTGATAGTGAAAGAGCTTAGCAAACTTCTTCTCTGTCTCTGCTAAGTAATATGGTTCTTAACACCTGCTCTAACAACTGTAACAGTAACTTAAAATTTCTGCATACTCAGAACCTGGAGACTGGTAAATAAAGCACTTTATATGTAGCCTGCAAGCCAAGGCTCCTAGTCCTTCTGCCAGTCATGGCTTTTTCTAGTCTTTGTTTCTGTATGCTGCAGATATTCTACCAAAAACATATATAAACTATATTTTTGTAGAGTATTTTCTGGTTCTTCTCTAATTCAGTATTCACAAGGAAGACATTCTGTAGGTTCAAGGTGGAATTTTCTCAAAGTTTGAAAACTAAAATCTCATTTGATAAAGAGTTGTGCTTTTTTAAAAAAAATTATTTGCTGGTAGCATATTGTGCTAATATAGACAGGTAAAACTTTATCCAGTTGAAGCAGCTGGATAAATTAATCACATGGAAGCTTCATAAATGCTGGTGGGAAAGCTGAGCACTTGCTTCAGTTTCTTCCATTGAAATCAGTTGGGTCATGCCTGTTGGTCTAGAATTACCAAAATAAGAATCCCTGTTTCTAAATGAATTGTTGGTTTGGGCCTAGGCTCACAATACATTTGAATATTATATATAGATATATATAGGAAAGTGCTGCTGGGTAATTTGCAGCATTGCAGGTTCCGTTGGGTAGTTTGGATCGCCTCTTTGTGGACAGAATGAAAGACCCAGTTATGGATGCTTCCTCCCAGTCCCTGTTTCTGTGAGGGGACAAAAGTGGAGCATGTCACAGGTAGACAGACCCAAGAATGTGGGAGCGAAACATACAGCAGACCTAGAGCTGATGTACATAATTTGGTTCCTGTTGATTAAAGTGGGAGGTATGTCATTATCAACATCACACCTAGAATAGGAAGGAAACAAGGCCATTTTCTCACTTCCACCCTGCCTGGGGAAGGCTCAGCAGACCTTTGGAAAAGGCAGCTTCTTAGCCCTCCTCCACTGGTGATTGTTGTACCAGTAAGTTGCAAAGAAAAGGTGGGAAAACATGATAAATAGAAATTGAGTGTTCTGTTGACATTGTCTGAATTGTATTTGTGTATTTAGTTGAAACTAATAATAATGTAAACCTGTTTTTTCTTTTATGTTCCTGTTGTCTTTACCTTCTGTGCACCATTAATGTGAGACTGTAACTCATCTATAATAAATACACTTCTTTTTTTTTTTTTTTTGCAGTAGTTCATACACTGCAGTTGCAAGTAATTAGGAGTTACTTCAGTGGTCTTTTGGGTTTCTATGGTGACCCTTGTTAATTTAGTACTGTTTGGGGGGTGTATACATTTTTTTTGGTTTTTCCCTACAGTATTTATGTATAATGGGCAAAAAATACCTTAAAGGCTCCCGATCTGGTCTGATCGTGGAAGCTAAGCAGGGTCAGCCTTTTTTCTCTCTCTCAAAATATCCCAAAATACCCCCTAGGGACCCAGGAAGATAAGAACCACCCCCCCCATGTTGCATACAGGGTGTTTTGGGACAAGGATTGATTTTGTTGTTGTTGTTGTTGGAACAGGTATGGTCCTGCAAGTTCTCCTGGAGGGCTAATGCTGCCCCCTGTCTTCCACAGTTGCCCACCTGGGGATTACAGCATAATGCCATTTACCACATGGGGGAAGTGGTCAGCTGAAGCCTTGGATTACATTGTTGTGTACTGCTACTGCCCCGAGTTCTGTAGTATTGTGGCAAAAGGTCCAAATGTGGTTGGAGGCTGCTGATTTTTGACTTACATGGCTACAAGTGACATGCAGTGAGGTGCTGAAATTCCAGTCCGGTGCTTTTCATGTGCTCACCTATTAGTTTGTCTCATTTCTTCACAAATACACAATTTTTTTAAAAAAAATCTGCATGATAAAATATGTGTTTTTAAATGTATTTCTTCCTAAAATATACAGTTTAAAAATATGTTCTATATAAGTTTGTACACTGATCAGAGAACTGTACTGGAACATTTGTAGAGTGAACTAGCCAAGTTCTGATCACCACACTTGTTCACTCCAGGGGTTGCAAATCAAGACAGGTCATATTACTATTGGAAAAGATGAAATTCTCACATCCTTCCACCAAGTAGACACACAGTAGGCATAATTACTGTTAACTACAGGAGGTTTGTGTCTATGTACAGTGGCTTCTCTGTATACGTGGGAGTTCTATTCCAGGAACCTTACTGAATAGCAGGAATCACAAATGCCATTGTATTCAATGCAAGAGATGTGCGCGCAGATGCTTCAGCATGTCTGCTTTCACGTTGCCACCATTTTTGGTATAGGACATGATGTTTCCCATGACCTAGAAGTTGCAGATGTGGAGGTCACAGGTAACAAGGGCCCACTGTAACTATGTTCAAGATCGTATCAGTAGAGAGGAAGATTTTAAAAATGCACAAAAGACAGCTTGTCCAGCTCTTGGTTGAAAAAGGCTACCACTACACACTTAGAGACTGATACATTTTAGAACATGAAATGATGACATTTCAAAAATGAACAATGCATATTTTGATATCAGTCATATACACTCTGATATTCATTCTCTGAAACAGTATTGGTAATAAAATACTGAGCAATCATAACCCATGCTGAAACCAGTGGAGTGAGCGTATCTATTGCAGAGGTGCTTGGTATGACTGTAGAAAACTACACATGTAGGCATATGGCCAGAAGTACTCCCACTGCTGGTAGATGCAAATGAGGTACACACAGGTTGGTCTTGGACCTGCTGGATCCAAAGTTGGAGCAGTTACGGAGCTGTAACTGCAGTGCAGGATGTCAGATACACCAGAAAAGGACTGGAGAAAAGCTGCAACTTTTCACTTTCTCTCCTGGATGCTGTAAACTGGCAGGGCTCTCTGGAGGTACTGGTGGTTTCCCCACAGACGCTCTGTCTCAAGTATCAATACTTATGATTGTTCTATTAGTGGCTTCCGGTTGGTAATAGTGTAAAAATTCTACTGTGATACAAATAAAGCAGCATGAGACATGCTATTATAGAGCTCCTTTATTTGAAAGGAATGTGTTTTTCCCCCTTTTTAAACTACAAAACAGCTTCCATTCATTCTGCCATAAATAAAAACAAAGAATAAGGCAGGACAGACACTACATGAGCAAACTGAGAACAACGGGTCGTGTTCCAGAAGTGTGAATTTGGAGTATTTCACAATTATAAGCTATTCAGTTTTTAAAAATAAAACTGTCAAAACCCCCATGAGATTTTATGTGGCAGATGGGGATACGTTTGAAGAGCAAAGATGTGCAATTCAGACATTTTATCATGGTTTGTGTTCAAAAACCTTTATTTTCTTCCAGAGCTCAAATTTGCTCATTCCAAGTTTCATCTGCCTTTCCTCCTTTCCGATGAAGAACCAGCTGATAAAAAAGAGGCACCACAGTAACAAAATAACCTCAGTTGCAATATGCATGTTAAGAAACTCCAATCCCTTTTAAACACTTCATTTGTTGAAGGAAAAAAAATGTTACAAGTCCTTTATTTTTTTCACAGTTCTATTTGCAACTTGTCTCACCGGATCCTCTTTTGTTGTCGTGCTCTGTAAATGTCATGAATGGGAGGAACCACTGATCCTTTGTCCTCTTCCTCATCTGAATCTTCATTTGGTCTTTTGATAGATTTATTTATAAGGGCATTATTTTCCAAAGGTCCGTTCCCTTCCATTGATAGGTCAGGCAAGCCTCCGGTTATGATCCTTACAGCTTCATCTACAGCTTTGGAATAAGGACGAAAATTGTTGGCTTTATGAATAATACATTTGGTCAACAGTTATGAAAATATATCCATCATAACTCATAATTACATGTGTCTAGTTTGTTCCAAAGCAATGGAGAGAATATGACATACACTCTTGTATGAAGTCTGGGAAAACCAAATAATTTTGTATTAAAATTTCTGTGGCGCTCCTTGGTGTTTTAATAAATTTTCAGCTGGCAAGAGATTAAGAACTGTCTGAAAATCATTTAAAGATCTATACGTGGTATGTTTTCAGAGGACATTATTACAAAAGCACAGGTAGCAGCAGCTCCCAAAAGCTATAGTCAAACCAGGAAGATGCCCTATCCGTTTCAAAGGTTAACTTCTCCAAGAGAAAAATCTATATTTATTTATTTAGTCAATATTCAAACTATATTCATTGTTTGAACTAGAAATCCTCTGACAAATCATGTCTCTGAGAGGGTAGAGATATTTCTTTAATATGAATACTTACTAGCACAGATTTTGCTCTTGCAGAAGAGCTACACTTCAAACATATGAGACACCCAATAGTTTGAATATATCCTTCCAACAGCAACAGCTTGTTTCTATGCTATTTTTCCATGGTGAACCATGGTCAAAACATGCCATTTTAAGAGTACTATTCCTCTATGGTGATACTTTATATCTGCACAGAAAGCTCTTGCTTTGTTCAAGGTTTGTGCATATATATGGTGTACACTTGTGGTTTTCAGTCTTTGGTTTTCCAGAAGTTCTGGGTTTCAGCTCCCAGAATCCCTGTCCATTGGCCAAGCTGTGTGGGACTTCTAGGAGTTCCATGTAATTGCAGTGCCTTCTGTGAAGGGAGGGAACACTTCTAGCCACAAAATGACCAATATGGACACAGCTCATTGTTGGAAGCAAAGATACATCAATACTTACAAAGTGATCAGTGAGAGACAACAGTCTAGATAATGCCAGCCCTTTATTTTCACCCCTCTGTATCTTTCCTTAATCTACGTGCTCAAACCTTTTGCTTCCTTCTTATCTGCAGATGTCACTTCCCCTTCTCTCAATCTCTTTGTTCCCTTTGCCTTAAAAGAGCATCCATGAGGTTCCAACCCCAAAAATGGGTGCTAGGTTACATATACACATGAGAGCCATCTTTTAGGGGCTCTTCTCATCAACTTCTTTTGCCTATCTTCTTTACTATCCTAAGACGGATTTCATGAGACAATAAAGGTAAGTTCTTCTTTTTTTTACAATGCAAGCACATCCAGAGTAATTTCTCCTGTTTCTACCACAAGCTTATGTTATACTAGCCCTACTGCACTTTGCTTAATATAGACAGCAAATATTCATATATCCATATATGACACTGCCATCAACCCCTGAATTGTTGATTCGTCAATACGTGAACAGTCAACACAAAAAATTCAGAATGACAGAAATACAGTACCATCCAGTGACATCATCATATGTTTTTTAACACAAAAACAACTTACTGTCTGGTAATTTACACCTCCTGACAATCTCCATGAGCTCATCCACTTGCACAAATGGGCCCTGCCAGGGAGTGGGGAGGGGGGAACGGACAGGTTATTTGGGTAAGAAATGCTACCATACAACCATTATAGACAGTTTTAAATTAATATAAACTATTTATTTATTTAAATCTGCACCTTGCTCTAAGATCTTTTAATTAAGGGTGGGATATACATATTTTAATTAATATCATACAACAAAGTAGAGTACAATGAAAGATTATATTAGCAGGTTACAAAACTTAAGACTTTTTAAAATACTGTTACCAACCTGAAAACAAACAGGGGGTGGGAGAAGCTTCATTAGAACAACAGCAGCAGGCGGGACTGGAAATACACCACCAGGAACTGGGTGCAGACCTGGAGCTAGTAGATAATAAAGCAATATACATGTTTAAAAGGAAACAACAAGATTAGCACTGATGGAAGTTACAGTCTTTCAATTTATGTGATTTATCCTACAAAGAAACCACAGAAGAATGAGGGAAAACAATGGAGACAGGTTACTCTGAAATGTTTGTTTATTGTACTTTGTTCCAATTTAAGAAATGGCATGACCTGGTATTTTAATCTAGGACCATATGAATTTGTAAAAAGTTGTAAAAAAAATCCTGAACACCTTCCAGTGCATGTCTGAATGTGAATGAAGGGTATTTTTAAGGGCCAGTCTCAACAAGGCAAAGGACAAGTTCTTTTATCCTGACATAACTTGGACATCAGCTTACGTGCTAAATGTCTTGGCTGAAATGGAATCATCTGCTGGGTATCTGGTTTTGGATACTCTGGCTTCCTGTCCACTTCATCCTTTAGCACAGGTACTATTGAAGGAGCCACAACTGGGTCTGGAATTATGGCTGCTAGCTTTGCACGGGAAACATCCTGGAAAGATATATAGAAAAGAATCATAAATTGCTTTGGTTCCAGCCTTTATACTTGCTGCTACGAAACACTGCTCCATGGCTGTGAGGCTTCCTACTCTTAACAAGTTTGAGACAAAGTGGGAATCAGCTACAGCATTTTTTTTTTTTAACGAAAACATGTAATCTCCTGAACAGACTAGGTTAGAGAAGCATTACTAATGGCTCCCTGATACGGCTCAGCCACTAATGGCTGAGCTTCATACTGAGCAAACTGTCCATTTCTGTGTAAGTGGGAAAATGGCCTGCCTGCTCCTAATAATTTTAAATTCTATGAGCTGCCTTTTGAATAAAGTTTACCCAACAAACAATGCATACTATTAAAAGGCAAGTTCCTATTAAATGTTCAGTATTTGTATGCTCGTAGCACAATAGACGTAACTATTTGTACAGGTAACTGCCTTTCCATTATACGTCATTTGATAAAACAGAAATTTTGATATTAATATCTTTGGGCTCAAGAGAATTCTTACAGGAACCAATGTGAGTTTTGCAACTGATGCTTGAATCTGAACTTAGCTGATTGAACCTTTTAATGTTTAGCTGTTTGAAAAACACTTGGGGAGGGGGAGCATAGCTCTGATGCGCATGCAAAAGGACCCCAGTTCAATTTGCAGCATCTCTTAGGGCTGGGAAAGACTCCAGCTTGAAATACTACACAGATACTGCAAACCACTGGAACTGGTGTGGTCTCCTTCACTGGACATTTAAATAGAGGCTGGATGGCCTTCCCAGGATGGTTTAAGCAGGAGGTTGGACCATACTGTGTGGTAACCTATAAACAGCTTATCATATGATTACCTTATCCAATGGTGGAATGGATCCTATCTTTGGAAAAAGGTGGGATATAAATTCAGTAAATACATAATATTAAATAATGATATAAAGTAGCTTCCACATGATGTTGCAAAACAGTCCATTTAAAAAAAAAGTACTAAGAGAAGGTTTTTGTTTGGAGTACCAAGATTGAATTGTCACCTGAAGGCCTACTGCCACAAAACCAATCTGTCAGAAGATTAACTGCCAATATGAATGCACCTGCATCAGCAGGTAAGGCAAAAAACACATAGATAAGTGGTAAAAGCACACAGCTAGCAATGCTGTGGGTTTGCACTCTTTCTCAGCATTTATGTATTAGTCTGGAAAGTACTCTTCTCCTTACCTTATAACCAAGGGCTTTGAGTTCACTGGCAGAACAAGGGTACAGATCCATGAATTTGTATCGGTCTACTAGCAGAGCTGTTTCTTTGCCCTCATATTCTTCCTTGAAGGCTGTAAATCTCCGTTTCTCTACTTTTAGTATACTAGCGAGGTCGCCAATGTTGCTTTCAAAAGCTAAAAACCGGGCCCATATCTCTCTGTGCAAGGAAATAGAGAAAAAATAGAACAAATGCTCAGAGAAAAGCAATGCATTCATACAAAAACTGAACAAATACAAGGATTGTGGAAATGCACTTCTTACACATTTGATGTACACTGTCAGAAACAGCGTGATGTTCTGCAGCAAGTGACAGACTTCAAAAACTCAGTCCACCAAAATGTTTGCCAAACATTTGCTGTGACTAGGAGCTTCCTCTGCTGCTCCCACTAGCTTGCTCCCCAGAGCACCCAATTATGTGCTGGAGTGAAAACTCCTCTAGGTGACACAGAGGAGAACTAACAATGGGGATTGCCAGCTGTGGCCCAACAACTACCAGGTGTTTCCAATCACTTCTCTACCCTACACCAAGAAGCCACAGCAGACTTATGGGTCAGTCACCATTTGCTCCCCTCATCTGTTCCCTGCTGCCAGTAGCTTACATACAGAAGGCTGCTACATCTAAGGCAAACTGCTGCAGTGGCCAATCACTTCCTGCCCTGGCACAGAGAGCTGACTGAAGGGGCTGGTTCCATGCGCAGGTGTGCCTTTCTGGCAAACCAGGGGCAGGATAGAGAGGGGTCTTTAAGGCACAATGAAGACAGAAAGTGCAGCGCACAGCCGTGTGGCACCATACTGTGGTTATGCAATGTAGTTTGTCACCTACACTGGCAAATAAACAGTATGGTATAATCTACTGTTTACTTATGGTATAACACTAGCATAAATCCCCAGCCATGATTTATGTTATTCCACAGTTCTTCTGCTCCTAGAACAGGCTTCAGGCTAACACTGAACTGGATCTAAGGTTGTGGAAACCACTGGCCCCCTGCAAAGAACAGCAGGGAGGAAAGCTACATATCTGAGTATGTTATCTGTCTTCATGTACAGAAAATAGCACCCAAGGCTTTAGATTTTGAGCAAACTGAATCCATTCATCAACAACTGAGTCCATACAGTATTTACCCTCACAGTGGAAAGAATTTTCTTTGATGAGCAGTGACATCAAAGCACATTTGGGCATGTATGAACACCACAAAACAAACAAACAAACAAACAAACAAACAAACCTTACAGTGTAAGGCCCTATCACAACAGCTGGCAGCTTATTTAAGACTACAGTGAAAGTGCTCTCTGTAAACAATCCCTTTAGTCTATGATACCATCTATATTATATAAAGACCTTCTAACACAGCAGAACCAAGCATTTACAAAGGAGTTTTGGTAAGACTTACCCAGATTTCTCAGGTGGGAGGCTGCCTGAGGTCAATACACGTTCAAACAGGACTCTTGTATTATTATCCTCTGTTTTAAAAAAAATGTTTAAAAATGGCAGATAAAAACAGGCTTCAAATATTTTAATGGGAATTACAGGATAAAGTAAAACAATACTTCTAAACAATTATTAAACAGTATTTAAGTACAAAATTGGAAGCAGTTACTTGTTATTTGCCCTTTGCCTCCCTTTAAATATGTGCGAGGCAGGAAAACAGAAGAGAGAAGACCAAAAAAGTTTGGCCAAAGATCCAATGTCATCCTCGAGGACTAAATGATAACAGGCGAAGCTCATTCTGAGATGGCAGGAGGAGCAATCCACCACTCATAGGTTAATCCTCACATACCAACTGCCAATGCAGGAGACAATGTTCTTTCCAGTTGATTCCATTGCCTCTCCTTTCTTTCCCTGTCACAGTTGATTGTCCAGCCCTGACCTGACTGCCAATGAACTCAACTAACCTTAACTATCATATGCAATATCTAAAACCCCATAAGCTATATTTTTCGGGTGTCAGTGGGCATGGATTCCTCCCCCTGCCATCTCAGAATGACAACCTCTGCATGCCTGGCAAAGGCATTGGTGGTTCTATAGACATCTGCACAAATAACAGAAACCAGGCACACCTTGGCCAATATGGTTCTATCAGCATCACTGATGCCTTCTCCTGTTGGATTTAGAGAAGCACTTTCTGTATGATCCAAACCAGTGGAAACGCATGTCAACCTAGTGGCCAATTCACTTGACAAAGGGCATTGTGTGCTTCTGTACCTTTGCTTCCATCTATGGAATAATAACCTCCGTAAGCAAACAAATCTATTTGAAATGGATCTAATAACACATTTAAAACACTTCCATATTCAAAGTCAATTCCCCTGGATGAATCACATTTCTGGTCAGATAATCTGCACTCAACATTTAGTGTCCTCTTCAAACAGACTGCTGAAATTGATTTTAAAGTCCTCTTGGCCCATCTGAATAATCCATTGAACTCTGCCACTAAAGCAATTGAATGCAGAGCCCCTGGGTTCCATATACATGCTCTCACAGTCATATTGTCTGTGCACACCTGATGATCTTTGACCAATGAAACAAACTTTTAACAGAGCTAATCTCACAGCCTTCAGCTCCAGATAACTGATATTATGTTTCCTGTCTATGGGAAACCACATTCCTTGAGCTGAAAGACCTTTGCAATGTGTCCGGTGAGACTTGCACTGGTCATCACTTGCACTGTGTGCCAAATCAGTAAAGGTACATCCTTCTCTATATTTTTGCTTTTCAGACACCAGCATAACTCTGAATTCAACCAGACTGGCAATTAGACTTGGTAATGAACCTTTATCCCTACGGACAACTGATGGGTGAACAATGTCTCTACAGGTCCTTGGAATGGAAATTATCCCAAGGCAACAGCTGAATTGTGGATATCAGCATATCCATAACTTCGGCCAATTGAATTAAATCTGTAGACTTCAAGGATGTTAGCTACTGGATATCGTGCCTCAACTTGTCTTTCCTTTCCTGAGATAAAGAAAGGCAGCCCAACCCTGTGTGTGTGTGTGGGCTCCCAAATGAGTTAGCGCAGTAGTTGGTTGCAAATGGCTCTTCCAGGAATTTATCAAAAACCTGTATCTCTCTAAGATTTGCACTGTCACATCCAAATCTCTTAAAATCCTTTGCTTTCAGTAATATATTGTCCAAGTAAGAATTGCACCCCTCCTGAGATGTGCCACTAAGGATATTAACACTTTTGTGAACAAACTAGGGAAGATGCCAGGCCAAAAGGCAACACTTTGAACTGGTAATGCCTGTCCTGATATGAAACATCAAGAATCTCTTGTCTGTTGGAGCCATAGGTACATAAAGGCATGCTTCTTTGAAATCTATAGAAATCATTAGATCCCCAAATCTCAGATTCTCCTTTGACTGTTTGAACTGCTTCCACTTTGAATTTCTGGTATCCCATTGAGATGAACAGGTTGGTCAGCCATCACAGGAACAGAAATTATGTTTTCAAATGTCTTATTAAAAATGCTCTTAAAATGGCAACACACATGGTTAGTTTTCCTTCGCGTTTTGAGTTGACAAAATTGCTGTACCCTATTCTATCTTTTCTTATTCAGTCTACCTCTTTTAAATTACTTCACAGACCAGAGAAGGGAATTTATGTCTGATTGGCAGGCAGGAGAATTAAAAACTGACAAGAAAGGGAAGAAGAGGCAATGGAATCAATGGAAAAAAACATTGTTTCCTGCATTGTTAACTGGCACGCAGGGATTAACCCATGAGTGGTGGATTGTTCTTCTATGCCATCCCTAGAATGACATGTGGCCAGACTCACAGATATCATTCAGCTTAGGAACTGCTGAGTGTAAATTGCCCAACCCCCAATTTTAGTTTCCAACTCTGCTTTAGAGTGTTGACTATCCTTCTAAAATCCTCATTCAGGTTAGATTCAATCTGTAAAAGAGTTATGATTGTACTCAGAGATTGGTTTTATTCATGTTTGAAATCTTAATATTAATCCAAATTACATCAAATGATTTAACCATAATGTATTTATTTCAAGCATTCAAGAGCTCCTGTTGGGGATAAAAAGTTTTCCAAGAATTTAGTGTTTTGTTTCTGATTTCCTAAGCAATTCTAAACAAGCCATTCTGTCTTCTTGCAAGGATTACATCAAATATTAACAAGATAACTCACTAATAATGTGAGTTTGTTTACAGAAACATGTTAGAACGGTCTGTTCTCTGTGTGCGTATTTTCTCTTCCTTTGGAAGTCCTATAAAAATCCTGATTTTTCAATAAAGCTTTGTTCATCTGATCAGACAACTGTTGCAGCCAAGCTGGGAAGATGTTCTCTTTTGGTCAAGAGTAGTTGTGTCTGTGCTTGTGTCTGTATAGGCATTTGTGACTCCTTCTCAACCTGATTCAGGGCCCAGTCTCAACTCTGTGTTTATATACCTGGGAAACAAGGGTGGACTGATATTCCAGTCATTCCCAACACTCTAAACATATTGTCTTGTATGAATATATCAAAATATCCACTGGCAGAGGCAGCTCCATGGAAAATTCCCATTTCTCTATCACAGTGCAATGCTCCTAGCCCCTTCACACTCCATTATAGGGTAGTTTTGGAAGTGATCTGTGAGTTCTAGTGGTGTGGAACACTGCAGGATAGTCTTAGGGCTTAGAGAGAGGAACAGAGGATTGTCTGCCTTTGGATACAGCCTGGTGTTTTCTCCCCAATAATCCCTAGAATAACACTGACATCTCTAGACACAATTGGGAAAGCACTGTCTGAATCCTTAAGACCTGCTGCCAGTCAGTGTAGATAACACTGAACTAAATAGACCATCATTATAACTATACATGCCAGCTTTCTAACACTAAACAGTCATGCCATTATTAAAGTCCTGATTTTATAGGAGGAAGGGACTGAGAGAAAAATGAACAAATGAACCCACTTTTTGAATGAATAAACAAACCCCACTTAACTTGTTTGAGATCACACTATACTTCTCTACATGTAGCTATGCGCTATAGGAAGCATTAATACCGATGTTTGCCTACTTATTTAAGCTAATTTTTTCCAGTCTAATTAGCATCACTGGCACAAGTCCAGATGAAACAAGCTTTATTGGAAACAAGACAGTAAAATCCAGTCATTTAATTAAAGAGATAATAAGGCAGGATACATATATGGTTATCAGTAGCATCTGAAATCTTTTTCTTTATAGATAATTCCAGATCAGTTGCTTCTTATTTTTGCAAAGAAGGCCTAGAAATCTCAAGAAACTGAATTCATACAAAACTCAGTGTCATGAATTCTCTGTTCCTGGAGCTTACCATTCAGATGAGAAAGATAATCAATATATGCCAAGACATATTCTGGAATGTCTCCATATTTCTTTAGCCCCAACTCAAAGATCTTAAAGGCCACTGACTTGTCCTGCAAATTTTAAAAAACAGTATTAGTGGGGAGAGTGGGGAAGGACCCATCTCGAAGGAGCTGGACAAATGCTTCACCTCTCACCTTGCTGCAATAATACTCCATCAGAGCAGCTGTAACATAGACATGATGACGTGTCCGGGCATCCTCTCGTGCCTTTTTAAATATCATTCTGCCTGATTTTATGCCTTCTGCTCGCCTTGCAAACTTCATGTACTGAATGTATACCTGAAGAAATGGGATTACATTTTTTTGCTGCCGCAAAGTATTCAGAAGTGAACAATTCATTAAAGATATGGTGCCATTTCACATCTAGATCTCCCTCCTTTTCCAAATATGAAATCACAGTCAAGGGAGCAGCAAATCTTTTAAGTCTTCAAGCTGCTAAACACTCTCCAATAACATACCACTTCAGCCCTTTAAATGTACCACCCAGCTTACTTTGTCCTTTGAGTCCTTGTAGCAAAAAGCAAACCACACAGCAGAGATTATTATGCAACATTTACTTACAGAAATTTCTAGAAAATGTGCTTCTCAAGCAACTGAGCACAGAATAAATAAATTAAAGTCAATTCATATTCTCTTGTGTTTCTGCAGCTCCTGCCCAGCAACACACATCACTGACTACGCTCCACATACATAACCCTGATGGATGATCAACATTCATGGCAATGAGCTGTTTCAATGAGAGGTGGACTAAATCCAGCCTCCCTCCCACTCCAGAACAGCTGATGGTTAGTACTGCTGAAGAGGAAACGTATGAGCAGCCCTAACAACTGGGATGCGGAAGAGTGCCAAATAGCATCTATTTAGGCACGCAATTCTTTATCCAGCCAGTTCTGTATCACTCTCTGTCAGATCAGGCTGCCCACGGTCTCTTGCCTTTAGAATAGCTTTTCACTACCTGAATCTTCTAATGTTTGTTAGCTAGCATTCTGTTAGTGACATCTGCAGGTCCACCTTACACCTGCATATGTCCGTGTTTTGCTGTTGTTATTGCAGATTTTTGTATTCTATTCCATTCTCTGCAATGATCAAAGCACCCTATCCCCAGACTTACCCTTATGCTGCATTTGCTTGTCATGGCCATTCCATTGCTGGTAGAGAGCAGAGAAGGTTGGAGAAGTTATGTCCCCATAGCCAGACCCAGACAGATGATATCATCTGCTGAGACCTCTGGAGGGCACGAATAGATCTCAGTAGAAGATGTCCTCTGCCTGTGTCTGTCCCCATAGGCAGATTATTCTCCAATTCCACTCACCCCTTGCTCTCTACCAGCAACAGAATGGTCATGAGGGGGAGGGGGGAAATTGCAGCAACAGTAAGTCATGGGGGCAGTGACAGGGAAGCAGTAGTAGAATTCTGCATGTGGAACTCTTACACAGATCTAAACTATGTCTACTGCTAATAGTGCAACAGAAATTGCTATCAACAGTTCCACTATCTTTTGTTCTTAATGAAGTGAGATGGCTAAAAATGGTTAGCTATATTTTTTATCTATCATTTCATGTATCATAAATGTGGCAAAAATACTGGGGATAATGTACAAATAGCAGTATAATACAAAAAGATGTTTCATATTTAGGATGGAAAATGTATAAGGAAAGAATAAAGTTAACCATAATTTATAAATGTGCCTTTGATATATTTGCATACATATTTTTATCTGGAGAATTGACAGGAGAAAATCAATGCAGAAAAACCTGCAACATTTTATTCTTTAATCAATAAGGTGAAATACTGAAGACTACACATACCAAAGTAGGATCAATATCTTCAATAGCCAGGAGCCGGTTATATATGCTGTGCACCTTCTCATATTTCATTCGGCTCTGCATAAATACAAAAAATACCCAGCTTTATTAGTTTATGCTCAGGATGATTATCAGAACTGTTCATCTTAGTCTCTGAAAATTAGGATTTGCAGCCAAGAATATTTGCAGGTTTTATAAAGATGTTCACATTCATGTTTTGAGAGACCAGTGAATCTCTGAACTCACCTCTTCGTAATCAGCATACGCAAAATAAAGAAGCATGTTCTTTTTTAGTAAAGTGCTGATGGCTCTTTCATAAATATTGGCAGCTTCATCACTGAACAGTTTAGCATTATTCATGTCCTGGAATCAGAAAAAGAGTTGGTTAAATCTTCTGTGAAATCAACATGAAAACAATAGATACAAAGAACATTCTGAACCAACCTGTATCAAGAATCAAATAGTTAAAAGACTTCCGTCAGGATCTTATTAGAATGGAATACTGCTACTTACCATGAAAGTCCTTTCTCAACAGCAGATGGAGGGCATCCTACTTTGGAGACCCTCCCCTGCTGTTGTACAAACATGGTATCTCTGCACATAGCAGCTGCAAAAAACTAATACAACTAAACAACATGGCAAATTAAATAAATTAATTGCTTTTATTTTCTTTGGAATTTTCTTTTGCTTTTAAATATCACATACTTAAAGAAAACTGAATGATATATTTTTGCATGCAATCCCAAACAAATTTGTTAGAATTAACAGTTTTACTGTTAAATAACATTATGCATAATAAACAAAAAGAATGTGTTTTTTTATTTTGTCTCTTTTCTTACCCCTTTCTCAGCTAGTAGTTTGCTGGATTGCTCAAGATACTGTGCAGCTTCGTACCAGATATCTGGATGGTGGCCCAGCACCAAGAGACACTGTTCATATGCAAACATTACTAGAAGAAGATATTGAGATGGTAAATACATCTAGCAGGTGGCACTGAGAAAACATGGTATTACTTCTTTAAATCAATGATTCAGATATTTAACTATAAGTTAAACCTCTTCAAGGTCCAGCTTATAAAACTATTTATAGATCTCTTTAGTTCTCAGCTTTGTCAAGTACACCCCCAAAATCAGAAAATCTAGTGGCCATGCTACTATTTATTTATTTATTTGATTTATATTCTGCTTTTCTCCCAAATGGGAGTCAAAGCAGCCTACAATAAAATTTAAAATAAAACAGCAACAGCAACACGGAATACAAAAGTTTGAAAAGCATTAAAATTTACTAGTGGTTTTTGCACATTCAATTATTAATCAAATTTTGTCTTTGAAACTTTTAGTGGTCAATGCATTACAATACTGCATTCAGCTCCCTGAGTAAACTTTTATGTAAAATGAGGACTATCAGAGTGTATTCTAAGATTATATAGATAGGAGAGAAAGACAAAACAGTCTTTCTTCCCTTGCCTATCATAGTTATGTGCTAAGCAGGAAAAAACATTCTTTTAATGCTGCCACAGGTGGGTCAAAAGAGCAAGGAAGCAGAAAGTCAGGTGCCACTCCCCCTTCACCATGTATACTGACACTGCCAGAATTTGTGTAGTTCTAGAAAGTTCTGTAACAGTACCTGAACACATGCAAACCTGTATACAAAAGTATTCAAAGATGGTAAAAAAATATCAAAATATACACAAAGAGGTATACTCCTGAGAAGTGAAATTAAACCTGTCACAATCAAAGAGACCTAAATGCACAGCCCATTCTTTCATATCTGTACAGTGAGTAGAGCTGACACCCACAACATTTAATTATTAATTATGTTATCTTGTTAACATTAATCTTGAAGTCAACTGCCAGAGTATGCAATTACCTCTTTTTGTTATGAGAGTTTGGTCTTCAGTACGTAGAGGATTGCTCTTTTCCCACTGTATGTATTTCTTCCACATGTCTACCTGCTGAGCTTCTTGAGGGGTATTTTGTGGTGGAACAGAAGGAGCATTGCGGTCTAGACCTTTCATCACAGTTTCATATTCCTTAAGGAAAAAAAACAGCAAAAATCAGCAACTGTAACAAGGTAAAACATCCATTATTGTGGGATTTTAATGGGATGGGATTTTATAACAGACTGTCCAACAACTCCACTTCATTAATCATTTGTTGCTGGTCAAATATTAATGCTGCATTAGAACAAACAGTTAATAAAAAAAATCCACAAATAAAGAGTATTGTACCTTAGCCACACGTCTTGCATTCATATAATCTCTACTGCGATCTTCGATCATTTTCTTAGCTAAATGAATATTGATTCCCTGGGAAAAAGAAAATGAACATTTAAGCTTTGCAATTCTATGCACACTTACTTGGGAACATTGAGCTCAGTGGGACTTATTTATGAGTAAATAGGCACAGGACTGTCATCCCTCCTTCTTTCCAAATACAAAAGACTTGCCTTATTTAATAATGTCTTATTCAGGACCAAACACTCTCTATTCACCTTTGTGCACCAAAGTGAACCCAAATCCTCAGACATGAGCAGCAGATTAAGGTATACCAAAAATTTTACCTCATTTTTTTTTAGTGAGAAAAATACAACCAGATATCAGTTAAATTAAGTGTGCCTTTTCCTGCAGTTTACCATACCGCAATTTTCTTCAAAGTCTGTTTCCTCCTGTCCAAAGTGGGATAGCACCCGCATTTGGATTACTGCACTGCTTAGAGAGGAAAGGTGCTGTTTTACTAGCAGTCCATCCTCTGTTCTGAAATACAGGGGCAGGGAAGTATTCAATCAGACCCTGATGTTCCAGCCAATGTAAAGAACCTCTTTGCTCCTATGCTGGGAGACAACCTTTTTCACTATGCAAGGAATATCATCAAATGAAGAATGGCAGGCTTGCCAGCCAGTGTGCAGTAGTCATTTATGTACTGGACTAGAACTTGGAAGTTGCAAGTTCCTGTTTCTAACAAGCTGTACACATCTCTGGTGATTTGGGGCCTGCCACTTCCCCCTGTAACTTGACCCTCCCAGGATATACTGATGAGGGAGAGAACCATATAAGCAGTCTTGAGCATACTGGAGGAAAGGAAACACATTAATGTAATTAAGAAATAAAAAAATAAAAAAAAAGGCAATGGGAATGGCCCTAGAAATGGTGCAACAAAGAAGGATGAGAGTAATTTTGAGAGGAAAATTTTTGCAATTGTCCTATCCTCTCAATGCTTATAGGAAAAATGGTCCTGGTTCTCTTTCTTCATTCTGCACAATTTTGTTTACAGGTCTTTATTTGTCATACTTGTGTTTTAAACTGTGGGAGAAAAATGAGCTTGCAGGGAATCTATTCATCTTGCTATAGCAGAGAAACCTCCCTACTACAAATGAAGAAAAAGAGTTGTATCACACAATAACCTGTCACTTAAATCAAGCTGGAACGCCAGGCATCTTTTTAGTTACCTCTTCATACTTGTTATAATCCCGCCAGAGTTGTTCAATGTTAATCATTGGGTTCACGCAGCCCCGCTGATAAACCCTGCGGACAGCAGTTATCCTCTGGTTTTCTGCATAGGATCCTACTGCTTCACTAAATAGTGAGGCGAGACAGTAACATGTCAGCAATTACACACTGCAACCTGCATGAATACCAACATTGTATTAATTAATAGAGGGGGCAAAAAGATAAGGTGTACTTACACGCCTTTCAAAAAATTGATGTAATCCACCCAGATCTATGTAAAAATATACAGAAACAAAAAAATGACAGTTTAGTTTGTTGTCAAGGCCTTCAATTCCCCCTTTTGACAGAAAGACAGAACACAAGTTTTAAAAATAAACAAACATCATACATGTTTATATGCAATTTTGAAAAGCATACCTGGTATGACATTATTTCCATGCCGATTTTATCCAGAGCAAAGTCATATGCTTGGGCCATTTTCTCTCTAAAGAAAAATACATGCATAATTAAAACCATATGATAAATTTTTACTATTAAATTTTAAATGTTACTTTTTGAAACAACAAACTTCATGGTAGTGAAGATATGACTGTTTTTAAAGTTCAAAGTACGGCTTGCATCTCGGCACTGATCATGGCCAAGGCTGGTGCCTATCTGCAACACTTGGAGCATTTTCCTAGGAATAAATAGTATGAGGAAAAATATTCCAAGTGATGCAGATATGCTACATTTCATTTTAAAATCTGGGTTTTAAAAGATATGAGGCTTGAACTGCTCAGGAAAAAATGTTACTTTTAATATTATGTAGAAATTCAAGATATGGCTATTCATGTCTTATTCAGAGTTCAGACTGTTGACACGGGATTTTACTTAACTGGTTTTGATATTTGCGTGATTTCATTGTCATAACTTTTATTGCCATTGCTGAGCATGAGATGAAGTCGATTTTTTTTAAATGAATGAAATAAAATTAAAAATGCCACTAGGTTTTCTGCAAGCGGCTTTCACTATAACACCAAGTTGCTTTTTAAACTGTCAAGAACTTTAAAATGTAGTTTGAAGGCTTGATGTATATCCCTAAAGAGAGGTAAGCTTTAAAAAGAAAAAATATATCCAAACAATCAAACAATTTAGGTTTCCAACCTACAAAAAAATGGCATTTACCAAGATATCCATGAGCTCCATGACTGTGCAGGGATTTCAAGTTATTCTTCTTAACACCTTATTCAAATCTGATTCCTCTGCACCACTGGAATGTGGAAGCAGAAGGAGCCTCAACACCATCTATGTGGATTGCATCTTCGTTGGATTAGCAAATCCAGCAACAGGAATTGATTATTCTAATATTTTGTGATGATTGTTTTGAAACTGCCATTTATTTAGTTCCTTCACCAGGTATAATAATCAGAAATCAAGAGGCACATATTCGTAAACAATATGGCCTTCACAAGTGAATAAACATCAGCCCAAGACCTTTCTCTGCCTGAAGCAGAGCTCTAACTGCCCCACCTCTTCTAAGTAGGTAAGTATGTTGATGATTATAGCACAAAAGCCACAAATAGCCAGAGACTATCAAACCCTGACATGAGTCACAATGAGCCACATAAAGAGGTGGAGCATCAGGCGCTCCACTTGACTCTTGAAAACAGAGCTGTTCATCGCTGCCACAGCTGTCATGCCATCATCACTGCAGTTGTATCTTCCCAATTGCACCTTCTGCTGTTGTTCCAGCCCACAACTGAGGTCAAAATGCTGAATTCCTTGCTCTGATTCCTTAGAACAAGGTACTGCGGGTGGAATAACCATCTAGAGAAGCTGCTCCTCTGCTGCTTTACCAGGACTGTTGAACTTTAAGCTATAAAACCAAGCTGCTCTCATGATACCTCACTCTGAGAAAGCACCACTTCCTTTAAGCAAGCAACTGAACAGTAGATGGCTCTGAAAATCCTAGGCTTTCTCTGGATGCTTCCACTTTTCCTGTAGCAAAACACTGTAACGTGAGGGGGAGAACAGTATAGTAAAGGATAAAGAGGAAGAGGAGAAAGGCCTATGCAGGATCTTGCTGTACATTTCATGGACTAATCCTCCCCTTCATTTTTCCAACCTCTCCTGGTTCAAACTGAAGCATGTCACTTCACTCAACTCTATGAGAGGAATGGGCCTGGTAGGAGTTATCTAACTTTGTCTTTTCCCTAGAGATCTAGGGAAAGTAAACCACATTTACTTACTTATAACTAGGTAGCTTTCCTTTGGTTTCTCGCACATATGAAAGGTAGCATTTCCACAGGTCAATGTGTAATACTTTCATAAGGCACCGCTGAAACAACTATTTTATTGGGGAAAAAGGAAACAAGAGTCCATAAAAAGACTGCAACATACCTTTTAAGAGAAAAGGAGCAACAATAATTTCTCTACATTCCTTTAAAAAGAGGCACAGGCATAGTTTTATGAGTCACAAGCCATCTTCCAACGTATAGAAATGTTATTGGGGAAGTGAAATGCAACTGGTGCACAGAGAAACTATCTACTACATCCAGGATAGAAACTGTGTAACTTGGACATCTTCTCCTTTATCCAGTGGTGTGCTCCTCAGATTTAACATTGCATTCTACAGATCTTGGAAGTACAAGTGTGAGTACATATCCCAGGTACCTCCTACTGAAACTGCTGTAATGCTTTGTACAGACAAGTGCCCCAGAAGATGGATGAAATACAGTTAGTTCAGAACTTTTGAGGCTATTCTCTAGGTGCTCCTTTCTGGTGATGTATTACAGAGGGTAACTACTGTAAAAAGGACCTTCTCAGTAATTGCACCCCATATATTTATTTACTGTAAACTCTAAAATACAGTTCATCCAACTGAACTCCAGGCCAATGCATTAAAAAAATCATGTAAGAATCTTCATATAAATCACCAGAATGACCTTAACACAGATGCTTGCCTGGCACATACTTAGAAACCACTTCAGCACCAAGTGAAGACTTTTATTTTTCAGGCCTTTCATCCTGTTCCTATCTTACACTCGTTTCAGCTTGTCTAGATATTTATATTGTGTTTTTTTTTCATTGCATGTATTTCTTTTTTTGTCTTAGTTGTAAGTTGTCCCCAAGAAGATGATTATAGGATGATGTGCAATCACAAATAAGTATCTTAGAGGTAGTTTTGACAGGAAAGATTATCAATATCTTTATTCCACAGAGTGTTACTACTTACTTTACAGATTAAAAACACATTTACAAATAATAACAACAAAATCCATTATCTTAATATCAGGAAAATACTAATAAATACATTTCTTGTCAAGGGTAGCACAGGCTACCTTAAGAATGGAGATCTTAATATTCATATTAATTCATATCCAACTCTGTTACCAACCTCTCCATGTTAGCACTTCATGTACTTGGATACAGTGGAATTCACTTTGGTGATTTTCTTTACAAGGACTATCTGAGAAGTAACTGCTGAGCAATTATCCTAGCTAAATGGTGTATTTAGCTATTCCACCCCCTGCTGCCATTATTCAAATTGCTGTCAGGAAGTGTAAAGCCCACAATGAGTTCTCTTATCCTTTGTATTACTTAGCCATCAATTTATAGGGGAAGCTGGCACTGCATTAGGAGACTGCAGTGTTTTGGAACTGGATTAAGTGGAAAAGTCACGAAGACAATCCACATGTGAGGACCCTGATTCTCACAAATGGTGCCTCCTTGTAAGCATTGTTGAAGAGGCAAGCCTAATGTGCCTCACCGAAGCACTCAAAAAGGGTTACTCTATCAGGTCTGAACCTGATCACATTGCTACCGTCTCCATATTATTAATTATGGTGTTCTATGTGAGGCTGTTCTTGAAGAATATTTGGAAGCTATAACTAGTGCAAAATGTGACAGTCACACTTTTCCGTATTAGAGATCATATATCACTGGTCTTGCAAGAACTGTACTGGTTTATAATTTGTTTCTGAACTCAATTCAAGGTGCTAGTTCTGGCCTACTAAGTTCAAAATAGCTTTGGGCCAGCATATGTGAAAGACCATCTTCTCCCATTTGAATCTGCCAGAAATTTTAGCTCTTCAGTAGAAGCCCTGTTGCACATCCCATCACCTTGAGAGGTTAGCTTGATGGGTACACCTTTCTCTGTAGCAGCAGCTCACCTTTGGAACACCTTCCCAAGGGAAGTCAGGCTAGCTCCATCCTTTTCAAGTTTCTAACAGGTGGCTGTGTTCTTTCGTTCCACGCCTTAAATCTTGGGCTAGCTGCTCTGGCTATTTTGTCTGTAATTTTTACCATTTTTAATGAGTTGTTTTAGTCTGTTTTAATATGTGTTTTAATTTGTATATTATATTTTAAACATTTTTATCTGTTGCACATCACCCTGGGGATCCTCGTGGGTTGCTAGGCAGGAGATAAATGTTAAGTAGGTAAATAAGAAGGAGGACACTGTGGTATTTGAGCTGATATCGAAAAGTAGAGTCCTTTCATGTTTCTTCTTTTGGCACAGCAAAAAGCAACAAACATAAGAGATATTTCGTACTTGATATCCACAGCAGTTGCTAGGAGGATAAATTAAATGTCCATGAATTTGCAACTGCCATCCTTCAATCACTTAATGAAGAGAGAAAAATAACCCATATATCAAGTACTTTTTCAAATTTATTTAAAATTCAGGTTACAAGTTTACACTCACCTTTTCTACTTTGTCATAATTTTTTGCTTTTATCTGTAAAACAGAATACAAAACTAAACAGTCAGGTCCATAGCATAACAAAGGTACAAAAGTATTCTAAATTATGTAACTGAACTAGATTCAGTGAATTATAATTTAATGTTATCATTAATAGGAAAATATTATGCAAGTTCATTTTTCTATATTCATGGAAATACTTAGAATTTAAACTTTCATTATGAGCAAGACAAAAACAATTTTAACACTGAAAAATACCCTCTATTTGATTTTCAACTAGTACTGAAAGACTCTTTTATGGCATTTTTATTGTGTTTCTGTATGTTTGGCTACTGTGAATTGAACACACTTCCTTTTACCCAAGCAATTGTTGGTCAACAGACTAAGTCAAAGTCCTTCAACCATTGTTTTATTGCAGTAAATTCAATGACTGCCCTGAAGTGATTAAAGGAAATCTAAGGGTGAGGTAGATTTTTCTATGGTTATAGATTTCCTCCAAACTCAAACAGCAACAGTGGTATGGCATGAGGCATTTTCAGTTTTACAGATCCAGCTATGATGTCCTATAGGCTTAGTTGGCATATATATGTGCAAAACATGAGGTGCCACAGAGTTCCTTACACAAGGGTTTCCTGACAGACAGATATGGTTCTCTAACCATACAAAGTTTAAGAATCAATATTTTAGGGCTAGGTTTTCCCCAATTGCCAGTCACAAAAGTAGTAACTGCTGAAATTAAGGTATAAAGTGAGGGTCATTGGCACTTTCAAATGTGATTTTTTATCTCATAATATAATGAAACAAAAACATACAGGGCCTTTGACTACAGCTCTTCAGAATATCTGTCAGCCCAAAGGATGATATGAGATGGCCAAGTCAATAAATGACTTACATAGTGTGGGAAGTATCAAAAAAACTTTACAGTCACGGATAGATGAGATAGGCAGTCAAACCGACAGAATATACACCTCTCAAAATCATGTTTGTTTTCCTTTTCTTTCCTTAAATGGTTTTACTGAAGGATGAAAATAAGCCCTACATATATTTGTCTCACATGCTTAAATAAAAGGCATAATCCTACAAGCTAATAGTGAACCAGCTCTCTTAAGTAGTGATCCTTAGGGAAGCAAGGTATTAGCATGTTCAGGGGAACCCCAAGGTCTGCAGCAGTGCAAGAAATATTTACAAACTCAAGACTTCAAAGAGTGAAATGATGGCTGGGAAGGAAGACTGTAGATTGCTAATAGTCTACTGTGGCTAGGTGGGGAGAAAGTGGTAAATTGAGAGGAGGAGGAAAGGAAGTAGCCAAGAAAAGAGAATAATAGGCTACCTGATACCATTCTACACTGCAATGTGGTCATGCAGGTCCCACTTGTTGTAGTAGTTTATTTTTTATCACAAGCAAATTACTTGTGAGACAGACACAAGGGAAAGGTTACAATTTTCAGTCAGCTACAGAGTTAGCTATTCAAGGTGACATCAGTAAGTCTCCTACCGTTCAAGCATAGGTGAGATATGTTTGTATAAAACTTGACTAGCCATACATTAGAGAAAATGGGGGGGTTTAAAAATTTGAATCCCAAGTAGTCTCAGGAGACATAAAGAAACGACAGTTCTGATGACATAAAAAACAGATCCCACCGATGGATCTACATACTCCAAAAACAGAGACTGGAAACAGCTGTGGAACAGCTAGCTAAGCTTGTTAGTGGCTTCAAAATTACATTATTAGCGCATAGTCACAAGTTTCTAAAATATTACTACACAACATCCAAACCAGCCTCACTTTTCTTTATATCAGATCTTCTACTCTACCATCTATTCAGACTTGTGAGCTTCCAAATAATGTTTCCTTTGAGAAAACAAGTCTTTAAAAAATGTAATTGTAGGTTCAGGAGGAAGCCAAGTGGAGCACGATTTTACCGAATGTGCCTTTTGGGGTTATCACTGAATTTAAGAACAGCACGCAGAAGGCTATGACCTTCTACAGCGTTCTCAACTAAAACACAGATTCTGTAGGATCTCAGCGAAGAATGACTGCACATACCTAAAGTGGATGAAAAAGTGTAAAGTATTAGGAACTCATTCAACATTTTGCTAATCAGTGTAGTAATGACATGCCAGAGGCAACAAAATCATCATTATCATCATCAAGAATGGGAACCCTAAAAGCACCTTGGAACAGTAGCAAAGGCATCAGAAAATAAAAAGGCATTGTTGCAGAGGGAAGGAGTAATTTTGATCACTTGCCTTGTGTATTTTTCCTCCTGACATCCCCACCCCCAAAAGCATATGATTCATGAGGCATGGGGGATACAAGAATATACAAAGCTGGCTTAGACCATGTATTGACTGGCAGCAGCTTTGCAGGGTCTCTTTAACAGTGGTATTAACTGGCATACCTCCTAGAAATTAAACCTGGGACTTTTATGTATTTATTCAATTTACAGCCTTCTTTTTTTCCAAAACAGGGACTCGAGATGGTTGCAAAGCATATGCTCTATGTTGAGACCTAACTGAATAATTATTCTCTACTACATTAATGCAACCAGGAATACTCAGCTGCTTAACATGAATGGGGGGAGGGAGGAGGTAGAGGAGAGGAAGAATAATAAAGAATTCAGCAAATTTGGTTGATAAAATGCCAAATAGAACAAGGGGGATGGTTCTGATCCTCATTACCATTTTTGTACAAGTGCTGATTCTTTTCTATGAACACATCTTTCACAAGGGACTTACAATCACTTAGTAAGGGGACATTTATTACTATAAAATATGTCATGCAAAGGCTCTCAGTTGCCTTCTCTGATGAAAGACCGATACAGCTTCCTCTGGAATGTCTTCCACCATTCAGACTGGAAGGTGCTAAATATGCTGATGAAGTGATGGTAAGAAGAAATTCTTATTTAGCTTTTTTCTACATGAAGCAGCAATCCAAAACTCTCCAGGTGTGTTGAAGTCCTGTTGTCCCCAGCCAATATGGCACCTGGGGATTCTGAAGGTAGAGGATGGGAGTTGTCATCCAACACAAAAGGGGAACATGTTAGAGAAAGCTGGATCATTCATGCTGCAGCAAATGATGATAAATTAACATGATTCAGTGGTACTCAACACGTCTTGTAAAAAGCCAAGGGTGCAAAAGTCATACCGTCTTCCTTGAAATTACAGGTGTAATAATATAAGGATCTCTCATGCATTCATGCTTGCCTAAGTATGTTATGTGTATGTCTGAGCGAGGAAACAAAATAAAGTGAAACAAAGAATTACTTGCACCTATGATTTAACATTTTTATATACACATGGAGAAAATCATAGTAATATCTATGACAGTGTTTCGCTTTGCGCTTAATCAAAGGGTAATTCAGTAAAATTCTGAAAAACAGTAGTATATAACAATAAGCTATGCTGTGGTTTATTGCAATTTGTTCTGTTGCACCTCTGTTATTGTGCTCCTGTTGTGAATCTGCCTCTGTTTAAAAGTTAGTTTGTTAACCAGGCACAAATCAAAATCTGAACCCATTTTTTGTTATTGGTTTACAAATGCTAGTTTATTTAAGCCAGACTTTGTCGTGATGTTTGAGTATAATGAGCTGGCCTATGTCTGTCTAAACATAAGCATTCCATTTTTATTTTAGTATTCATAGTACATTAAAGGAGAAAGTGGGTCTTTCTTTCGCTCACATTACTTTTTAAAAAGAAACTTCAGACACCTCTATGAGCCTTGATAGGTCAATATTCAGAGGCTTACTGATTATGAGTTTCTGGACTCAGCAATAAGGCTTTCTTCCCCCAGTTACTTTGCATTTTTTAAACTTTTCTTTGTTCAACCAGAAAAAGCATGTAATAAACAGTTTTGAAAACTGTGGCCATTTCTGTACTACACTGTTATAGTGCTATTATTCCACTTTAAATCCTATGGAATCCTGGGGTTTGCAGTTTAGGGAGGGGTATTCAGAATTCTCAGCCAGAGAACTCTTTGGCCTCAGTAAACTACAAACCCCAGAATTCCACATGATGTTGAAAGTCTAATAATAGCACTATAACAGCATAGGGTGGAAATGACCCTCGAAACTCTAGATCTTAACACATCCCACTAAATCCCAACTCCAGGAACAAGTTCAGTTATATTAGTTCAAGCCCTGAATCAATAATGCTTAGTTTTATTTTCTATATCTATATAGAATTTATTCTATATCTATATTAATTAAATAATAATAATAAATTTTTATTTGTTACTTGTCTCTCCCCAAGGCTTCAGGTGCGATACAAGATAGATATAAATTAAAAACAAATTATGGCTAAAATACACTAAAACATAAAACTATTTAAAATACAAATATATCATAATTAAAATATATCATAATTAAAAGTACAATTAAAAGCATAATTAAAAATAAACTGGATAGGCCTGCAGGAAGAGATAGCTCTTTAGCACTTTTTTGAACGCAGACAACATATTTTGCTATTGAATCTCTTCCAGCAGGTCATTCCACAGTCTAGGGGTGGCCAACGAGAAGGTCCTCTGGGTGACCACTGCCAGTCTAGTCTACTTAAGGAAGCATAAAAGCCTCTAGAGTTTGATTACTAACCACTCTCTTCATTCATAGGCATTTTGTTGTTGTTATGTGCCTCCAAGCCAGTTCAAACTTACAGAGAACTTATCATAGGGTGTATCTGGAAGATGTATTCAGAGGAGTTTTGTCATTACCATCCTCTGAGGCTGACAGTGTGCAACCCACTGGGTTTCTACAGCTGAGATAAGATCTGAATCCTAGTCTCCCAGAGTCCTATACTAATGCATAAACCAGCATACCATGCTACCTCTCTTGAAATTCCATAATCTTGTGTGATCTGTTTTACTGAGGCGTCATTTGAGACTCTTGTTACACAGGGTTTTTAAGAACATCTACGGGGTTTAACAGATGAAGGGTTTCACACAGTCCTCTGTTCACGCACAAAGGCTTTCCTGGCCATTCACCCCCCTTTCGAGTGGCTCCTGAAAAATCAAGCAGGCCTTCTAGAGCAAAATTCTCTAGAATTTTGCAGAAATGGGTGGAATCAGAAAATAAATTCATCAATATTGTACTCCCTTGTCTAAGGAAGGGGAGGCAGAAGTCTTCACAATAGCTAAACCTTTTCTGGCTTTTAATGGATAGAGAAGACTACAACTGGCCCTGAGAAGGCATTGATAAGTTATAGTTTCAGTATATTTACTGGAATTGCTAACTGGGGCAAGAAGAAAAGTAGCAAGTAGTAAATGGAAATCTGCATGACCCATGAAGTTCCTTTTTACAAAAATGATGAACTTGTTGATCTCGTGGTAGCCAAATCTGTCTTTCTTCACAGCTTGAGTCATGCTGATTATTCTTTTTATAAACATTGCTAATATTAGACCATGGTAGGAACAAAGAAAAACCGCTGAAAGGCACTGACAATTGAAAGATTACAAATTTAAGACTTGCTAGCAACCAGTGCAAAGAGAGTTGCATCAAATTGTAACATGGAAAGCAGAGTCCATCAGGAAGTACATTCAAATGCATAGAATCATAGAATCAGAGTTGGAAGAGTCCAACCCCCTGCTATGCAGGAACACACATAAAACTTCCAACAGATGGCTGTCCAGCCTCTGCTTAAAAACCTCCAAAGAAGGAGACTCCACCACACTCCGAGGCAGCATACTGCACTGCTGGACAGCTCTGACCGTCAGGAAATTCTTCCTGAGGTTCAAGTGGAATCTCTTTTCCTGCAGCTTGAATCCACTGCCCCTTATCCTAGTCTCTGGAGCAGCTGAAAACAAGCCTGTTCCTTCCTCGGCATGATATCCCTTCAAATATTTAAACGTGGCTATCATGTCCCCGCTTAACCTTTTCTTCTGCAGACTAAACATACCTAGATCCCTAAAGGGCATAGGGCACAGCTTTCAGACCCTTCACCATTTTGGTTGCCCTCCTCTGGACACGCTCCAGCTTGTCAATATCCTTCTTGAATTGAGATGTCCAGAACTGGACACAGTACTCCAAATGAGGTCTAATCAGTGCAGAGTAGAGTGGTACCATTACCTCCCTTGATCTAGACACCATACTCCTATTGATGCAACCAAGAATTACATTGGCTTTCTTGGTTGCCGCATCACACTGTTGACTAATGTTCAGTCTGTGATCTACCATAATATATTTGTGCATTCCATTTTTTCTGCCTAAAGTGCATGACCTATATTTCTCTCTCTTGAAATTCAATTTGTTAGCTTTGGCCCAGCTCTCCAATCTGTCAAGGTCATTTTGAATTTTTATCCTGTCCTCTAGCATATTAACAAGTCTCTCAATTTGGTATCATGTGCAGATTTGATCAGCATGCCCTCTACTCCTTCATCCAAGTCAATGAAGATGCTGAACAGCACTGGGCCCAGGACAGAACCCTGTGGCACCCCACTAGTCACTTCTCTCCAGGATGAAAAGCCATTGGTGAGCACCTTTTGGGTTCGGCTGGTCAGCCAATTACAAATCCACCTAACAGAAGCCCTGTCCAGCCTGCATTTTACTAGTTTCTTTGCAAGAATGTCATCAGGAACTTTGTCAAAGGCCTTACTGAAATCAATATATGCCATGTTCACAGCATTCCCTTCATCTATCAAGCCTGTAACTCTATCGTAAAAAGAGATCAGATTAGTCTGGAACAATTTATTTTTGAGAAATCCATGTTAACTTTTAGTGATTATGGCATTGCTTTCTACGTAATTAGAAGTTGTGGGTGGACTCCTTTTCAAGACATGATCATTCTAAATAAAAAAGTTTCCATACAAGATTTACGGCTTGATTGAAAGGTGCTGAAAAGATACCAGGTTTTACAGCTTACATATTCAATTAAACAAACTGCTTTTACTTTGTGGGTTGAATCTGATTTTGACACAGGCAAACACCAAACTGTCCTGGAGAAAACAGAAAACCTTATTCCCCAAAAATGATTCAGGTGCTTTAATGATCTTTCAACAAAGAGACTTAGAAATGCTTGGCTCATCCTTCTCCAAATAGTATCCTTCATACTAGTTCCCATCATGACAGCACCAAGCTGGGAAGGCTCCCTTTGATCTATTTTTAGGCCCATTTTGCCAATGTGGAAATGAACTCTCATCAATGCCATCTACCCTATCAATTTAAAATTATTTGGGGCCAATGAATCATAGGTGTCTGTTTTTGCAGGGTGATATATACACAACCTACTTAAGATACAAAAATAAGAGTTGTATCAGCAACCCCCAGCGCTTTTGGGGGTGTTTAAAAGTTGTATGCTATGTGCATATAAAAGAAATGTGCTAGAATATGCAATCACGTAGATTTAAAGACAACTAAAGTATTTTGCCAGAAGGTGAAGTGTGAAATTCAAGCATAAAATCCACCAATCTCATTCTGAACGAGCGTCATGTTGCCCACTTACAAATAACTATTGGTTGCTATGACATACTGGATTGGTGGTCTACAAGATCAAGAACACTAATATACCTATCAGCCGCTCTGTGCAGAAAATCTGAATTAGTTTTGATTTCACTGGAGTAAAAAGCTGTAAACAGCCACACTTAGTTTTCCTAGTACTGTGGAGCTACTTTTAAAACTCAATTTAGTATACTCCACAGAGGCCATGGCTACAAAGAAACAGATGACACCACAGCTTTAACCACATGCTAGGCCATTATGTTATCATCTGGTTAGTACAGTCAGCCCTCCACATTTGCAAGTTTCACTTTTACAGATTTGAATCTTCATGGATTACTTGCTGCCTCCCTGTGCCATTTTTAATAGGGACTGCAAGCCTTGTGAGCCTGAGAAGCTGTGAACGAGGCTTTTAAGTCCCTATTAAAAACAGTGTGGAGCAGCAGTGATGGCGGCAGTAAGCCTCCCTCTTCTGCCTTGTGAAGGAACCTTGATGCTTCAGAAGAATCCAGAGTGGGTTGGATATGGTGATCATACTTTTTTGTGTGATAAATATGGTTTTGGGGGGAGGGCTAGATTTATTCACAGTTTTTCCACTTTCACAGGGGTCCTGTGCCCCTAATCCTAGCGAATGTGGTGGGATGATTGTAATTGCAGAACTAGGGATACCATCAACCTTTTATGAAAAAGAGAGCAAGAGAGAAAGAGAGCAAAAACAAGCATGTTTTAAGTCCAGAATTTAGATAGTCACTTTAAAAATTAGTTCATTTTTGTTGTCTCCTTGCGGTTAATCTTTACAATGTTGAAGAGGTGACTCATTATGCCATTTGTCACTATACCTGTTGCTCTTCTATCACTTTTCATTACTTTTTAAAGAGGGGGGAAATCTTAGGACTGGTAAGAAAATAAACTGATACTTGGGGGAAAAAAGTAATCTTAAAGTGCTTCTAGAAATACATATTAAAAGCATCTTTAAAAAGCTATTAGAAACTATCACCTAATGTATCAATGAAGCAACTGTACTATTTACTATAAAAATGTAATGGGAGACACCAGACTATGGAAATGTTAGATTTAGAGCTAATATCAAAATGTTATTTTTTCCCCATTAATAGATGATAAAATGTAACCTCAAAATAATTCACTAAAAATGACAGAACCACCTGCAATTACCCAAGGGCCACACTGAATCCTATACTGGGAGAAAGAAGGTATAACTCCACAAACAATTAATTAATGTTTCACATTATTGTAATCATTAATGAAAAAATTAATAGTGTTTAACTACTAATTTTAAATTTGTTTTTAATTTTTTTAATTAATTAGGAACAACAAAAGTATTTTCAAGCTCATAGAGATTGTTGAGTATTTATCTGAATTTACTCAGAGGAAAATCAAATTCCGTATAAAAACCTTTCTACGTAACTATGCTGTAGCAACTGCAACTCAGTTTTAAATGTCATTGCTTCTACAAAGCCAGCTGAACTATTCAGAATAAATGGTCTAAATGGACCTAGGATATATCCACGACTAGTTATTTTCAACCATGTATGATGAATTTGTAATCTGATTTGCAGACAAAATTTGATTTTGATTTTCTGGATAGATGTTAAGCACAGCACAGGGGACAGTGGTGTTGTGTACCATGGCTTTGAAATGTTTCCAGTCTCTTCTCTCCTGATTATCAATATTGTTAAAATGTCATCTCCTGAATGCAAGTTCCTGACTAAAGCCTACCACACTTTCAATCCTTTTCCCACATGCCTCTAGAAACCATAATCTTTCCAGATCTTCAGCTTCCTAGATTGGCCTGCCTAATATGTTGTTTACAAGAGATTATGATCTGGCAAGTATTCCAAGTGGTTCTGTTCACTCCTATCAAGAGAAATCAAGAAAATGAGAACTGCTTATCATTCCACTATAATGCTGCCAGTAGAGCGTCATTCTGTTCCTTTTTACTTCAAACAGGCATATTTGGCTTCTTGGAAGGGATGATTCCTTGTTTTCCTCTTCCTTTGGGGTTCAATGTATATTGTCTTGGTATTTTCCTCATGTACTGGGATTAGATATGATTAAAAAGGATAAAGGTACACACAAAATTATCAACAGCAGTCCTTAAAACCTGAGGTAGGTAAGAGGAACTGAAATATAACTTACTCCCATTGCAGGAGGTATACTTTCTACCATCTCCTGCGACTAAGTAGAATAGTGTTTTCTCTCTGATTCTGATCTAGGCCAGAACCCTGTTGGTATACTATAATCACTGCATAAGAACTGTTGCACAGAGACTGTATCAATGCGGTCCCAAGTGAGGTTAACTATTCTGGAAGCATGTGTGTGTGCACACACACACAACCCTCTCTCACAATTTTGAGATGTAATCATTGTACAAGAGCTGAGCTCAAGACAATTGTAATTGCTGCACAAATGTGGTCCTTAGTATACCTGTGCTGGTATAGATTTACAGCAGGATAAAACTGTGTAGAATCTGTGTTTGTAATTTCAGGAACAGGTTACACTCATGAGTTCTACTCTGATCTGTCCTTATAAACTTAAGAGGTTCACCCAGAACAAAAACTGTCATGCAGAGAAAATTGTCAGTAGATGACTCAGTTCCAATGCCTGAACTGAACTGCTATCTAGCACAGTTTAAACCGATGATACGTCAACTCCTAAACAATTTGGGACTAGCCAGTGGCAAAGCTTGGAGTATGGGAAGGGGGGGCAGGAGGGGCATGGCTACAGTGTGAGGGGCGTGGCCAGGGCATCCAGGAGTGTGTCCAGGATGTCCCAAAAACATTGCCGCTCGGAGCAAACCACCCCATGCCCCCCCGTCCCTACGAAACTAGGACTAGCACAGCTAGGCCATCATCTGATAGCCTCATCCCCATGTAATTATGATTAGCTTTTAGTAGGCAAGGACGGTAGGGTATGAAGGTCTATTTCTAACAGTAGAAGTGCTTTTGGAGTGAGAACAGTACAAGCTAGGATACTTTGTTGTTACTGTGTGCCTTCAAGTCACTTCTGACTTATGGTGACCCTAAGGTGAACCTATCACAGAGTTTTCTTAGCAAGATTTGTTCAAACGGGGTTTCTCCTTGCCATCCTCAGTTGCTGAGAGTGTGTGATGTCACCCCATTGGTTTCCACGGCTGAGCATGGTTTTCAACAATGGTTTGCAGAGTCATAGTCCAACATTCAAACCACTGCAGCAAGCTGGCTCTCCAGGTTACTTTACTGCAAGTGAAGATAATAATTATGCAAATTCAGCAACGGTCTACTTCCAAAACAAACAAGAAAAATAAAATGGTGCCAAGATGCCTTTAAGGTCCTATCTTATACTTAGAAAACTGTTGTTTTCATCATATGTCTGTCCTTCTGTTTCATATTGACCACCTTACAGAAATATACGGTTCATATAAAACTAGGGTTGGCTGTGTTTTAGAGTTAAAACAAATCTTCTCAGAAGTACTTCCACAAGATCTTCCAAATTCTTATTTCTTAATTTAACTTTTTCCGCCTTCCGTCAATTTAGAACACACTTCCATAATAATGTGACCTTCTTAGGTACTATTCCATTATAGTATGTTACTCCGAATTTCCTTTGACATTGTGCATCTTGTCTCTTCAGCTTCCACTCAATATTCATCAGGGAATCTCCAGGAAAAAAAAAATTGCCAGAGGCATGGTAATCTATTTTATCATGTATCTATTTCCTGTAGAGCTTCTACAAACTAAAGTCACAGGGCCTGTCTTTCCTCTTGATTGACTGCATTTTGCTTCATCTCTCTGTGGGTAAACAGGAATGTTTGATAGAAATACTTCCCTATTTCAAGATTTTGTCTTTGCACCGGTTTGGATATTTCTGTAGATTGTGGCTCCTGCCTAAAAACATTTTTTTCTAGTATTCTTTGGGGTTTTTTTTTGATGGAGTTGTTTACTGAGTCAGGTCATTTTAAAAATCTATGCTCTTTTATTTGGCAATGTCAAACATGTTCAACATCCTCCAAAAAGAGAAAAATGTAACAGTTCCATCCAATCAAATAATTATAGAATCAGAACAAACTGCAAGGGCCATCAAGTCCAATATCCTGTCTTAAAAACCTCCAAGGAAGGAAAATCCACCACACTCCGAGGCAGTGTATTCCACTATCAAACAGCTCTTCCTTTCAGGAAGTTCTTCCTAATATTTAAGTGGAATTTCTTTCCCTGTAATTCTCCAGAGTAAATATAACCAGCTCCCTAAGCCACTCCCCTCATAGGGAACGGTTTCCATATCCAGTAATATTTTACAAACAGGACAGCTGACTAATTTGTACGAAATTACATTCACATTCTTTGTACATTTCATAGTTGAATGGGTCTTGTTCAAGGAGCACACAGATGACTTTGTAAAGAATGAAGATCTTCAGGAAAACTATGTAAGGATGTTAGTCTAGCGAAACCAGTTGTCTCCAATGAAACTATGCATAATAAACAGAACTAGCTGATGAATGCAGTAAGAATATTCCTGAAACCATAGACAACAACATTGTATTTACTGTGCTTCACATCAGATGATTTTGCACTCTATGTCCAAGGTTAAGTTTTCAGACACTCTAGCACCCATTCTCAAATGGCTACATAACTTAGAGAAAAGAATGTATGAGCAAGGGACTACTTCGGCTAAACATACTCATTTTCAAAATCATCCAAAAAACAGACTCTGGGTATGTGTATGTTTGGCAACGGTTGAAATGTACAGAATTCCTTAGATTCTAAGGCAAAAGTTACCCAACAATTTTCGGATTCTACAGCTCAACGACTATCAATCTTCTGTGCAAGCAGGTGTATTAAATGACATGTGTCTTCCAAACCTCAATGGAATTTATCCCAAGCCATTAATGTAGGGTGCTTGTTCCAGTTTCTACTCAAACTCTCGTAAATAAAAGTATTTCTTGGTGTGCTACGTTCATCCTCTCAACCACTATGTTCACCAAATAACTGAATTTCTTAATGAGCACTTCTAGTGATTACTGAAAAAGAGAAGAAAGTAAAGAGTAATTGAACTATCTCCATTTTAGTGTTTAAGCAATTCAGAGAAAATATAATGTAGCTATCTAGGCCTAGAGAAGTTCAGAGCTTTAGTATTCAAAGATACTTTAGTAAAAAGTGAAATGACATCTTTCATTCCAAAGATAAAGTGCATCTGTCAAGTTCAAAACACAAATGGATGACCATGAGTGCTTTTGTTGATAGAGGCACATATAACTTTAAAAGCCAATGTGAGCAGCCTTTCCAGACCTTACACATCAATGGCAAGCTTCTGTGTATACATAGATAAGATCCTTTGCTAAAAGACATGATTAAAAACACACTCGCAAGTATAATCACAAAAATTTCTCAGCTTCCAGGTTTTTAAAAACTAAATATGGAGTTGGAAAAGAATTAAAAGCATACCTGACTGCACCTACAATGCAATAAATGGAAAGCTAAACTGTGATGTCTGGACACAACATATGAATTCTTTACATTATACTCCTCCACTTAAAGCATTATACTCCTCCACTTAAGGTGATCACTAGAGTCCTGTAGAGTTGCCCAGTCAATAACCTAAGAATACTTGATGTAAGAAAAGAAAAAAAACAACAATCTACTAAAAAGTTAGTCCTAACAAAAAGACGCCAAGGGAAAAAACAGTAGACATAAAAAGATTGAAAGGAAGAATTAGAAAGTGAAACAGTAACTCTGAAAATTTAACACATTTTCCTTTATCCAATGGAAACCTGCTGCCAAAGCCTTTTTTGAAGAGGTAAATGTTAACCCAGAGGGACTTGAAATCTGTTAAGGCAACAAAAAACAAAATGATCCTAGAACTGACAAAACTATTTTGAAGGGAGAATTATGTGTTCTAGTTATTTTGAGGTTTGGGGGGGGAAGCAGATTGAAGCAGGCTCTGGGTAACCATGAAACTGGAAATTGGGAGAGGGCAGCCCTCAGTCCCTGTTCATCTATCCACCAGTGATTTAAGGTTTCACAGTTGACCAAGGAAAACAGCTACTGTCCACCTGGACCTTCTATCAGTATTGTCTATAGTACTGTCTATACTATACACATAATAAAACTTCAGAGTAAATAGCAACTCCATTTAAAATACAGTAGAAGCCATATTGTAATACATCAAGCATCTATGGGGGTAAGGATTTTAAAAAATTGTAAAGATCCTGCAGCTGCAAACAGTTCACTGAAGTAGCCATTTTTGATTATTAGATCTCCTGTTGCTGACCTTGGTCTCCCAACATTATTCACCAGCTATGCAGGGATACAGAACCTATTAAAATGGCTCTACTCCTGGAGTCTATCATTCTGCAAGTTCTAGAGCTTCCAGTAGCTAAAGTTGGGAATGTTAACAAGCTAAAGCTGGGAATGTTAACAAGACTTTGTCTTCACTGTGGAACAGTAAAATGAGATAGGCTATCAATACAATCACTCATAAATACTCTCTCCAGCCCAAGTAACCTATTGATATTCTGATGAGTAGGGCAATAACATGGGTCAGATGATGGTTCAAGAGCATTTGTCGTCTTGAACATGAACAGAACATAATCATGCCAAAGTTTTATTCTGCTGTCTCCACTGCATGCACAAATGCCCAGAGCATATTTAAGGGTTATTGTTATATACCTCAGTATCTGCCTTAGAGGCCTAGGCCTAAATCTTATTTTCAGTCCTAACTTTTAGTCCTAACTTAATTTTAGTCCTAATCCAATGAATTAATTGAATGTACTTAGGTATTACTTATCATTCATAAACCGATTCAATGGATCTACTCTAAGACTAATCAACAGGATTCCACACTTAGTGTGAATAGTTTGCCAGGCACTTTTACAGTCTGTCTTCCCAACATCCCTAATGTTGAAATACGCTCTGCTAAAGTGTCCAATGCATTATTACCCAATGTTGTGTGTAACACAATTCAATTGATAAAATCTGATTATGTGGACAAGATACTTGCTTTTAAATGGTAGAATTCGTCCCCTTAACTCACATCCATCTTGCCTCATTGGTGCTAGCCATAGAGGGCTGGTCAGATGAGTCTAGGGACTGATTGCTGTGATAATTATGTAAGCCACATGTAAAGAATTGTGTAATAACTTCAGAGAAGGCCCTCCCCTGATTTAGATATATGTAACAATTAATACCCAGTTATAAATATCCCTTTCTGGACAAGACAATTTGGAAGCTGGTTCTGGTGGCACAATGCAGAGGCTTGTTCTTGAGCCTACCTTCAGGCCTGGTTTCACAACAGATTCAAGTTTGGTTGTTTTGAGGGAAGACTTCAAATGGGAGAGGAATGAGGGACTGTACCTGATAGCATCAACCACAGGACAAGGTTTGTGACACTGCAGCACAAGTGGTAATGATTCTATTTCTATCTACAGGGCCAATCGTAGATGTGGGTACTGAGGAATTATGTCTCTGCTTCTTGCCAATTATGCTGTGGGGTATTGCAGAAAACTGTCTTAGTAACATCTACAAGAAGCTGCTGAGAGCAATCATGAGTGTTTTTGGGGCAGGACACCATTAGGATGCAGATGACATCCAGCTCTTTATAAAATACCTTTGTGAAGTGTGGCCAGCCACACAGCATGGACTGGTGCTTGGTGCAGAGGAGGAGTGGATGAGTACTAACCAAACACAGTTGCATCCTAATCCGTGATTTTCCTGGATGCATGGATTGGGTTGCGTCCTCTCAGAAAAGTGAGACCAAGAAGGATGTTCTTGGATGTTCAGAGAGAACCTACTGTAAACATCAGCTGGTATGGCATCTGCGAATATTCTTGGAAAGGGATATTCTGGATACTGTAATTCATGCATTTGAAGATTTAAAACAGGCCCATTTTACTGCAGTGTGACCGCGTGAGATCTGTTTGGTTGCAGTGTGGAGGAGGGTTTCTCAGACATGGCATCCAATGTGTGGAATGACTGCCCCGTTATGACCATGCAAGTTCTCAGGGTAAGGTGTTTCTATTGCAAGTTAAAGACTTTTGGCACTTTTCTGATCACTAACTGAATCAACTACTACTAAATATTTAAATCAGTGTCTTATTATATATCACCTGACTTTATTGCACTTCATGATTTTTTCATATAAAAATGTAAGGTGCTCTGGGAATTTTGAAATGCAAAGCAACATTGAAATATATTAATAAAATAAACAACCCAGAAAAGGAAATATATATTAATGAGAAATCCTTTAGTGCTCCATGTGCAGCAGGAAAAAAATTAACGATTGGCCTCAACTCCTTTCTTGCCCAAAGAAGAAAGAAGTCAAAGTACAGAGATGGTATCAGCATAATCCATGGGACAAGTAGATGAAGTTAGAAGCAAGGAGAAAAGAGAAATGACTGGAAAGCAGAAAACTACTGACTTTACCTATGTGCATGATCTCGAACCTTTCCTGGCTTCCTACTTCACCCATATACCAACATAGTTACAAAACGATGCTGCAAATTTGGCTGGTGATGGTAGAGAGACTAATATAGAGAATGGTTTTGACTAAGTTCCTTTTAAAACAGGAATGGGCAAACTGTAGTCCACCAAGTATCTCTAACTGCAGCTCCCAGCTCTCTTCAGCATTAGCTATGATAGGTAAGGCTGAAGGGAGTTTTAATCCAACAGGCAGAGGGCCACATTTTGCCCAGTCCAGCTTAAAACATTAGCTTTCATTCCATAATTTCAAGGTATATTATAGCGGAAAGTATTAATCTTTTATGAACAATCGAATCCCACAAGGTTCACACGGGCTACTTTGGAAAATGTTTTATGAATTTTAGGAATGCAATAATGTATGAAAATTGATAAGCCTCATTTGTGAATTAAATCCTTTATTGAAGATGATAAGTCATAAGACAATGAGTTAATCATAATATATACCAGGACAGGTTAAAAGTACAATCAAATAAAAAAAAAATACTGTTAACGCTAGACTAAACAATACTAAAGATAGTAATTGCTTCATAGTAGTTAAGAGTTATATCTACATTTTTTTCAAGTGCACTTAACAGTTCAAAAAAAAAAGCACTGAAATGTAAGAAATTCTATTTTTAAGTTAACTAGATGAGGAAAACACATGAACAAAACAAAGCTAAGTAGACTACAGTACTAGCAATACCATGAAGCCTTTTGCATTCTGTTTTAAAATTTAACAATGAACTAGTGTACCTTGTTTGAATAATGTATGGTAAGTCTGACAACTGCAAACAAAATATCTAGTAATTAAAAGCCAACTATCCACTAGCTGAATAGTGATGGACATGACATTTAGCTACAAGGAAATTACGAGTATCTGTTCCAGATGTTCCATTTCATTCTTCATTTTTCCCTCTCCTCCCAACAAGTCACTTAGCAATCTACGGCCACTGATCACCCTCAATCTGCTGGTTGGGGAGGGCATAATAAAAATGACATAATAAGAACTGAAATGTCCATTAGTATAGTGATTGGGAAAATGTAGCCCACAGTCTGCACTCAATGTGCCGTCCCCTTTTTGCACTTTCAAGCCCTCAAAGTCTCTTCAAGACTCCTCAGAAGCAAAAGAAGCCTACCTATATATGATAAACTCTATCATCTTGAAGTTATACCCTAAAACTGAGAGGGACACTGAAATCAGAGTTAAGACCAACACTGTATATGAAATCAAATACATTATTCCTGGTATTTCAGTTTTGTGTGTTGAAAAGAAACCTAATAGCCTTGAATATACGTGTGCATGTGTATACACATCTATATGCTGAATCAGAAGAACCTGAAGTCACTTAGGCTTCTAAGATACAACTATCTTAATTTTTTCATACTCCGACTCACAAACACACTTATATCCAGATACTTTTATCACTCTCCTGTTTCCTTCTCTGACTGACCTCCTCCACATATTCTGGAATTTTGTCATTTCCCTTCCCACAGATCAGACGTTCCTGTTCTTTCCCCAATTAATCAAAACTCCACCTTATCATCATTTCTAGACTGAACACAATGGAAACCTATCAGAAATTCAAGACACACAAATCTCATATTGTTTCTGATGGATCTTCACCCTGTGAAGATGGATTCCTGGCATATGTATCACCTCAAGCATGTTCCTGAGTAATAGTTTCTAAAACATTTCCTTTAGCTGTCAAGGATGTGTGGCTTTCACACTATCATGTATCTTCCATAGTCAAAGACTGTTGTTGTTTAAATCATTTCTGATGTATGGCAACCCTATCATGGGGTTTCTGGGGACTGAGGGTGTATGACACGCCTAAAGTGATATCAAACAATTTTTCTTACATTAAGAACATAAGAACAAAACAGATTAAAAATGCTATTTTATTTTTACATATTTTTTTTAAAAAAAGAAAAGGAATATATTATTGAAAATTGTCAGAAACATACTTATTTCAAAATTGCAATATCCTTGCAACTCCATTCCTACCAGTTCAGTTAAGCAACAGATTTTGGCTAGACTCTACACAATGTGACTAATTATTTGGACTCAATGACACTTTGGACTTGCACTTGGCAAAATACTTTACAAAATATAAACATTTTCAGAAACAATTTGCAATTTGGAATGGGAGGTGGGGCTACTGTAGAAACAAAGAAACATAAGCTCCACTCAGTGTACATAAATCACTTGTGTCACTAAGGTTGCTACTTTAGATTGTCCCAGGCTCTGAGGTTTCCAGGCCATAACCTGAGACCTGCAAACAGCCCCTAGTGATGTCATTAAGTGTTATGCATTAAGTACCAACCACAGCTGAGAGCCAGCACGATGTAGTGGCTTGGGCGTTGGACTACAGTCCTGGAGACCAGGGTTCGATTCCCCATGTGGCCATGAAAACCCACTGGGTGATCTTGGGTGCATCACACACACACAGCTCCAGAAAACCCTATGACAGGTTCATGTTAGGGTCAGCATAAGTCGGCTATGACTTGAAGGCACACAACAACAAAACCAATCATAATTACTTACAGCTTGTCATTCAAACACACACACACACACACACACACACAGAGTGTATTTACTTATTTGGAAATTAAACAAAAAGTGTTGCTCTGGGATGAGGAACATTTAATCTAGCCTGCCAGCCTCTAACCAGAAAGTGGATGCAGAACAGAGCAGAGGGTGAGGCCTGGTGCCACAACAACTCGGAGGGAAGGAGAAAGGTAACCAATCAATTTATGCTTACAAATTGTAGCAAGATACCGCTCTAGCAGCTGAGCTGGAGATCTACACACAGTTCATTCCTCTTGCCCTGAGCTAAGTCCTTCAAAACTGGAGAATTTGTACCTTCATCTCCCACCTAAAGATATGTCACAAAAACTAGAGACTCAGGGGCAAGGCTTGAGATCCAGCAACTCCATGGGTTACCTACTGTTGCACTTTAGACCTTGCTCCATGCCTGTAACATTGCAAAAGTTAAGTCATGTTGATTTTCAGTTGGATCATGACACAAGTGTATTTAAAAATAGAACACCGATTTTCTGTTATGTTTCTAATGAATGCAGTAGGTTTCTTTCACTGTTTTTAAAATACCATTAGAGTCCTTTTTCACAGTAACTGTGCCTGCTGCCATATCACTCTCCAGGTCCAGAACATCTCTTTATAAATCCACTCCTATTTCTTTCATACATATCCCTTTGTTCTAAAGCAGTTCATCAACAAAGCCTTGAACTCAACTTCAGAAACTTTTGCAGTTGAAGGGAGTATGAAAGAGGAATCCTTATTGTGCATTTTACAGAATCTTGCATTATGTTTTTATTATTTTGCTCATCTTTATCTTGTGAACTACCATAGAACACCTACTGAAAGGCTGGTACATACAAATTTATATATGAATAAATGTTTGCCCTCTTACCAATGTTACTGATCCCACACTCTTGCGAATGCCTCACTAAATAGGCTTTGTATCATATCACTTATCTGCAAGTTCTGCTTTACCACATGTGAAAGCAGGGCAACAAAGTGTGTGTACTTCTGCAAAGTAACATACTTTGCAACTATCAAAAATCTAGCCTGTTTCTAGCTTCAGCCTTTCAGACCCAAGTGCTCATTTCTGAACTCCAGTATACTAAAGATTATCTTCCCACACGATCTTTCACAATCAATGTATATTTAAAGCCCTTTTGCCAGAACTATGTTAGGTCAGTTTCTCCTCTGCAGCACTTACAGCATTGCTGAGAAAAAATTTAAACTGGCAGACTGAAACTGAACTTTGTATTTTAAAATATTTCTTTACAGGGAAAATGAAGTGTGAGGCAGAACAGTAAAGACACACACCAGTTTTCGACTTACAGTTATTTAACTTTCTCTCATGTAATGATTATTAAAACAGTACAATATCAAGAGTCTAGATTTAAGAGTATTATGCAGAAAAAAATACAGTTTCCTTTTAAAATGATGGCAAGCTGAGAATATTTTAACCAATAAAATGAAGTCCAGAAAAATTAGAATTTTGACCTGGAAAGAAGGGAATTATATACATAAATCCTCAAATGATAACCAAGAGAATTAGCCAAAGAATATACTAAGATATATCAAAACAAAATCTGTGCAAAAATTATTCAAGTTATACATAATACTTTATCCCACATACTGAAGAAGCAAGGCGGTATCTTGGAAATGGAGATATGATTTCACTACCCCTTAGTAGCTGAAGGGGTAAGAGAATCAGTTTTCCTTGCACCCCTTAGGGTTGCTTCCCCACCTTATTTTGTGTAGATCAGTTGGGCATGATATTAGTGCTAAAGGCAGAGCCAGAAACCATATTTCTTTCTGAATTAGTGAGGTGAACTTAAGGCCTAACAAATATTCCCAGGCACTACCTTAGAAGCAGTGGAGATAAGCTACTCTACTCTAGAAGGCAGAGGAAAAAGATGGAAGGTTCCTTTTAAAATGGCCAGAGAGAACTTTTTGTTGTCGTCAGCCCTCTCTTGCTTACCATAGTGCAGCTTGATGTCTGCTTGTTTAAAATCCAGAAATGGGAAAGATGGAGGGAAACCGAGTAGTCTGTTATTCCTTATGGGGCTGTTGCCTACATGCAGGAAAAAATAAGTATGATATCAAATTACTGCTTAGACAGACTGAGAACTCTTAAAAATGTGGTGGGAGCATTCAATAAATATTAGCATGGACAAACCAGATAATTAGGTCTAATTAGTTCACAGAATCTTAAATAACTTCTGTGGTTGCAATTCTAAGAATATTTGTTGTTAACTGCTGTTGGCCTGACTTTACCTTATGGTGACCCTACAAATAAGAGACCTCCAAGTCACACTATCATCAACAGCCTTGCTTAGGTCTTGCAGATTAAGGGATATTATCTTCTTTGACTGGGTCTACCTGTCCATAATGTGATCTTCCTTTTTGCTACTGTCCTCTACCTTACCATGCATTATTTTTTAGTGAATCATGTCTTCTTATGTTATGTCCAGAGTATGATAGTCTCAGTTCAGTCATCTGGGCTTCTAAGGAGAGTTCAGGCTTGATATGCTCTCCATCCCATTCATTTATCTTTTTAGCAGTCCACGTAGAATTCTTCTCCAGCACCACATTCCTATTAGCTTCCTTCATTGTCTAGCTTTCACAACCATATATAGAAATTAGAAATACAGTCCTAACTTTAGTATTCAGTGATATGCCTTCACACTTCAGGATACTGTCCAGTTCCTTTACAGCTGTCCTTCCAAGTCTGAGTCTTCTGATTTCTTGACTGCAGTCTCCCTTCCAATTAATGACTGAGCCAACAGAAAATCTTGAACTATTTCAATGTCTTCACCATCTCCTTTAAAGTCATGTAAATCAGTTGTGGTCATTATTTTTGTTTTCTTATTGTTCAACTATAAAACAACTCCTGCAGTTTCTTAACTTTTTTCCGTAATTGTTCCAAGTCTTCGCTATTTTCTGCTAGTAGAAGGGTGTCATCTACATATCTTAAATTGTTGATGTTCCTTCCTCTGACTTTCACACCTCCTTCCTCTGAGTCTAATCCTGCTTTATGTATATGTTCAGAATACAAGTTAAACAGAAAGGGTGCTAAAAGGCAGCCTTCCCTGTTCCCCTGCAAACTGGAAACCATCCTGGTTCTCTGTTTTGTGTCCCGATGGTAGTCTCTTCTTCTGAGCAAGCATCAGGAAAATAAAAATGTTGTTCTTTAAGAGCAATCCAGAATTTTTCAAGATCTACACAACCAAAGGATTTCTTATGATCTATAAAGCACAGACTGATTTTCTTTGGAAATTCTTTGGTGTGCTCCATTAAGCGACGTATGTTTGCAATATGATCCCTAGCACCTCTTCCTTTCATTTCTGTCTCCTTTTACTCAGGCTTGTCTGTCCTTAAATGCTTTAAGAGTTTTGCCTTTAAGCCGCTGAGTCTTCTCTTCCTCTCTCTTTTCTAGCTGCAGATAGTGTCTTTTTGCATTCCTCCCTGACAACGTCCTTGGTTTCACTCCAGAGTTCTTCTGGCTCCTGGTTAATTAGGCTTAATACTGGAAATCTATTTTTCACATTATCTTTACATTCCATGGGAATGTTCTTCAGGCTGTATTTTTGCAAGATGGGTTGGTTTAGTGTTCTTTAGCTTTACTTTTATTTTTGATACTACTAGTTCATGGTCTCTGTCACAGTCTACCCCGATCTTGTTTTACAGGGAGAACAGACCTTCACCATCATCAGCTTCGAATTATGAAGTCTATTTGATTTCTATATTGGCCACCCGGTGACGTCCATGTATACATTTGCCTCTGTGGTTGAAGAATGAGTTTGCGATGATCAATCTGTTGGCCTCACAAAATTCAGTTAGTCGCTCTACTGCTTCATTTCTTGACCCTCAGCAAAATTGTCCTACAGTCTTTGATTCTGTTCTGTTTCATTTGCATTCCAATCACCGATGATTAACAAAAAGTCCTGTTTTGGTGTGTGATCAATTTCTTCCTGGACTCCAGCGTAGAAGCCTTCAATTCTTACCTGGAGCACTTATTTAAAAATATTTACCTGGAAATAAACCCTACTGAAATCAACAAGACTCACTGTGAAGTAAATAAAGAGCATAAGCCACATCCTCCAACAGTTTGCAATAATGTACACATAGAAGGAAATTCTGAGATGTTATAGTCTTCTTCCCCACTGTCCTTTAGAAGTGCCATGTTCAGCCATTATAATGAACAAGAGACCCTAGATCTCAGCTGCAAAGAGAAAGGGAGCTGCTGGGTTATCTGTGGGAACTGGCTATTATATGCCAGTTACATCTGACTTGGGATGTATATATGCCTTAGTTACACCCCATTTGGATCCAGGTTATTGTTATGTGGGCTAAAAACTGGGCTGCCTTTGAAAAGTGTTTGGAAACCTTAGTCCAAAGAGCTTTAATGAGACTATTTGGACTGGTTACAACTTCCTTGTTACAACAGCTCTACTCGCTATGGTCTGTTTCCAGACACCATTCAAAGTGCTGGTTTTGACCAATAAAGCTCTTCGAAGCTTGGATCCAGCCTACTGGACTGATCATGACCTTCCTAGGCCCTGATAATCTCAGGAGAAGACTTTCTCTCAGATGCACCATTTTCACATGTACATCTGGTGGAATCACGAGAAGGCCGTCCTAGTGGCTGCCCTCAGTTCTGGTATTCCCTCTCTACAGAGCGTAGAATGGTCTTCTCCTTGCTAACTTCCTTTGACAGAAAAAGACTCTTTTATTTACTGTATTTGTTTTAATTTATTGAACATCATTTTGAGTCTAAATATTAGGAAAAGACATGATATAAATAAAGATAATACTAGTATCAGCAATAATTGAGATTTTTTTATTCACTGTAATAGCAGGACATATATGCTATTAAAAGGAATAACTCCAACAGCACCTTAAAGGAACCTCTTCCTATATGATTACACTCATGGCAGGGGTGTATGATCAGGGAAACAGGGCGGCAGACGAACTTCTGAAACCATTACTAATTTAATGAAATTTAAAGATTAGGATTAAATTGTTTTTTTGTGGTAAAAGGATAATTCTGTTTTGAATTATTAATTATTGTTCACAAAATATTAAAGTCTAATTAATAAAGATAATGATGTACAGTATTTGGAACTCTCTCACTGTAGAGGCTGAGGCAATCTCCACCAATTCACTCTTAAGAAGTGTGTGGGATGGGGAGAGGATGAGAATCAATGTAGAAAGCCCCACAAACACCAATACAGATAGAAATATCCAACGGAGTACCGCATGGAAACATTACAGATATTAATCAACAGGTATGTTCCAGAACACTTTAAAAAAATCACTAGGGGTATCTAGAATCCTGTTTTTTTATTTCCTTGTTTAGCCACTGCTATAGAAGCTTTGTCTACTGCCATCAGAATACAGTCTAACGATCCAAATAAGTATCTGTGGCATATGCAAAGGTACGGATATGTCCAGTGAAACTGTTTAACTTTTTAATCCCATAAAATTCTGTACTGCAATTTAATTTTGAAAGTGCCCAAAGATCCAAAAAGTGAGTCACACATAACACTCAGAGGGGGGTTTCTCTTCAGGAAATAAGCCAAAAGCTCCTTTACATACATAGAATTAATAATGCTGTTCTTTACACGCTAAGGGAATCAAAGCAATTCAATAAATGGAGAACAATAAATCTGTCCTTCTGTCAGCAAGTGAAAATATTTCTGTTCAAATAGGCTTTCTGAAATTGACTGCCAAGGCCTTTAATGTTACGCTATTTTGCTTCTTACAGCATCTTAAAGTCTTTAACAGATTCATTTCAATTGGTTTTAATTCTATGGGTAATTTAAATGCACTTTGATAATATTTGTGAGCTTTTATCTATGATTTTGTGTTTTAACTTTTGTAGGCCAACTTGAGTCCCAGTAACAGGAAAAGTGGAATATAAAATTGCTGTTGTTAAAAATGTAATTGTAGTAAATAATTATTATAAATACAGTTATTTAATTGAATACTTTGTTGAAAAATAACAACAAATTAATATGACCTTATTTAAACTAAATATATCTAATTTATTAAATGTTAATTTATCAAAAGTTTAAAGTTCACGTTTGATAAAATGATATGGGTAGTTTCTTACAGTAGTATTTTCAGACACTACTACATTACATGCAAAAGTAAAAGTAGAATAGTAAGAGCAGCAAAGTTTTATGGGCTTGGGAAGACTACAAATGTTCTTGAATGTACTTTAAAATGTCAACAAAAAATGCAGGGTTTACAGTCCCATGGATGGTTTTAGTATTTAATGGACCTTCATAAAGTAAATTCAGAATCAGTGTTGGAGGTAACAGCAATTCTTGTTATGGAAACTGGAATGGAAAAGTATGGAAAATGGAAACTATCACCATTGTTGTACTCATTTTTTTCCATCAAGAAATCTGAAATTAGGAAGATTGAATGCCATTGTTATGTGTCTTCAAGTCAACACCATTTTACGAAGACCTACAGGGTTTTGATGGCAAGATTTCTTTAAAGGTTTGCCACTGCCATTCTCTAATATTTGAGTGAAAAATCGACATACAAAAGATAATTTTGAAACTTTAACACATTAAGAGAGAATGTCATAACTGCAAGCACAATCCAAAATTAATGGGAAGATAATCAGAGAAATGAATACAAAGTTTATCAAACTGTCACAAAGTTGACTGGTTGAGCTTTAAAAACAAAAATGGGAAAACAGAAATAGGTATTAAGTTTGAGATGCAATCTGAAGATCTGGAAGATACTTTATTCTGTATGATTACACACAAGCAGTAATTAAGCACCTTAGAAAATATATGCTGCATCTTCACACTGACTGCATTGGAAAAGATGGTATCAAAATATGGCATTTTCCTATGTTGTATTTAAGAGATAAATATTGTACTAAAAGTAGTGAAAGCACAATTATCTATGAACACATCCTTGTTTCAGTATTTGAGTTAAACCTCATAAAAATACAATTAAAAACTGAGTGCTAATAAGGCCATTGTGTGTGTGGAGGCAGAACATAAACCAAATTAGTGGCAGTATCTTTGAAGTAGCTAAGGTGGTTGTGGCCCACCTTCATACATATGCCTATATTCTTTCCTGACTTTTTGTTCCCAAGAATGCTAACAGAGCAATCTTTGCCCCTTTTTTCAATGCAAGTATGCTGGCTGTTATGAATATAGGTAGATTAGAGATCACAGTAACTAAAAGAATTGCTGCTGATGCCACAAACCTTTATGGTTCCCTAAAGCATGAACAAGTAGAGATATTTCCCCATTTCTCTCTCTCATGGTACGTGAAAGGGTTCAGGTCCTGCATTCACATTCCATCTATTACCTTCCCCTCTCAAGTAATCAAAATCATCATCCCTACGCACACTAGAAAACACAAGCACATTAATGAACTATCAACAGATGTCTGTTCTCTAGATGAAACATAGTCACTATAATGAAGTGCATTAAGTGTGGATGCTTACAGAGGAGAAAAAAGTCAATAATTGCATTAAACTTTGCCAAGACACTAAGTAGGCCTAAATTGGCTATTTTGGATCTCAGCCAAACCATAAGCCTAATAATTAAGTGTTGTATTATATATTTGTGAAATGGAAATTTTGAGACGGACACCCACTTCTTTAAGATTGAAAAGTGGTACCAATCTCATTTATTTTGAAACTGTGTATTTAAATTAACAGCAGACAGAAAGATGTTCTTCGTATTTCATAACATCTTGGTTTTCATTACCAATACAGCTTTAGACATTCTTCCCCGAATGGCATGCTGCACAATGTTCATTTCAGCACTGGACATGGATTTATACTGAGAACTATGTTAGAAGTTTACATTAAGTTATTAAGAGGTACTCAATACATTTGAATATCTAAACAAACTAAGAATAAATACATATTAGCAGCTCTACTGAATCCAACAAAACTGATCTACACATTCAATTCAGTTGTTGGTATGCTCATGTGAGTAATACTTGTGCTGAGAACAACATATGGGAACAGTGTTGGTGTAACAACACAGACAGACGTAAGCTAACAATGAACAATGGAGACAAACTTCTCTGCACATTAAAACTGCTACTATCTTAAGTTTCTCCCCATATCAACTGACCATTCATATTACACGTACTTGTTACTGATCAATATATACAACTGCAGAGGGATGGGGAAAATTTGAAAATCAATGTTATTGAAAACATCACAAAACCATGATGCTACAGAAAAACATCAGATGTACATTCTTGTTACTGACAGAAATCGATTAATCACAGCAATACCACATTTTTGTAAGTTTGCATATAAATAAAGGTTTGGTTATTTGTTTCAACTACACCAAAATATTTACTACTTCAAAAACAGAACCAAATTCCACTTTCAGGAAACTGCCACTGGAAGATGAGGGAATGGAGATCCCATTTCTGCTGACTATTTCTTATACCTAAATATTGTAACTCAACCCCCTTCAAATATGCTCTACAAGGAAGGGCTCCCCAGACCAGTGTGGGATGTGGGATGCAGAAGCAAGGGAAGATGACAAAGGGGAAAAAAATCAGACATATACTTCATTTCTTGCAAGCCTTAAAGCCTACCCTCACCACTCCATGCCTTCTGCTAGCCAATAAGTTAGTAAGTGGGTGAGTGAACTGCCTCTTCTGGAAGCCCCCAGGCATGAGGATTCATCTTTTTAATAGAATGCAAGATCCTACTGCACTTCATGGCTTGAACATAAAGAATAAATATTTTAAGAATTCAAAAGTGGATGCACTTCAGTTGAATGTCTACTGGAAGCCACAATTACATTTTTTGTATTTCCAGAAAATGGAAAAAGCTACTTGTTCTCAGAGGGCAACTCTAGATTCAAACTTCAGCACTCCATGATCCTATCATTAAATCAAAGCAGTGAAAAGGGATCTATCTCTAGCAAACTTAGTAAGCTTTCCTTGTTGCCAAAAGAACAATGAAGATGGAATATAAAAAATTAGATTTATTCTTTTGCTCACTTGTATACTAAAACCTCCAACACTCTCCCAGTTTCCATGAAACAAGGAAGAATCATTGGCACCTGAATGTCTAAGCAGGAATGAAAAACATGTGTCCCTACGGAGGTTGACAGACCAAAACCTCAGCAGCCTTAGCTAGTATAGCCAATGGTGAAGAATGAAGAGAAATGCCATCCAAAAGCTTCTACAGGGCAGCCTGATTCGCACCCTGGCAGGTCAGGACTTAATTTAGAAGACTTACATTATGTACCATTTAACACTGAACATTTTTTTTCTTTTTTAAAAAAAGGTACCTCTAGAATTTATATTCTGAAAAAGGGGGACATTGAATCTGTGTCTTTATGGAGCTATCAGAATTTCTAGCTGTCCCAAAGAGCACTTGAGAAGGCAGCCTGCATGTATGACACTTTGTCTGAACATTTGGTGACAAACTGACCTGTAGACACAAAAGATGAGAAAAAGGGTAACTATGTAGGGAACTTAGAATTTATTTGAGATTACAGATGCACACTCTCTCCCAAATGTTTACCACAAGTGATTTACACAGCATTAATTTTAACATGAAATTCTAGGTTAAGACACTGTAGTGGATTGTATGTATAGGAGTTACATGACCCATCAAAATCTAGTTTAGAAAAGACTGCATAGTAACAATGTTCCTCTGCAGACCAAATATCATTTGCAAATTGCAGAATATGACTCAAAGAGATGCAACTGGGCATTACCCTCACCAAAACAGTCCCCTGACCAAAACAGATTACCTAAAAACATTAATTATTAAATGAATGAAATATTGGTGGTAGCTGGTGGGAGTGGAAATCCCTGCTAGAACACTTGTGCAGGTAGAAGCCACTGCGCATGACTAAATGTTTAAGTGCTTTGCACAACTTTGTGCATAATAAAAGTTGTATTAGAAAATACCTTGTACTAACTCGGCAAATGCACAACGACCTGTGCAAAAGACCTTGCAGCAGTGCGGTAAGATAACTGAACACACTGAAAAGAATTCTTAAGCTAGCCAGACTGTACAATTCAATAAAAGTCTATATCTGACCAACTGAATGTTAGAGTATAAGCAAAGGAAAAAAAAATCTGAGCGCAAGAGGGAGTTCAAATGAAAATGCACCAGCTTCTAACAGCTTATAGGAGGCATCTGAGATGGTTTGTAGGCCTGAGACAATCCATGCCCTGATATTAAAACAAAACAAAACGACATTACTGTAATAAACAAGGATGTTTCAGGGGAAAGGAATAAAACAGAAACCATCTTTTCTACTTTCCTAACACCCACTGTTTTTGTTTATGTTCTGGGTTCCAAGTCCTCTACAGCAGTGGTTCTTAACTTGAGGCATGCAGAGGCCCTCACAAGGGGTCAGCGAAGCCCTGCCGATGACACGAGCAGCAGCAACAGGGACACAGAGGCAGGCGTACACATGCACCCAAGCTAATCCCTGGTTTACAAATGAGAGGAACAGTTTGTACACTCATACCCTGTGTTGCTGTAACCCAGATGAAAAAGACACAGCGGTATGTATAAAGGCTTCTGAAATGTTTGTTGGAAATGTGATAAAAAAAGAAGGAACTTTTAATCATATCTGGTGGACCTGTAAGAAAGCCTAGAAGTTTTGGGTGACAATTCAACTTGAACTTTTTTTTATTGCGTCTGACTGATGAATACAGTGATAAGAAGTTGGGAAGAATCCCTCATTAAATATTCACAGTGGTAAGAGTGCTGTATGCACAGAAATGGAAAAGTGCAGCTATCCCTTTGCATGAAGACTGGCTGTTGAAAATGCTGGATCTGAGAAATGGTTAAATTAACAATTTTAACTAAGGAAGAATCTTTGGTTAAATTTATAAATGATTGGGATAAATTGATTATATACCTAAAAGACTGTTGGGAGAAGTAATTATTGGTTTTGAAGGTTAAGTTTATAATTATTAAATACTAGGCAGTAGTGTGATAATGATAGACACACTAGAAGCAGTATATCTTATAGATTATCTTAGAACCAAAAGCTGGTGAGTTAAAAGTCATTTTTGGCCCCTTTTTAAGTTGTAGTCTAGTTTAATTTAGTATTATGTTAGATATCAGTTTGTCTGTTTACTCATTGTTTTTCTGCACAATCCTCCGTCATTAATTATTATTATTAAATTAACTATTAAATATTATTAAGATATTAAATGCAAATGAGGGAACAATTTGGACGCACACACATGCCTTTCACTGTGTCCCTTGGAGCCAATACTCCCTGCTGCCATGAGCCTAATGAAAGGGACACAGCAGCAGTTGTGCGTACACCCCCAAACTGCTCCCTCATTTGAGAGAAGTTTCAATACCCACACCCTCGCTGCCACATTTCTGACAAAAGAGACACAGCACCAGGTGCGTGTGTCCATCCAAGCTATGACTCTGGAGTCCAGGGTTTGAATACCTACTTGGTCACAGAAATCCACTGAGTGATCTTAGGCAAGTCACATTCTCTCAGCCTCAGAAAAAGGCAAAGGCAATAAATCTTGCCAAGAAAACCTTCATGATAGGCTTGCCTTTGGGTCACCAGAAGTCAGTTTTCAAAGGAGAGAGACATGACGGCTAGAAAGAACCTCCTTGCCAGTGGTATTTTGTTGTTCTGTGCCTTCAGGTCAGTTCTGAATTATGGCAACCCCAAGGTGAAACTATCACAGGGCTTTTTTGGCAAGATTTGTTCAGAGTGGGTTTCCCTTTGTATTCTTCTGAGGCTGAGAGAATGTGACCTGCCCAAGGTCGCCCAGTGTCTGAGCAGGGATTTGAATCCTAGTCTCCAGAAGCCTTTAATAAATAAATTTCTGAATACTGAAATCTAAAATTAAATATTTAAATTTTGAGCTAGGCCTTGGGGGCCCCAGCAACAAATTATATTTACAGGGAGTCCCTGGTAAACAAAAGGTTAGGAATCATTGCTCTAAAGGAAAGAGCAAATGGTCATTTTGTCTGTCTGTCCATCCTGTCTGTCCTTCCCCTATGTCTTTTACAAGGCTTGATGAGGACGATAAGCCTCCTGTCTGAAGTTGACAGTGGAGCTCCTTTTAGTGCTGGGAAGATATAGCAATATTTTGTTTTGACTTCTCATGTTCTATGATACGGTAGATGTTTATTTACTGTTGTGCACCACCCTCAAATAAGACAAAATCTTAAGAATAGGCAGCAGAAAAAACTACAAATGACAGAATCTTTATGAATGATTAATAAACAGAAATAGGTAAGACTATCTTTAGCTTTCAAAATTATTTTAGACTTCACTTGCATATCACAGGGGAATGCCACCCTGCAAAACAGCAGCAGCTAATGTTATAGTGGGGTAGTGACACTCTTGAACAAATTCAGCAGATGCAGTAGGATTCTGAACAACTACTATTTTAGTTAATCGTGTTCAATTAATAAAGTTAGACTAGAGCAAGGGCTGGAAAAGTACATCCTGCAAGGGTACTTTTCAGGCCTGTCATTGTCCAAAGGGTCAACTGCGTCTCCTGGAAACCACCTTTTAAATAGACTGGAGACCACTCCTATGCTTTTTTAAAATTCAAGGGGGAAAAAAGCCACTATTTTTCAAAACTAGAAGTGAGCCTCTGGCCACTTCCAGGATTTTTTTAGCAGTCTATGCTGCCCCTGAGGCAAAGAACTGGCCCTTGGACCTGGCACTGATGATTCAAATGAAGTAGGAAAACAGGTTAGAGCTTTAAAGTCCACTAAAAAAACTAAGATAGACAAAATAATACTACAATTATTCATGTTAAGGATTTAAATTTTGTTTTCTCTTCTTCAGGAACTGTCTGCGAGCAAACAAATGGGTGTTCGAACATTACTACTTCAAATTTTCTGAAGGTGAAATGCAAAGGAAGTAACTCTGCCATCTCTGTATCTGACTACCTAATTTTAAAAAGTGGCAATACAAAGGGTGAAATTAAGTATAAATGAAGCACCATTTCAGTGATATCGTTTAAGCAAGTATGAGAGACTACACTGGCAGTATTAAGCAAGACAAGCTTAGCCAAGAAGAGTTTGCCTTTAATACTTGGATTAACAGCCTTCAATATTATGCTGAAAAATTTACTGCACAGGTACTGGGCTTAGGAGAAAAATATGAGAGTTTCCCACTTCTATGAGACATTGAGTTTTATCTTCACATATGCATTCACTACAGGTGTGGGTGTACATCTGGACTGAAGCCTAACTATTCTTCCAGTACATACTATCTCTCTGGTGTTATGGCCCTTCCCTGAACACAGGTTATGGACTACTTAATGTGAATCTGTAAGACAAATGACATGTGATGAAGCTATGTTAAAGATTTTTGTATTTTAACTGCTTTTCAAACTAGAAAACATTGTAATCCATTTCATGATGCTAAACTACAGTAGAAAGAGTAGATACAAAACAGTTAAAAATTTCTTTCAGAAAATCTTTTTATTTTGTATTTTTGTGAAAGAGCACAGTCAATATTCATAACATGATGCATCTTTCATCTATTTCAGTGAGGCATGCTTAAGTAAATCAGAAACCACCCCGGGCATAGGAAAAAGAACACAATCTGTTATGGACAGAGCAACCACATTTTACCTGTGAACCAAGTCTAACAATCACACACTTTGATCAGATAATGGATTTATCTTGTCTACGATTTTGTTTCCAATTACATGCCAAGTAGAAGCACATAAGAGTGAAAAGTCATCCTGTTTGTCCCAGTATCTCCTATGCAGGGACAAAATAGAATCTTAGTGTTCAAAATCACAGCACATATTTAGGATTACATTATTAAGTCATTTAGTGAAAAATTAAGAGGAAATGCTAGCTAGCATGAGTGTAGTCATTACTGCGGTGTAGATCATTTTGTACCACCAAAAAAATGACAGATTTACCACCGTACTGAGACTAACCATTTATTTGTTGTTGTGTGATTTCAGTTCTTTCCAATTTAGGGAGACTTTCTGGCAAACCTATGATGGGATTTTCTTGGCAAAATTTCTTGACTATTGCCCTCCCCTGTGGCTAAGAAGAGGACTTGTCCAAAGTCACCCAATTGCTCTCATTTTATTGAATTTTAACATGCTGGCTTTATATTTGGATAAATATTTGGATTTTTATTATGTTACTTTTGCAATGTACTTTTAGATCGTAGTTACATTAATGTATTATCTTTCTACTTTAAGACTATGATAGCCAGACAAACCAGGAGTTTCCAAATTTCTCAAGAGCTGCGGCTCACTACAGTATTCACAGCTAGACTACTGGATCAAAAGGATAGCTAGTAGATCCCTCACTTTTGAAAAATTTGTGAAGTTGATATCATCAACAAAATGAGTAAATTCAAGAGCAGTACTAGTCTGCTGCAAGTTTCCATAACACTATGCAAATAAGATAATATGGTATAGATATGGTACCAGCCCCTGGCACAATGCAGAAAAAAACCCTGCCATATGCCACATTAGCTTGAAAAGCAAAATTCTAGGCCATGCCTGTTACTTAATAGAATACATTCTAGCCACAGTGAATGCTAGAGTATTCTAAAGTAAAAATGAATCCAATAATATGGCCAAAAGCAAGTCTACTCTTTAAGATAAACTATTACCTCATTAAAAGGTTCTGAAATGATACAACTATATTTCAAATCTAAGTGTAAAAACAAAATGCCAATTATTTTCCCTTGAAGTGAAAGGAAGGACTTTGGACAGTAACTCTTTCAAAGTGCCAAATTTAGCATTCTTATAACCTGAACTTCAATTATTTAGAAATATCAAGATTCTAGCTGCCATATAATGAAAGTATGTAGATAATACTTGCAGAAGCCACACAGAAAGGCAGAATGTGATATCCAATGATCAACACTCCATAGTTTGATGCCACTGTCAACCACTAGCTTGAAGAAGAAATATGTGAAGTGCAAATGTGTATAAATTCAATTGATATGGATAACAAATTCTACTATTTAAATTCTGATAGGATACAGAATACATAGTCTTAAATACACAAAGTAGAAGTCTGAAAATAAACTAAGAAACTGTAGCTCAGGCATGCTAATATTACTTTCATGGCCAACCAAGACATTCAATGACAGCTTTAGACTCCAGAAATAGTTCAGGAAGAAAAAACTGAACAGCATTTTCCTTTGGCAGAAACAACACTTCGACAATATTTTTGTGCAAATTTGAACAGCATAGAAGGGGTGAATCCATGGCAAGTTTTTTTTAAAAAAAAGAGGAAAGAAAGACAGTGAGGGGATCAAGGGGGAGAGAACTTAATTTAATTTTTATAGTGGCAGAACAAAATGCACAATATAAGGTTCAGAAATCATGTTTTGGCTTGTTTTGCCCAAAACCTCTTCTCTTATCACTAACAGAACAAGTCTAATGAACCTACAGAAACAACACATTTTCACGTGGGAAAAATCGTTGCCATGAGAACACCATGATAATATAAAATGAAAAATAAAGATGCATCTGATGATATGTAGTCACCTTGTCTTCTAGGCCAGAATGCTTTTCCCAAAAATATTTCCTAGTCTACAAACTTATCAGAATTGTTTATATAATTTCATAAGATTTATGGAAATTCCAATGCTGCAGTGTATATTTTGAAGCCAGTGTGGTACAGCAATTTTAATGTTTGACTACTATCCTGGAGACCAGAGTTTGATTCCCTACTCATTCATGGAAAGCCACAGGGTGACCTTGAGCATATTACATACTTTCAGCCCCAGAAACCTCCTGATCAGTTCATCTTAGGGTCATTGTAAATTGGAAATGACCTAAAGACACACAACAACAAATGTATTATTTTAAAAGGAAAGAAAGTAAAATTCTCCAGTTAAACTATTGTTCTAGTTGTTACTAACACTTGTCAATAAATAGGCCAAAATGTATAGATCACATCACATCTTATTTCTAATGCAGAACTGAAACAGACAGAAATTAACATTTATTAGCAGGGGTACAATCTTTAAAAGATCAAAATTTTAGGAAAAAATACTTCAAGTAAAAACACTGTTTATACAGAGAATCAACAAACCTTTTGTAAATAACTACTAACAAATTATTATGAAACTGTAGTAACCGTTTCAGTTTAGGTTAAGAGAAACGAACAGAGGGGAAGACATGAAAGCACTCTGAACACATTCTCATGTAACTATAGAGTTCTAACATGCTTTTCTTAATAGGCTCATGTGAAACTAGTTTAAAATAAATTCTATTAAGAAAAATGCTCAAGTTCAATAACTTCAGAATTCTTGATTTTTTCCAATCTTTTATTAATTTGGCAGGCAATATGCTTCATTTCCCCAGACTGCAATGTAATTAATCCTGAATTGTGAAAAGATAATCAAATTACAATGGGAAAAAACAAACACAAAATGCTGGTTTGACAAACAGAACTGATTTCCATATCTAATTTTACATTTAGTTTCTGAACTCTGAAAAGAATCTGGAAAATACAGGAGTAGTAGTACTACAAGTTCTCCACTACTTAAGGCCCATTTAACACTTGTCTGTTGCAGAACATGGAAAAAATTCTAGTTCACCCAAGAAGGAAAAAATTCTGTGAAACTGGAGAGTATACTGCAGCAGGAATTTTTGGTGCCATTAACTGTACTTGCTTATTTCACAAGCTTTTTGGAAAATATGTGAAAAACATTTTTCTTCTGGCTGTTTTTACTGGGGAAGATGGCTGGACTTTAAGTATAAATACTAACCTGAATTCAAGTTTCAGGATTTTGGTTGTTTTTTGCTAAGTTATCAATTATTGGGCAGCATTTAAGGTTGCATGACTAGACCTCTGATCATGCAGTGGGTTGTTCCTCCCCCACTCTTTCCACTGAATATTTGTCCTTAAGTCTGCTTCTAAGAGAACCTTTTCTTTCCATGCATGCCACAATAATTTTTTTAAAAATACAAATTATGCCAAGTGTCAAAGAGCTGTTAGTCTCAATTTGCAGACAACTGTTCTTAGTTAGAATCAAGTCACTTAAGCCACATTTAAATACAACAAGAAACCATACTGATATTATGCAATTAATAACTGGACCCAATTTTTTTCACAGCTGCAAAGAGATCAGAAGCTTCTGCCTTCGTTTTTAGAACTTAGAATATATGAAGAACAAGTCAAGACCAAATAATAGTTTCAGATGATCCTTTCTTGATAACAATGGGAAAAGAGAAGACAGAAGGGTAACCAGAGTGGGAAACCAATTTATTTTCTGATGTAGAGCTCAGTCACTCATCTGTCCATTCTGAAAAATTTGATCAATGGAATTATTTTGTAATTTAAGATATTATCCTCTTTCAAATACATTTCCAGAACAGAACTTGACAGCATTTCCATATTCTTTCTTTCCCCTCCCACAGCTTGAAGCTTTACATTAAGCCTCACAACAACCCTGTGAGGTAGGTTAATAGCATATCTACTGGAAAACTGTCCATTAAAATTACTAAAAAAATGATAGAACATATCAGCAATGATTGGGAGAAAAAGTTTTGACTGAGTCATCAGTGTGTGCCATGAAGATACACAAGAGTCTCAGTACCTTCCTTTAGCTGTAGTGTTGTACATATGTACAATGTAAAAGCAATGGTTAACTGGTTCACCTTAACTCTTACTTGAAATGCTTCACTGATTATCTCTATGCCACAACTTTTTGTATAGCTTTCCTTTTCCATAACTTATAAGCTAACGCAATCCTTGCAAACAAAATCAGTTATATACTGCTAAATTTTATTTCAACATTTCCTACTGCTTTGACATACCAAAACACTTTGCAGAAATATGTGCTTATTCACTTGTTTTAACTTTTATTTTTCAACTTAAGTTTCTGGATTAGAATATGTACACAACAATGTCTGCAGATGGTTAAGTCCCTAAGAACAGGTTTATGCAATTGTCCTTACACAAATATTCAAACTCTATGCAAAAGTATATGAGAATTAGAAGAACCATAAAGCACACTAGCTTTGATTTGTGTGTGTGTGTGTGTGTTTTTTTAGTAACTGTGGTTAACACTAGTTCCTCAAACTTTCACAGATGGGGATTCAAAATTCTGCATTTATTTTACCTCTTGGCCAAATCCCAACCCAGTGCCACCACCATGCTTAGCATGTGAGCGTGTGGACATGGCAACAGTGTCGTAATGTGTGCAGTGCTTTACACAAGGAGAAGAGATCCGGGGCAAAGAGATGTAGGAGGATCTTTGAGTGCTTAATAGAAATTGGTTCATAGAAGTCTAACAAGGATGTAAAATAAGAAATTCATTTCCTCGGATTTCTCATATGAATGTGAGTCCATGTTCAATAATGCTTCATTTTATTCCAGCAGCCCCCCCAAAATGTGAATATATAAAAAATTCAGAGGAATCTAAGGTAACAGTTTCTAAACAAATCAAGGCATCTGATCATTACCACCTCAATCCTCAAAAAAAAAAAAAAAAAAGGTGGGGGGCATCTCCCACTCAGAAAGATTTGTTTAGACAAGGTGATCTTAGCAGAAAGAAACTAACTGGCTGACTAACTAAAAATATTCAAACACTTTACCTCCCCTCCCGCCTGAGCAGTTTAGATGTTGTTCACTAGCCATGAGAAAGGAATGTTAAGAATTACTTCTAGCACAGTCCACAAATTAGGCCTGATGGCACACACTCACTTCTACCACAACCTGTACTGCCCTTATCCATCTGCATACATGTGAGTCCATGTGAATCAGGAAATTATCATGCCTGTTACTAAAGACTGACTGAAAACAGAGCAACCTTTTCTTCTGCTCCTCTGACCTACACCCACCTGTTTGACTTCTGGATAACTGGACAATACAGTGGTCACATTTGGATATGGGAAGCCAAAGTTTCATGGACAAACTAGTGTGCTGAATCTTAGTTCCTGGTCATCTAAACAAACAACAGACTTTGGTCCTTGGTTTACTTAGGTGATATAGCAGTAGTTGGGCTTACTCCTAGCAAGCAGAAGAAAAAAAAAATAGTTTTTTTCCTGACTTCTTTTCCAGGGATGTTGGGGGAGAAAGAAGCCAGAGTGCTGGCTGTTCCAGTCCATAGTTACTGCTTCCCATGCTACAAGGTCCACAATCTCTTTAGCTCTGTTGAGCGTGGAAACATCAACTAGCCTGTATATGCATGCTGCTAGACCATGCTAAGCCAGGAGTCCTACAGATTCCAGGGTTACCTTAACACATGCAACAGGCCAGGATACATCTGGCTCTTTGTAGCCACATGAATGCACAAAAATAATGAAGGAAAAAAGAGGACAAGCATCAGAAAGGGATGGCAATAGACTAGTTATTGGTCTAGCTTTGTCATTCTACACTCTCAATTACATATAAATCAAGATGAGATAGGGAAAAAAGCAAAATAAGGAAACAGGAACATTAAAGCAGAAAAATTTTCTGTATAAAGAAGCTAAAACAGGAACAAAGTTTGAAAAATAGCCATTGGCGAGTGCAATACAAAGTTAAGTAGATTTCAGATGGAAGGCACTGGGCAGCAACACAACTGTGCATAAAGTACACAGGAAAGCACTGTTATGAGGCAATCTATACATAAAGACAAGGGATGGGGAAGCTGGAGAAGAAGCTCTCCTCCCTGCCCTTGTCCCCTCTCTTTCTCTTGACATCTGACACAACTTTGGCAAAGTGGTAGAACTGGACAGGATCAGATGCCTCTCCTTGTGTGTTCCACTACAGTAGTCTTGAGATCTATGAGTCTTCTCTAACACTATCCCCATCATGTTGGTAATACTTACCTAGTTATGCAAGAACTCAGAATGACATGGACAATAATTTTGGACCTGAGGTCAAATTACCAAATGTAATTGTGCAGACACTGACACAAAAAAAAACTCATACAATATTCATGCCTTTTCCCATTCAAACATGCCCTCATACAAAGACTTTCATTCAGACACTCACAACATGTATTTCACTTATACATTATTAAATGCACATAGGAAAAACTCCATGAAGTAGTTGTGAGAAATGGAGAAAAGGAATGCAACCTCCCATCTTCCTGTCAAGTTCACTGTTGTTTCTTTAGTTTACTGCAATTTGTACAGTACATGTTTTACTTTACCTTTTTAAATACTTTTTATTATCCACTTACCTGTTCCTTTGATCAAAAGACAACTATTACATTTTCCTCTTTTCCCGTGCCATCAACAGCACTTTACTGAAACATATGGCCCAAAAAGCACTCTGTGGCAATGCTACATACAGTAAGAAGTTCATAAAGTAAGATACCTCCTAGTACCATATTCTTTTTTTGAGAAAGTTTTCCTAAACTATTCTTCACTTCACAGTTCATTTTGACAGGACTATGAGACCACAGGCAGATGTGTATGTATTTCAAAATTAATCACAATTAATTAAATTAAGAATAATTAATTAGAATTAATTTAATTAATTAAAATTAATTAATCTAGCTTGTACATCTAATCTAACTGATCTAATTTACCATTTCAGAATTAGATTATATCTGTAATGTACTTTTTAAACTGATCTGAAAAACTGTATAAAATGAAATAGGGAGGCAAGACTACTGAATGAAACAAAAGAATTTTACAACTTCCAGAACAGTACATTATCTCTCGTTTACCATTTTCAAAGATTCTCATATTTCAAGATAGTATGCATGCAAAGGCACACCTACTACCTTGATTTTTTTAAAGTTAGTGCTAAACACACATGTGCACATTCTTATAGTAACAGGTAGTTAGGGAAAGCACACAGGCAGTATTCTGTCCAACTGATCTTTAAAAAATGAGCCATCCTCCTGCCTTCTGTTCTGATCAATGGAATTATATTATTAGAAAGTCATACAAGAAACACTGGTGTTCCGCTTCTTTACCTTTCACTGAATTTATAGACCAATACAGAAAAGGAAAAATTGTATCGCTAACTATCTCTTCCCAATTATAAGCATTCAGCTATGCTTACAACAGCTATGTTCACGAGCAGCAGTTCACACATCAGCTCTTCTGACTTCATAAGAAGCTGGTGGACTCCTGACATACTATTACTTTTATTTAGTTTCTTTCTTATTTGCTTTGACCATACTCTATTCTCATGGAACTTTAGAGGTTAGCAGAAAAATTTTCACCAAATTGTGGACTTCATTTCCCATACTTCGTGACCACTGGCCATGTTGACAGGGGCTGATAGCAACTAGTGTTCAAACATCTGGCAATGTATTTTCTGCCCACTCTCACCTTAAACTACAATGAAACAAAATGACTAATTATAATTATGGACCATTTGCTCCACAAATATTAAACTTAGGAAAAATGAGAACCATCTATACGACCATAGGTATTCTACTCTTGCATCCACTGTTTAGTGAGATTCTTAAGTGCCTTAGATTAATGTCTAAGTTCACAATTGTTAAGAGAAATTCTGAAACATTTCACACATACATTCAAGCCTTCGAACACCCTGCCTTGTCTAGTATTGCATCCACAAACCAACCTGAAAGCTAGAACTTTCAGGGACCACTTGAAGGTGGTTATATTTTGAAAAGAAAAATAAATAAATAAAAAGCTCTGGCAGCCAATTTCTAGTTACAAGAGGCATTGTAAGGAGGAGTATGTGGAGCTCTTGATGAGCAAAGTTAGACCACATTTTTTGCAGCTTTATAATAAGCTTAGCATAAAAAGAAAATTACAGCAAGGCATGGGGACAAATGCATATGTTAACAATTGTGCACTATAGCAGCACTCCCACATCTTGGACTTTACTTCACTACTGGGCATTTTACCTAGAGCTGATGAAACCTGTATTCCAACGACACCTGAAGGTCCACAAGTTGTCCACTTCTGTTTTACAAGATCAAAGCCACCAATGTGCAAGGAAGAAAGCACAGCAATCCAAAGGAAGATAGTATAGAGAACCAGAACTATACTTCTCAGAACAGTTCTCTACTCCTTTATAGTATTTAAGTCAAAATACCTGCTCTACTGCTCCTCCTCTTCTGCCGCTACTCATCTATAATAGCTAAACTGTAACAAATTCTGTTTATGTTAGACAGTTTGATAAATCCACTCCTACTCGATCAAATTTTATTAAGTTAACTGCACAAAGAATTTAGCCTCTATGTAAACTTCAGGGGCTGACATGCAATAAATTAAGGTATTTCAATAGACAAGGTCTACATAACCTCAGAATGTAAGAATAGTGAAGCAATTACTAAAAAAGAAAATAAGAAGTGTTTTGCAGGACCACCTGTGTTTGGTTGTGGTCCAAGAAATGTCTTGCATGAATGGAAAGGCGCTTCTACTGGTGTGCTTCTGCACAAGCATATCTAAGAATGTATTTGACTTTCAGTGGCAGCCATCATTCCGTGGGTTCTGTTTTGTAGAGCTACCCAAGCCAATGAAGAGGGATTTTGCAGGCCCAAAGAGCTGGGGGCAGAAGAGAACTCAGGTAAACACACCCAGTCCTTTAGATATCAAGCACTGTTATAGTATTACACTTACGTGAATGTGTTGGAATACCAAAGGGTTCTAACCTTATTATCTGCTATTGTCTTAAAACTAGATCTACCAACTTTTATTAATGGTCCTTGTTCCTGTCCTATTTAACTACAATCTATCATGTAAAAACTATGGAAGCAGGCATGCATTTCCCAACTGTGAAGAATACAAATATGGGGGAAATCTCTCAATTTCCAAGTGTTCGGTGCAGTTGAAGGCAGGGAATAGGGCCAGCTCAAGATGGCAACTACATACTAGATTATATAAGATTAAAGAGGATATTCAAAACAGAAATGAAATTCTTGAAGAGTAAGGCTTAGATAAAGCATATGATTCCTGTGCATTGTTGCCACTTATATTAAAGCCTATCAGTTTAAAATAATGAATACTATCATTAAGAAAGAGTGATATTGCTATACCCTATCAATGTTAAAAAATGTGTTACAACAACTAATTTTAAGTCTATTGTACAAGGGGAATATATACAATATCTTCAAGACATTGAGAGCAAGGGAATAAACTTGGAAGGCAAGGGAATGAATATAACCTAATCTTATAATTGAGTAATACTTATTAAAAAGTACTATCATTTTGTTTTCTGTGAATGAAATTAGTTTCTAGAACAGGAGTTGTATTTTTTGAAAGGCCTCTTGGTGAACATTACTTCAACCGATGGAGGAAAAGTACAGGATACCAACATCACACTGTGGGATCTCTATGGATTCCACCTTCTACATAAAATAATTTGATAAAAATAGTTGATTGTCTGCAATGGAACATTCTAAAACAATAATCTGAATCACAGCTTCAATCCACAGCTAATAAAGCATTAAAATAGTATTTTGAGGATCATATACTTAATAAACTGTGTGTAGCTGAAATTCTAACAAGACTCTATGGCTGGTCTTTTTGATACCCTCTAGTTAGATACCTCAAATTATACCATTAATTTTATACCACATACATCACATAATGTAGAGGAACTTCAAACTGATTTTACTTACCAGTTTAGAGAGGTATTTTAAGACTAACTTAACCTTTTACATACTATCGCTGAACAATAATCTATAAAAACATGTTATATGTTACTCTACAGTATTTGCATGTAGAGCAACACGTGTATTCTACATTCAGACATAAAGATATACATATAAAGAATTGCTAAAGATAAGGAGATATTTTTCAGAGATCACTGCATGTTATGTTTAGATCATCCTGTGAACTTTTAACCTAACAGGATAAAATGCTTACTTATTTGGATTATGTAATATATTTTTGCTAGGCATGTAATTATAACTTGGATAATTGACATTTAAGTAAATATACTTTTTGTGATTTTTCTATTAAAAATAAATTGAATTCCAACCTCCACCCCAAGCAAATGTTTCAAAATATCAACCAAGCCTAAGAAATAAAAAATAATATTAGAGCCCAACAAGTCACAAAACCATTGTTAACTTCTATGAACAAAAAAGGAGCTCTAAATAAATGACACAGGAGGCAATAAATTGACACGACAAGTAAATAAAAGGCTAAAGCACTCCAATACCATTGAAACGGTTTTAATGTTGTTGCAAATCCATAATGCAACAATCACCAGATCAGAGACCCAAATATTTAGAATTCATTTTAATCACCCCTTTTCACCTACTTTACAGAATTAAGGAATTCAATTCCTCCTTTACCTGAGTTTGTGTATGCACCTAGAAATATTTCAGTGTCAAGTTAAATTCTTACTATATGTTTAATAAATAATATAAAAATATTAACCTCAGCTTCAATGTACAGTTTCCAGAATCTGCCAGAACTTGGGAACTGGGCAACAAGGCGTTCATAGGTCTTCCGTGCTTTGTCTATAGGCTGATTCTAAAAATTGAAAACCGATAAATATTTACAATATTTAAGATGTTAAAAATGTATTGACATTTACTTGAGAACCAATCAATGTGAGTGGACCCATTGATAAGGAAATGTAATCCTATGTCACTAAACCTGTGCCTCTCGAATGAGAATGCTCCAAGCGTCAAGGTCATATGGATTCTCTTCTAGTTTCTTTTCAGCTTTCTTTACTTTTTCTGGGACATATTCAGCAGCCTAGAAAACACAAAGCAGAATGTTTAGAGTCTACAACTGGTTTCATAATGCCAGCTGCCATCTACATATGAAAGTTCACATGTACGGTTTGCAGTCCCCTCTCCCACCATACTGAAACCATGTGCACAACAGTAACACATGCAGTGCCCAGGAAATCTGCACAGTATCAAGTATGTTTAATGTTATTACTGAAGTTCAGTGCTAAATTAAAATGTATGGCAACAGAAAAAAACTAGAAATTCAGCTAAACTTAATAATAAACTACAGAATGCAAAATACTGTAATATGTTTGCTAACAAAACACAATTTTCTCCCTTACATCTCCCTATCACAGTATTTCACTCTGTCTGAAAATCTCTTCTAGACTGTTTCCACAAAGAACCATTTTGTCACATGAGCAGCAAGCGGGAAGTGGGGATTCTTCCATTCCCACAGTTTGAGGGCATTCCATTCAACAAGTTAACTACTGAAACCAACCCTTTGGAATTTAAACAGCCTACATCACCATGTAGCCTTCTTTTTGTATAATACATAAAGCCCTTGGCCCTACGCCTCCTTATTGTACTCTCCTTACTGTACTCTCCAAACATAACTGCAAGTTATTCCATGATTTCAAAATAAATTGTGGCTATTAGGTCAGTGACACTGGATTCCAGGAGTATAAGAGAACCTTCATAAATGGCAGAACATATTCTTCACAGTAAGCAAATAAAAAAAAAAAATTAAAAAACCAAAGAGACTGGACTGACTCTAATGGATTAGTCTCTCCCTCCTACTTCTTTACACTAGCACCCCAAGAACAAGCTATGCCAGAAAAATATGATCACGTGGCACATAAAAAATTCTTGTTAGCATAATTAACATTTCTCCTATTTAAGTATGTAGCTCATCTGTAAAAAAAAACTTGAAAAGGAAAGAAAAACAATGAAGAGTGTCTGACAGTATGCCTATGCAACCCATTTTAAACAGATTAAAAGGAGGATTATTTTGTAGATCTATGCATTTTTAAGAAACTGGTGTTTCACATTATGGTAACCCAAAAGTAGAAGGATCTGGCAGCAGCCTTTTGTGATTCTTTGCTCAGTTGAAAGGGCAACAGAATAATCACTACTTGCTTTAAGAGTGGACCTGCTAGAGGACAGCTACTCACACCCAATTTGAAAACAAAAACAAAAAACATTTCAGCCTTCTTTTGGAAAATGCTTTGCTTTATATAGCCATCTCATTAACATCTTATATAAAAAGCAATGTGAAACTGGGATTTGGAAATAAATGTACATTATGAGATGACGAATCTGTCTTACAAATAATCAGATAACAAATGGCCTCCCCAAATCCAGAAGACAAGAGAAACTGTTACTATTAAGTGTTAAGAGTGGACTGCTTGAGATGTGAGTTCTGGTGCTTAAGGCTAAGCTTTCACCTGGAAGTGTATGTGTTTACATGCCTTTAAGTTGCCTGTCAGCTTATGGCGACCATGAGTTTCATAGTTTTCTTAGGGAAGGAATACTCAGAGGCAATTCTGTCACTTCCTTCCCTTGAAATATAGCCTACAGCATCTGATACTCCCTGGCAGTCTCCTAAACAGGGCTGACCCTCCTTAGCTTGAATCCCAATATATAGATGCACACATATGCATCTATATATCCATTCCATGAAAAATGAGAGGTGCAGGCAGATATTAAGTCTTCAGACAGAAAGAGTTTCACTTTGGAGATGGTCATCTTAGCTGTCTCTTTTCCTACTGTGCTCAGTAGATGGGGGAGGAAACTCTAAACATCACCCTATGAACTACAGGGCAAACAAGCATACATCCCATTTCCTGAAAGCTAGTCTGGCATAACAAGAGTACACCAAAATTCTGCCCACCAAAATTCTTATTTGCCTCAGATATGATACATACCACAGCCTCAAGCATCATTTGCATGGCTGATTGTGACAAAACAAAGCTCACAAGACTCTCTTGATGGCAATATGGAAATGCTATATTCATGCCCTTGGCCAATAGCACAAATCAGAACAGTTGTAGATTTAATGTAATGAGCCAGCATGCTGTGGTGGTTTGAGTGTTGGACTACGACTCTGGAGACCAGGTTTCAAATCCTGGCTTGCCATGAAAATCCTCTGTGTGACCTTGGGCAAATCACAAGCTATTGGCCTCAGAGGAAAGCAAGAGCAAACTCCATTTGAACATAACTTGCCAAGAAGACCATGTAATATTATCACGTTGGGTGCTGCCATAATAGGAAAAGGCTTGAAATCACAGAACAATAATTCTATCTGGTGAGAGCCAGCATGGTTTGAGCACTGGACTATGACCCTGGAAATCAGAATTCAAATCTCCACTCAAACTCAGAAGAAGGCAAAGACAACACCCCTCTGAACAAATCTTGACAAGAAAACCCCATGATAGGTTTGTCTCAGGGTTGACCTAAGTTTGAAATGACTCAAAGTCACACAACAAGAACAATTATATCTGGAATGGAGGAATGAAGAGAAAAAAATAATAACATGCACTTGCCCAACACTATGTTTAAAAGAGATAGCATCATATTGTATATAGTTGATATTTTGACTAGAATACAAACCAACTGACACAAAACTGTCTGTATGTCTTAATTCACTGTCAGTGTACAAAATCAATAAAATTAAGACAAGGTGCTACCCCAAGCACATAATATTTTGATCACAAGTGTTGAGGGCAAACCATGGGATGCGCTATGGTGCAGAGGAAGTCCTTAGGAGATTTTGAAAAGATGCTAGTAGATTAACAAGAGTACTGCATGAATATTATCAAATTACCAAACAGTTTGAATGGGCAACCTCCAGACAGCTGGAAGCCACACATACCTCCCATAGATCTTGGGAAGACTGTACAACATACTCAAAAATGTTAATTAAACAGGTTCCTTATATGCCCTAAGAAGCAAGAAGAATAATTCAACCTCTTCCCCAGCCAGAGGTGAATTTCTGTATCTATCTGATTTGATTACAAGATCCTCCTGTGCCTAAAAGAACTTGGGAGCCTCCAAAACACATGACAAAATTGCTCCCCACTTCCCCTAAACTAGTGCTTCTCAAGTGATCTGATGTAGTAGACTGGCAACTTTTTCTTCCCATGAACCAAGGACTGATACTGCATTTCTGCCATATTGCCATCATATACACACAGAATCCTAGAAACATGATCAGACCAGGAGCCAATGAGAAAGAAACCGATACCAGTCCATGGACTTGTCCTAGAGGACATGACAAGCCTTTTCACATTCACCAGGAGAAACTAAGCAGGTCAGTTCTGGTTTGTACTTGGATGAGAGACCAGCAATGACTACCAGCGGCTGTAGGCTATATTTCAAAGAAAGGAACTGGCAAAATCATTTCTGAGTGTACCTTACCTAAGAAACACTATGAAATTCAACAAGCAACTTGAAGACACACACAAATGAGTGGCACTGTGGGCTTTGGGGGGACTACAATAGAGGCCAACCTTTGCTCATCCTTGATAGAGTACTAGAAGTGACAGAGAACAAGCAGTACTTTCTAGAATCATGTATCTTAAGAAAGAGTTGGATACATAAGAGCAATCTCAAGCTCTTATAGATCTCTTATGAGAAGAAGTAAAATTATGGATTGCTTGCCATTTTCAAAGTCCACCCAATTCATGCAAGCCATGAGAGAAGATAGTTTTAGTGGCTTTAGCAGCATGTTAGACCTCTGTTTCTTTCTTAAACCCAACACAATGAAAACTATGGGGGAGGGGAAATACTGACTCATATACAGGTTTCCAAAGCTAAGGAGCCTGATCTCCATCTGCTATACCTGAGAGACCTCTGAAGGAAATCTCCCTGCCCTGGTTTAGAGTCTTCTGGTGGAGACAGATCTACAGAGAACAACCTTCACACACAAGCAGAAGGTAATCTGACTCCATCCTAATTCAGTGCCTGGGTTCTACAGTAAAAACGTGAGTTCTGATTTTAACAAAATGTAAATAAGTACGTTTATGTATAGTTCAATAAGCAAAAACCTCTTTTTACTTTATACACAAAAGGGCAATTACTAAGGATTCCAGATTGCTCACACTTTAGACACAGTTTGAAAACATGGGATAACATTGTTTTAACCTCCCATGTAAGTTCATTTTTAAACTACAGTATTTATCTTTTCAAAAGTATTTTTTCCTATCACCAATTAAACCCACAAGACTTTCAAACACTAAACTTTTTAGATATATGATATTAAAGCCAATGACAGCAGCAGAAAACCATGCTTGAATTGTTTCACCTACATGTTCCACTAATGTTTAAAAACAGGATTAAGAATTAACATTTTAAATAGCATTTTAATAAAATAGTTAATAAACTGCAAATTGGGTTTCCCTGGTAGCTATTAAATTATCTTAAATTTTAGTCACAGGCTTCTATGTAACATACATTTGGATAGGAAAGGTTCTCCTCCACTAATTTTTCACATCCCATTCATATAAAATCATAGTGATTTGAACACTAACATGTACGAGTTAAGTTTAACAGCTACTGGGACTACAACCCAGTTTAGTCTTTGATTAAAAACATTCAACAGCAAATCCACAGGATATTCAGTTCTAGAAGAGTCAAGCAAGCGCGCGCGCACACACACAGAGACATTAGTGTGTACATTTGCAGCCATTTGATTTTATGATGGAAAACTCAAGATCAGTATATTGGTATCCCCACATAACCAGAAAAACTATACTGAAAATTTTGAGAACTGAGTAATAATGAGAGCAGTGAGAATGGTTTTCAGTCCCCAAATGTCAGAAAGTTCTATGGCATTAGACACCTCTATTTGCAAACTTTTTATTTATGGCTCAACAATTGAGGACTGGGCTTGATTTCTTTAAAGGATGTGATCCTTAGTCACTGACTGATTTTGATGTGGCGTGGGAAAAATATGCCCCTAGGGCCCAGCCTCCTCATCACACTCCCAAAAATCACAAACTGCAGTTCTCGAGAAGACTCTGAAGGGTGTAATCAAAAACTTGATTTAATTCCACTATTTTAAATTAGCCTTTGTTCTCTGTAATTTTATGTCAATCCACTTTATAGAAGTTTGAAGTTAAAACAATCTAGCTAACACAGAGACAGTGATATACTAACTTTCTTGACAGGGCAAGATGGTAGCATTACCAATTTAATCTTCCCTGTTGGCCTAACTCTACACTGAAAAGACCACGGCAAAGGTTTTTCAAACCTGAGAAAAGAACAAACAGGCACAAGTTATCAGCTGCCTCTCATGGGAAAGACAGGCTTTAAACATTCCTTCATGCCCATTAAACAGGACAAAAAGACTACTATGGCATTATAGATCTTGGTCCTAGGTGAGAAAGCTTCATGCTCTGCCTAGGGAGAACCAGTATAAGTGTACAGTAATGTCAAGGCCTCTTCAGAACTACACAGTGGGTGAGGTAAGAGTACCTACAATCTGAATGATTACAGGATGAACAAGCAATTGAGAACATTACAAGATGATATATCTCTTCCCTGTGCTACCCACCATTTTCTTTCAACTATGAACAAAGCCTCAGCAGTTGCAGAGGGCTCTGCCAGTTCTTTGGAAATGGGGCAACATAAACTGAAAATTCTGCAACTGATTCAGAATAGCATAATAATGAAAAAATGAGGCACACAGCATGACCTAAGAACATGTTGGCACAAAACTATCTAAATCTTCCGTGGAATTTGGATACTTAACTGCTGCAGCAAAGGAAACAGCCTGGTAAGTAGTGATTGCCCACAAGGGATAACTGAGTAATTATGCTAGTAGAAAATTTGAATTTGCACGAACATTTGAAGATATCAAGTATAATGCTAGATATTCTTTACACTGAGTTGGCAAGTAGGCTCAGGCAATTATACTGTTACTATATCATTGTAAACTAGTCCAATCAAACAGCTTGTTTTAGCAGTATGAACCCTATTCATCTTTACTACCCTCTTTGATCCTATAATTTATGACATCATTAAACCCTAGCTCTTTGATTTACAGATCTAAGCATATGCATATCTTCCCATGCACAGCCATCAGCAACACCCAATACATTTGATTCCCTTTTCTTGATTTAATTCTTTATGTACCAAGAGGAATTTTCTTTTGTGCATGCTGTCTTAACAAATGGAGGAAACTTGGAATCAGGTCCACCAGAAACAGTAGACAGCACAGGAAAAGCTAGCATACAACTTTGTTGATTAAATAAACTGGCTTCAGGAGTACCAACTGTACATCCACAGCCCAAACTGTGATTTTAGCCATGAATTTAACTAGGCAACACTGCCTTCCATTCTTTGCTCCTCTTCTCTGCTGCTATATTAAGATTATTGTCATAATATCTAAGCAATTATCTGCAATGCATCATGAGCATGCATACTACTATGGTGGACGACAGAAAAACCTAAGGAAGAGAAACTTATATATATATATATATAAAACACTGACTTGCATAACTAGTGCTAACACCACTGATTGCTTCTGTTTTATATTTACAGATTTACATATTGTTTAAACAGCATCTTTATATAATACCAGTGATCTTGAAATAAGTCACAGGTATTTTGCTGGAGTGCTCCCAGATCTGACTGTACTGATGGGACATGTTATATTCATCAAGTGAAGAAGGTTTTGTTAATAGTTGAATTTCACAAAAGTTGTACAATAATTGATACAACAATGAATTATCATACAATGAGAATGCATTTTAAAGAGCAACATGTTTATTTGTTAAAAATGAAAAACAATTTGAAAAAAAAAATTATAACATTCTCTTCCTGAGGTGTTGCACAACAGAAAGAGTTGTAAGCAGAGTGAGGGACCCAAAGAGTTGCTAAGAAACATGGTAAAATGGGAGACTTTTTCCTCAGCTTGCCCAGGGGGACATATTAAGCAGGTTATATTCTCTTACACAGTAGTTTTCAGCCTTTACTGGACTTCTTTTTTTAAGTTGCCCTCAAAAGTACCAGTGCATTGCTCAGAATTCTGACAATGGGAATAGCCTCAGCAGTGCATACCCAATTCACATGAACCACTAACAAGGTTGGAAGCTCTCAGCACTGCTGCAGATGGGAAGCAGGTTGAGATCAGGGTGAGCAACTGTGGAAGGCTAAGGAGCTACATTAGCTCTGAAAGAGACATCTACAAATAAAAATCAGTTTTCCCCTCCAAATGCTCAGTAGAGAACATAGGATCATTCTCACCATGTTTTTGGGCCCTCCATGGCCCCTAGAGGGAATTTTGGGTCATTTTGAGTTATCCTGAGGGTGAAAAACAATACTGATTCCTAGGGGGCCCAGGGAAGCTCCAAATGTGGTGAAAGTGCCCTTCACACAACCTGCAGGTCATTTTGGACCAAAATAAATTGTGACGCCTGCAGGACCATGGGGAAGCACATGTGGCCTGCAGGCTGCACTCTGTCCACTCTTTCTGTAGAAAATCCACACTTGCACATCGCAGAGAAGTGCTACTCAGAACTGGTCTGTTGGTCCAGATTCCAGGGAGGCAAGAAACATCTGTAGCCAAAAGGCACAAATCTGGTGTCAATCTCTGGCATGTTGGGAGAAATGTCCCCAACTTTGTTGCTCTTGTGTGCCTTCAAATTGTTTTTGATTTATAGTGATCCTATCACAGGGTTTTCTGGGGCTGAGAGTGTGTGACATGAAGGTCACCCAAGGGGTTTCCGTGGGTGAGTTTTTGCAAGCTTTAAAAGCACTGTTAGGATGTTCTACAGCTAAATACTCCAAAGGCACCTGATCTTATCTGATTTTGGAAGCTATATAGGGTCAGGCCTGGTTAGTATTCGGATGGGAGGCTGCTAACAAATACCAGGGGCTGTAAAGCACATTTCAGAAGGAAGAACTGGCAAAACCACTTCAGAGCATTCTTCGCCTAAGAAAACCATATGAAATTCATCAGGTTGCCATAAGTCAACAGGCAACCTGAAGGCACATACACACATCCATAAAATGGTCTGTAGTGAAAGAGAAACCATCTTTCAAGGTGATAAATCCAACACATATATCTATGTTAGTGAGAAGAAATGTCTAGTTTTTCAAAAGAAAAAGGACTATAAAAATATTTTTAGGAATATTTTTGCTTCTGTCACTAAATATGCTTTTTTTGTCCTCTTTCACTAAAGCCAAATGAGTAGTAAACTATTGACCAACATGTTTTAATGTGTTGTGTACACCCAGATTTACATACTGCTTTAACTGCTTGAAAAATATCCTTGAAAAATAGTCCTAGTCTTATCTTCATCTCTTTTTCCTAACCTGTCCTTCAGTGGAATGAGTCAGGCAAATGCAGCTTGAAAATTGGCTGCAGTACAATACCTCAAGACAATCTTACCTACACTCTAGGCTGCACAATGATCACATGAAAATCAGATCCAACCTCTACCTGCATCCTTAGCTCACTACCACAAAATGTGTATGAGCCTCAACAGCTTTTCCTGACACAACCATTCATTCAGATTTTAGCATCCTGAGAAATGGTGTAAGTGCCCTTGGCCCAACTCTATCCTCACAACATTGAAGTGGTGAAAAGCAGGTAAACTTCAGCTCCACACACAGTATGCTACTACTAGTTGCTGGGAGCAACAACAGGAGGCCTGTTTATGCCTGTTATATGAACTTTCTGAAAGAATCTGATTACCCTCTGTGTGAAACAAGATGGTGGACAAGATGTACTTTTTGGTTTAATCCATGAGAATTCTTCTTATATGGTGGCTGTTACGACTCTGCATAGGAATTGGCACTTGCCAAAAGAGTAAGGCAAGGAATACAATTGTACCATCATAACATACCAAGATGGCTTCGATACTAAAGAAACTCTCTCAATCTAAGGGTGATTGGCCTTGTTAGTTCAAGTCAGTTTGTGAAACTCAGTCTGTCAACCTCAACACACCCTTGATAGCCCCAAAACCAAACCTTGATGGACCATTAAACTTGCAAGATCTCAAAAAACTGGAGAAATTCCACAGTATTACAGTGATGAAAAACGTGCAAGATGGCAAAGAAGGAGAAATGTTCACATTTTGTGTAGAACACTTCATAAAAATAGGCAAGCGCAGAAGCAAAATACATAAGGACTGGTTATGATCTTTTAGGAGGCCATGTGCAAGCACACATAACTTGTGAAACCTAGTCACCAGGCCAAGAACTACTTAACAATCAAAAAGATATGCAAGAGGAAGTTGTCCTTGGCATTCACTTAGTTTCAGAGAAACCACTATTATATGATGGTATGTATTTAAAAAGTACTTAAAAAATAGTTAATACTAATTTCAAAAAGACTTCTATGTTCATTTTATAACCCAGAAATTTTAATGTGGCTACAAAACAGATAAGAACCATACAAACAACAGCTTTGGCTCATGCAAAGGCTGTGAAAGCTTAAATTCCGTTTTTCTTCCTTTTAAAGAGTATGTTAATCCCATGTACTTTTCTGGGCCTGTAGTTTCTCACACAGTCAGTGTGAATTTCTATACAGAAGAAAATACTACGAACTCAGGACTGCTCTATTGTGTAGGATCTTTGTACCTCAGCTACCTTTTTCTACCTTAGCTACCCTAGATATTTTATTTTAATTTCACAGGAAAACAAAATCACACAATCACACAGACGCAAACACAGTACTCCATTGTTCATAAAGGACACAGTAATATTTCTGTAATTTGAACACATTTATTAATCGTCCCACACTTTGTCAAGTTGAATTTAGGTTTCAAACTCCGCATACAAAAGTAGTACATAGAATAACCTGAATCCATACATAACATTTTATAAAACTCTAGGTTTATTTTACGAAGCAATAATATTTCCTTTCATTGTTCTCTGATTAGGAACTCCGCATAATATCAATAGTTAGAACATTACACGTGTTTTTCATTATGGATATTAGGAAAAAAGGCACCTCAGCTTCCCATTATTTAATCCCACGAGAGGCTACACGAGAAAGCTGTAACGCCACGCACGTGTATTTCCAAGCAACCCCCTCCCCAATTCAGTGCCTCTTAATCGCGAATAAATACGCATAGGCTCAGCTTTCATTCAAGTACCTTTCGTGGGAACATAAAAAACACTGTATGACTTGCTTCTAAATAAACACTTTGGAGTCATGCTGGAAGCAAACTACAGCAAAATAAGTAACGGAAGCTAACTAGGGATGGTACAGAGGAAGGAAAAGAGCTTATAAATGCGAACAGGACTCCGCAGTGGACTATATGATTTGGGAGTGAAAACGGGGGAATATACAAGAGACACAGCCCAGAACAAAAGAGAGACGCGCGGGTTAAACACTCGTTCCCCACCCTCCTAAAAACCGGTGTTTCTACCTCCCCCGAAGCCTTACTTAACTCGACGCCTTCCGACACCGTTCCCCAACAAGTGCCTCATTCAGTTCGGAAGGCCCTGCCCGCTCACCTGGTCGCCGGCGGGAGTTTCTCCAGACATGGCGAATTAAAACAGGCCCCAGGAAGAGGGGAAGGGAAGGAAGCGGCCTCAGAGACACAGATAATTCCTAACCCACCCGCCCCTGCCTCCTTCCCTCCACAGAATCCCTGGGCAACCAGCCTGCCAGCCAGCCAGGCAAGCAATTTTCCCTGCGCGGTGCCTCCAGTAGTCCAAGGAACAAAATGGCGCCTCAACCGCCCCCCACCTCTCGCCTTCCTCAGTTAAGGAAGGAGGCGGGGCCCAACGGGAAAACGCGAGTGCGCGCGGGCTGCTGGGAAATGGAAAGAGTCGAAGGAATCGCACCTCGCGAACAGGGTGGTGAATCAAGCCAATCAGAATTCTAGGGGAGGGAACAGCCGCGCGAGAAGGATGCTGGGAAAGAAAGAGGATAAAGGGGGAAGCAAGACGCATGCGCAGGAGCTCCAAGACTCGTCCAGGGGGGTGGGGCGAAGCGTAAAGGAGTCGACGGAAATTGTGAATGTGGAACGTTCCTGGTGAGGCACGTGGGTGGGTCACGTGCGGTAGAGAAACCGTTGCTGGTTCCTTCACGGTCGTGCTCGCTCGTGTTTGATGCTGGAATTCGTGCTCCTGCTTTGCCCCTTCTAGAGCCATTTCTGGGCTAGACTGCTTTGGTGCTGTTATTCCACTTTCAACACCCTGTGGAATCCTGCAGACTGCAAACCCCAGGATTCCACCGGATGTTGAAAGTGGAATCATCGCGCTATAACAGGCTAGTGCGGAAATGGCTTTAAGTAAATTAAACGAAGCATCCGCCACAGAGAGAGTATAGGAGTCAAGGGAAAAGTGTTAAGGCCAAATAATAATAAGGAAAATGTATACGTCCACGTTATCCCAGGCAGGAATCTTGCCCTGAATTTTTTTTCCCCCGGCCCTGAAAACGAGAAGAGAGTCCACGCTCTGAAATCTGGGAGCCATAGGGATGGGATACCACCAGGGAAGGGCAGGGGTCTCCAGGTAGGGCTTGGAGGGGATCCTGCCCGAAGCCCTGGAGAGGTGCTGCTGTGAAGACTTGATACTGCATGGCTGGATGGGCCAGTGGGCTGACTCAGGATAAGGCCATTTCCACACTAGACTGTTAATAGCGCTATGATTCCACTTTCAACCTCCTATGGAATCCTGGGGTTTGCAGTTTCGGGAGGGGCCAGCCTGGGGTTTGCAGTTTCGGGAGGGGCCGGCCGGCCCCTCCCGAAACTGCAAACCCCAGGCTGGCCCCTCCCGAAACTGCAAACCCCAGGATTCCATAGGAGGTTGAAAGTGGAATCATAGTGCTATAAGAGTCTAGTGCGGAAATGGCCCAAGTCTTGCTGCTAAGGAATGAAGGCAGCTTCTGCATAGGAAGGTCCTACCAGCCAGTGCATTTGGTCATTTTGAAAATATCTTTAAAAGGTTGGAAAAGTTGCTGCTGTTTCTGGAGCGTGGTTACTGGCTCAGGCAGGCTGGGGAATTCTGGAAGATTTCAGCTTGAGTCATCTGCTTGGCTTCAGGGATATCTGCTCTCAGGGCGCCAAAGTGGCAAAACTGTGTCCGGGTGGGTTGTGTCACATTAATTATTTGGGGGCTCTTTTTGCAACACCCTTGTGCGTGGCGTACGAAATTGGCAAGTGTGTTGGGTCAGACCAAGTACCAGCCACGCCTCGTACAAAGGGCTGTTCCTGTCTTGCTTTGCTCTAACCGCCCTGATAAAAAGACGTTTTGTTTGAACTGAATTCCCGTTTTGTGCTAATTCCTTTCCTTCGGTGGGCACTGTAAACAAGATGTGCTCCCATTCTCAAATACTTTCAGTCCCACTGGTTGGCCTTCCTGAATCTTCATAGTTTAAATCTATTTATGGAGTGGTTAACAGCCACCTGTGTGGTCTCCTGGGGTGAGTTGAGAATTTTCTACAGGCAACCATTCTCTCCCCTTTTTAAGAAGTGTATTAAAAACTTTAACATACACACATATGGGAGTTTGTTTTGAATCACAGAATTGTAGAGTTGGAAGAGACCCCAAGGGCCACGAAGCCCAACCCTGCATCAAAGCATTCTGGACAGATGGCCATCCATTTCTAGGCCTACTCCCAAATGCTGTGTTTATTATTTAAGTACATCCATTACCCATTCTTCAAGGGTGGTGGTACATGGTTCTCCCTTTTATTTTCAGAAGAACCTTGTGAGGTAGGTCAGGCTGAATGAGAGAGAGACAGACAGAAAGAGAATCTTCGAGATGTTTCGATGAAGAAGTTATATAAACCCTCAACAGGCAAAGAACTAAGAATAACATCCAAGACATCAAGCAGAGGGGCCATAATGCCGATTGCAGGTAGGCTGTGCCTCAGCACACCATTTCAGAAACTGACCAACAACGCGAGTAGCTTAAAATATTACTTAGCTAGTTGCGTTAGGATGTTCTGTTCTTTTGAAAACTTTGGCTGATCTGATGGAACTCTCTGTACTTGTAACTACCAAGCAAATCTGGGAGCAGGGAGCCTATACTGATATCTCTATCATCTATATTGCTGTTCTTAGAATAAATGCTTTCCTCTAAAGAACTTGCTGCTTTCTCTCCATTCCCACATATTTCTTGGCGACACACATAGATAGGATCCCTCTCTCCCAGAGGGGCGGGAAGGATCTCTAAGCTTAGAGAGGGTTGGCAGCATCCCACTGTGCTGCTGGGATAGGGATTTTAATTCAGTGGGTGCTGACACTGTTTAATTAATGGAATCTTGGGTGCCTCTATCTCCTATTCAAGGGTAGAAGTCAGCATTGAGTGGGAGAGGGGCCCTAGTTCTTTGACATTGACAGTTCTTTGACATGAATCCGAGAATCATAGAATCTAGAATTCTAGATCAGGAAGAGACCCCCCAGGGGCAATCCAAACCAACCCCTTCCTGCCATGTAGGAAGGCCCCTTTAAAGCCCTTCTGACAGCTGGGTTAATGTACTCCACCACACTCCCTGCCAGGAAGTAAATCTTAGGAGAGGCATTTCAGCGGACCACAGTGGTGGAAAAATTGTACAAAACTGGGAAGCCACCCAATGATAGTGTCATGGGAAAGTGCAGGGGGAGGAATCACATGGGAGCTATATTTGCCTCCAGGGACAGAGACAGTCCACCCCTGCTTTAAATAATTTAAGCTTCTTCCATGTTATTTTATGAATCCCAGAGATCAGAAGACATGGGAAATATGTTTGTTTTTAAGAAAGCCTTCCCCTCACCGTTTCTCCACCCCAAAGGTGCGCCACTAGGATCAAGATGGCCGTGGATGGACACGGCCATTCTGCTGAGGAAACCAGAGTCTCAGCCGGCTGCCCAGCAGCATCCTGATTGTAGCTGTCCCATTGCTGGTGCTGGGCCATGGCTGTGCTGGCTTCTGGAGGATTCTCCACACCCAGGAAATGAGAGAGTGGAAGCTGAGGAGGGAAGAGGTGGCATGAAGTTCCGGAGGAGTGCCAGGGAGCTCTGGGGATGGGAGGCTGCTCTGAACTGATGGCACCCACTGGGATGATTCATTTTCCTTCCTTGGCATGGCCTGTGAGAAGAAAGAAAAAGCCAGGTGTGCTAAGTTTCTTCTTGAAGGGAACAACAAGTAATGTTAGCGATTTTCTTCTCTCTGCAAGAAAGTCTTCAATGTTTGAAGGCAATTGGTGATTCAGGTCTTATTCTCCACAAAATGTGCATTTTTTTTTTTTTTTGCACAGAAAAACATGGCATTTTCTGAGTCGGAAATTGCATTTTCTGTTAAAAAATATTATATTTCAGCAAAGAAAATCTTATTTCTTGTGCAGAAAATGCAGTTTCCTTTGCAGGTTTTCTTTGCAAAGCAACCACATGTGAATTTTGTGCGGACTAAATTCCCAATTACAACACTTTCTGAAAGGAAACAGAGTTTTCTGTTCAGGAAATGATACTTTAATGCAGCAGTATCGCTTCCTGTGCAGAAAATGCAGTCTTTTGCCCAAGAGGACCACATGCAAATTTCATGCAGAATATATTCTGAACTGCAAAGATCTTCATCTCTTATCTGGGTTTTTAAATTTGCCCTCACTATGTGACGCCTCAACTGACTCTTTTTAAAGGGTTGGATTTTACCTTTACTGGATTTGAGTTCTAAGTTGTTAAAGTAGTTTGCATGCAATTAACTTAGCAGTGGGGAGAGGAGGAGAATGGGATGAATCTTTGCCCTTCCCAGTAGGTTCAGGAAGAAGCAAACTGCTGTAGCCTCTGCTAGCTGGCACAAACATCCACTTTTAAGTTGCCTTTAAAATGTCTCGGTTTCTCTCTCTTCCTTCTACCTCCTCTTTTTGTCCTCAGCTTCCTTCAGTCACCACAAACTGAATTCAAAGAGCAATAGCAGTTTGCACTCGATTAACTTAATTAACTTAGGCCTTATTTGGAATCCTGTGCCCAGTTCTGGGCACCTCAATTCAAGAAGAATATTGACAAGCTGGACCGTGTCCAGAGGAGGGCGGCCAAAATGGTGGAGGATCTGGAAGCCATGAAGCCCTATGAGGAGTGGCTGAGGGAACTGGGGATGTTTAGCCTGCAGAAGAGAAGATGAAGAGGGGACATGATAGTCATGTTTAAATATTTGAAGGGATGTCATGTGGAGGAGGGAGCAGGCTTGTTCTCTGCTGCTCCAGAGACCAGGACAAGGAGCAATGGATTCAGGCTGGAGGAAAGGAGATTCCACCTGAACCTCAGGAAGAACTTCCTGACAGTCGGAGCTGTCCGGCAGTGGAATCTGCTACCTCAATGAAGTGTGGTGGAGTCTCCTTCTCTGGAGGTTTTCAAGCAGAGGCTGGATGGCCATCTGTTGGGAATGCTTTGATAGGTGTACCTGCATAGCAAGGGGTTGGACTGGATGGCCCCTGGGGTCTCTTCCAGCTCTAGAATTCTATGATTCTATGTGGTCCAAAAAATTAATTTCTATAACCTTTATATGGACTGGGGTGATTGGTAAGACCCTCTATATGGATTTACCAGAGATATTTTGTGGGGATAGTTTGCCTAAGAGTCCTTGAGTAAGGACAACAGTCCTGGAGTAAGAGGATAATTGCTCTTGTGAATTTGAAGCTAAAAGTAAGAATAAACAGGCAGTTTAAAGGAGAGAAGTGAAAAACAGAGGGCCTCCCAAGGATCTGTTTAGGCAGATAGTGATGGTATTTAGTTTTTAAAATTTACTTAGTTTGTTCATGATTGATAAATGGCATTAGGAGGAGTGAGCAGTAAGTTTGTGGATATCCAGATTTGTTGTTGTTTTATTTCTTTAAATTTCTCCTTTCTCTCAATAATGAGACACAAGGTGGTTAACAGCATGTTAGAAACAACACAGATTTGTTGCTAAAACCACTTCACTTAAGAAGATGAATTAGTAAAGAGAATGTGAAAAACCAGAGAAGTGTCTTTGCAGGCTAAGTGAACAGACAACTGTATACATAGGATGATTAAGTTAGGGTAAAAAAAAAATTACTTACATCATAATGTGCTGGTGGAATCTGAGCTAGTGTCAGCACTTAGGAAAGAGCTGTTCAGTTTGTATTAGAAAATTTGATATCTGCTCTGTATATAGCAGCACTGAAACAAAATTCTGAAAGAGATGAACAATGGTATTCAGAAAATCTATTGTGGGAGTACATTAAGAATATCGTATGCAAGTTCCAGTTGTTTTGGGGAGAAAAAGTATAGAAAAAGACAATCAAAATAACTTATGAGACTAGAGCACTTCTCCTATGTGAAACAATTAAAATGTATAGGAATCTTTAATGAGGGGAGGAGAACTAAATGGGATCATGGGGGAAGTCTATAAATGATGCACAGTCTATATACTTGCTAACTGAGGCTGAAACTTCATTTATGTGATGAAGAGGAAGACTCCACCTTGTTGCTGTGTGCCTTCAAATTGTTTCTGACTTATGGCAACCCTAAGACAACCCTATCATGGGGTTTTCTGGGCCAAGAATGTGTGGCATAGTTCCCCCCTTTTTTTCTTATGGCTTTTGTTCCTAGCTGGGTATCCTGGCACAAATGAAATAATATATACAAAAAAGCTAGGGTAAGGTTCTCTGCAGTGTTGCTTGTACAGAATACATGTCCTGATTTATGAAATGTATCAGCATTTGTGATACTGGCACATTTGAGATCAGAAGGCCATAGTGCTGCCTTTGTTTTTGTTTTTTTTAGTATTGGGATCAGCTTTTGGCCATACCAGTTGATGGAAGATAACAAATATCCTCTTTTGGCACTGAGTGCATGCCTTTCATGGTATGGAGTGTCCCAGACTGCAAGCTTGAGCTTTGGCTTATTATTATTATTTATTAATTTCTTCTGGCCTGCTTCAATTAAGCCTTACTAGGGGATACTTCCATTAGCAAGATTGCATGGGAATACCTGAAGGAAGCTGATGGCCAAGGCTGTTCTTCCTAGATTAGCCCTTCTTACTGTAGGAGACATTCTGGAATGGTCACAAAAGCTGTAGAATCCTTTGATCCATGTTCTGTCTACAGCATATAATATCACTCTTCTCTTTAACAACCCAGTACTGCTTCCAATTTCACAGAAAAATATGTATGCTCTGTGCTTTCTCTCCTCCCCTTGCCAGGGTTATGGCAGAGAAATACAGATTGCATACCACAAGACTTATTCCCACTGTATACTGGGAGTTCTGCCAAATAACATTTCAGAGGGTACTAGAAAAAGCTTTCTATGTAAGCAGCTGGGGACTAGTGTGGATTTTTTTTTTTTTGGGCAAAGAGGCAATATATTAGTTTGTCATGCACTTTCAAAATACCCATTTCTGTTGTGTAAAAAGCAACATTTTATTTTTAAATAATCAATAAAGGCCTAATTCTCAAATTCTTCTGTCAGTTGAGTTCCTAGGTTTGTGTTTATGGCACACTTCCAGTGAAAAAGGTTGTACTGAATGATTTCTAGTATGTTTCTGACCCTATGTTAATTGAGGAGCCAAAATTCCTCAAGCCTGCAGGAGTGTTTATGCCTGATGTCTCTGCCTATTCTATGGTAAAGTATTTGTGGATGTCTGCACCAGGTCTTTCCAGCCCTGCCTTTCATGAAATCAGCATCTCTGCTTGGTCCTTTTGGGGGAAAAAAACAAACAAACAGGTGAGCTTGCACTTGCCGGCCTGCTATGTCTGAGCAAAGGGAAGGGTTGTTCTCATCCAAGCACGCAACATCAGCTTGTTTGCATCAGGCTTTAGTATATTGTCCCGTATATTAAAAAAAGATGAAGAATGGTAAAATGCATTCGATCTGGAGAATTTTTGTCTCAAGTGGTTTTGGTCCATGAAAAGAAAAATCCTATACATGGCAGGTGGCTCACACTCGATAGCATTATTTGTCAGCAGTTGTAATATCGCAAAATGCCTGCCTTGTAAGCCTGTGTCTATGTGAATTTTTGCAACAGAATGTGACTCTGGGCGACTAAAATGTCCTGTCTGGTAGGATGAGGTCTGATGTTGAAGCAACAGCAGCCCTTGAACAGAAAAGTTCATAGGAGTTTGAATTATATCACTATTCCCAATTTTTCTTTTAACTTTTGTAACTCTTTTAACTTTTTTTTGTATGCCATCTTGAGTCCCAGACTGAGGAGGGGGAATATTAATTAATTGATGTTTTTTGGTAGCTGCTCATAACACAGCAGTCCAGCAGGCACAAGTAGGACTGATGTGAGCTTGTTCAATAGCAAGAGATTTTATTACTGTAACTTGAATGGGAATGATGTTTCCCTCCAGATGTTGTTAGACTGCATGTGTTGGAGACATGGTGTGGCTCAGCTAGGAGTTCATTTAGTATGCTGCTTCCCTTGCTGAAATTTCTAGAGGGTAGCCATGTTTAGGGTTGCCAGGTCAGAGATAGCCCAGGTCTTACTATTTCATGGCCAGAACTTGAACTTAGGGTCTACTCCTTCTGACACCACAGAGAAAGGGCTCTTGTGATGTTATTAAGCATGATTGGTTAAACATTACCACAGTAGTACAGGGTATGCCATTGAGAACAAGTTTAACAAATAGTGCAGATATATTTATACGCATCAAAACATTTTTCAAGGAGGAGCCCTTACTCTGAGATTCTTCTCCTTCACTTTAAGAATGAGAAATGAGAATCAAGACCCTGAGATCTAGCAACCCGATCTGTTGTATAGAAAGCCACAGACAGTCTTGTGCCACATTAAAGTCTAACTGGCATTATCTGTCATAAGCTTTGGTGGAGTGTCCACTCTATAGCAGTGCAGGTGGAGAGGTGTAAGTGCAGCCAACCCTATCAGAGGCAAATCCATCAATCTTGCTAAGGTGCATTTGATAAAGTGGGGACTGTAGTCCACAAACGTAGGCCAAATAAAATGTGTTAATCTTTTAGGTGCCATAGAACTCTTTGATGTTGTTTTTCTAGCATTCTGTTAGTAAAAAAGGCACAAGTTACACACAAAAAAGACAAGTTTCAATATTAAGTTATAAAGTCTGGGGATCCTTCAGACTTTAAATTAGTCTTTGACTCCATATCATCAAAAGCTTAAAACTCTTTCGTAGACCTTTTACTAATGTTGCTCCACTAGATGGCAGTCTGGCACAAATCCAGGAAATGTCTTGGATAATGAGATAAGGGACTAACAACTCACCTTCCTCGCCCTACTGAGTTTTAGCATTACTTTTTAACTAATACCATAAGCTGCACTCTCATCTATGTGAATTGGAATGTTTACCTACAGTATTTTTCTCTTTGTATTGTTACACAATCAAAGAACTTTCCCCATAGTTCTCGAGTTAGACTCTGACAGCCTCTTGTGCCCAGTATTGCTAGGCACAACTCAGGCTGCTAGATTTTCCCCCCACTCCACCCCACATGTGGGCCATGACCTTGCTGCGCAGGTATGTGCCTGACAGACAACCATGGCTTGGCAGAAGAAAACCATGTATATACAGTTCCTAGAGAACTCTACTCAGATTGATTGGTTGTCCTTCAATCAACATGAACAGTTGGGCCACCGCACGAAAACTGATTTGGAGAGGAAGCAGCTAAAATGTTCAGGGCTAAGGAGGAAATATCTTCCTTATGAGAAAAGACCACAGTGTTTAGGGCTTTTTAGTAAAAAACAAAACACTAAAGGGCAGCAAAGGACAAATTGATAATGTTTTGCACAGAACCAAAACCTGGGATCATCCAATGAAAACATTTGACAGACTAGACCAAAAAAAAAAGTACTTTTTCGTCTGACAGCTAATTAAGTTTCTGGAATTTGCTATCACAATGTGTGGTAATGGGGGCCAAAGCTTAGATACAAAAAGAGATTAGGTAGCTTTCATGGGAAGTGTCTATGAAATGTCGTGACTTAACAGGGATAGCTGCTTTCCACTATTCAGCCAGTAAGCTGCCTGCCTACTTGTCTTGGCGTGTACAGAGTGAAGCACTTGACTTGCATATCTGCCCTGCACATCCTGACAGTATCTTCGATGCAGTTAAGATGGTGGCACTTGTGTTACGAGTATGGACTGAAGCGTAGTCAAATTCTTGGTCTTTGCAACTTTACTTACTTTACTGGTGCCAACATAATTCAGATGGCAGCAGTGGGTTTAGGCATTCCATGCAGACCTAGGAATCTTTCTATTCCCACTCAGCTGAGCACATAAACTACACTGGTGAAGGGCTGTACTGATGCTCTTGGACATGGCATCTGTTCAAGTACTGACCCATGTTGGAGGTTGTTGTTGATATGCAGTGCTTTGGAACCAGCATACCCAGCAAAATGACTTCCCTATATATGCAGGGCCCAGTTGGCTACTGCGCTCCTTCATGGAGGCCTTACTGATTCTTCCATAACCCATGGCCAGTGCCATTTGGCAGAAAATGAGGAGACCAGGCTCCACATGCTTATGGATGGTCCAGATTTGTTCTTTAAAAGCCTAACACATTTTGGCCTGTTTAGTAATTAATTGGCCCTCTTCAGGGGCTGTATTGAAAAAGAAACATATAGATATATCTGTACATCTTCATTATAACAAGGAACAACACACATATGAAATTATACAATACTTCCCAGTTCACTTGATATGCAGGAAAGGAAAAACTGGACTAGATTACTTCTGACCATCTGAGGAATTGTATAAATGTTAACAAGAAAAAAGATGTCTTTTGTCTTCTTCATTGCATACCAGACTGATACTTAAAGAAACTGCAGCAGCAACTCCAGAAATTTCTGTTGTAGATTAACTATTGGTATGTGTATGATATATTAATAGTATACTTCACTATCTGAACTTGGAAGCATTATATAATTTTATATGTGTGTTTTGTTCCTTGTTATAAAATGGATACACACACACATTCATTTTTAATAAAGCCCCTGAAGAAGGCCAATTAACTTATAAACAGGCTGAAATGCACTGGGCTTTTTAAAGAATAAACTTGGACCATCCATAAGCATGTGGAGCCTAGCCTCCTTTTTTCCTCCTGATTTATTATGCGTGCTTTCCAGTACTTATTCCTGCTCCAGTGCCATTTGGCAACACAGTAAAAGACTGACTTGTTAGTGGCAGCACCCACCATTGGTAGCTGTCTTCTCTGGGAGGATTGAAAGGTCAAAACTATGTTCATTTTCCAGCACCTGCTGAACATATGTGTGTTTGTGCAGACATTCTCTTGCTGGTAATTATTCTCCTGGTTGCTTTGTTGTACTGATTGTTAGGGTTTGATTGTGCTCTTTTAACATGTTTTTGGATCCTATACTTTGGATTTATCATGAAATTACCTAATGCATTGGAAGAGGCAAAAGATTATGCTTGGTACAGTGGATGGCAGTAGTGTAGTGTAGTGCTGTAGTGCGAAAAGGCCCCTGACATGGTGAGGGAGTGAGGGTTACACTTCATCTGTTAAAGTGTGATACAAATTTATGTGCTTTGTGCAGTATCTTCACATGTGTCCTTTTGCTTCCTTCCGCATGCATGGACGATAGTGATTCTTAGGGTTGCGAAATAAGGAATAAAGGAATAAAGCACTGTATTTGATGTTTGTGGCGTCCACTAACAGTGACCCTGAGAAAGGAGTGAATGTGATATATATTGTGCAATAATGAAGGGATTCTTATAAATAAGCTATGGCTGCCTCCCTTGGAATACATCAGTATGTTCAGTCAGTAAATCATAAAGTGAGACAGTAATGGAATAATAAAAGTTATTGAAAAAACAGCAAAGTTTTGCCTCTTTGTGAGCGCCTTCACAATTACCACACTGAGATAGGCCTGGTAGAGGATGTCCCAGGAAAATTATTTTCCATTATGAGAGCAGCTTTTCGCCTGCTCTATCCCAGCTGTCCGAGCTGCTCTTGGCAGGGCTGATGTAACATTTTTCAAAGGAAGTACTATTTACTCTCAGTTATTTTCTCTCCTTTACCAAGTAGCAGTTGCCAGAGAGCCATCAGATTCCACAGTCTGGCCTTGGATCCTTGCAAAGTAAGTTTGAGCACATGTCAGTCCTATTAAAACTGAAACATCTATACATAATGCAATCATCAAGATGGATTAAATGTCTTTTTCTCAAGGCCTGCCACTACTTTATAAAGGTGCCTGCTTACATTTGCGTCAAAAGCAAGTAGCTATTTACATTTAAGCCTTTCTAGCTGAATTTCTTTCATTCTCTTTTTATATTTAGGACATTTGCAGAAAGACTACATACCACAATGTCAGTCTTGCAAAGGAGGGGTGTGTCTAAATTTTTGTAAAAGGCTTGCATGGTATGCTTGTGAAAATATAAAAGGCTGATTCTAAACCTACAGCTTTAATTATATTTTTAAAAATCTGCTATTAAAAGTCTTAAAATATTAACACAGCCTGGCTGGCTGTTCAGAATAAACAATCCTGGCTTCTTAAATGCCTCAAGCAGTTCCTGAGGTTTCTTCTCATTCCCAAGTAACACTTTTTAGTACATATGTGGTTTCATGAAGAAATTTAAAATAATTACATGAAGTGGGATTATGTCACGTGAAAGTGAAATGTCTGAATGATCTAGCCAGTTATAGAAAGAGATTTCTGAGTAATAAGGCCTTGCTCCATCCACATAAGGCTAGTTCAAGTTGACTATGAATAGTAGCATCACTGAATTGTAATCCTTTTCTTTAGAACACCACCCTCCATGCTATGTCAAAGTCCTTTGTGTGCAGCAAGAAGCATGTGAAGACATTTTTCCCAGGCACAGCTTGGAAAAGTTAGGTTTTGGACTACAGTTTCCAGAACTCCTTTGGCTGGGCCTCACTGTGCTGGCTGAGAGATACTAGATGCTGTAGTCCATAAAACTAACTTCTCCAAACTCTGATGCCAGGAGTGGGGAGCCTGCTGCTTTCCAAATGGTGGCGGTCTCCATCACTATGACCAATGATTGGAAAGGATTGCTATACCACTCAGTGGGTTGAGTTCTATGCAGATTTTAGGCATGCCAGCCTAGAATTTGACCATTCTCTTGCCTGGGAGTATTTAACCCTTGTAGGAGCCAAAATGTAGAGGTGCTCTTCTGTTAAATTGTTCTGGAAAAGAAGGAGAAGGAGAATAAAAGTCAGCTCCTGACTTTCGGGTGAGAGGAACAAGAGAGTGAAAGATGTGTACAGTGGACATAAAGGAGCAAATTAAGCTTGCATTGCAAAGGTGTGAGGGGTCAGGGATGGAATAGGTGACAAAGCAGAGTAAGGGTGGTGCAAGCAGCAGTATGCAACAAACAAAGGAAGTGTGTGTGGGCACAAGGTGAGGCAAGAGAGGAGTAGGAGAAATGGGAGAGTGACGTGGCAGGGATTCATTGTTAGTGTGTGAGGTAAGGAAGGGAATGTCATGTATTCTGCTTGAGCTTGATTGTTAGTATGGTGTGACCAGGAATGTTTTTCTTGTGGGTGAGAAGAAGAAGTCAAATCTGGTCTTGGTAGTACCAAGTGCAAGGATATTATGGCTATCTATCTGCTGTATTTTTGTGGGAAAGCTCTGAAACATGGTGTGGTTAACACAGGGTAAAAAGCCTTACCGGTGCATCATGTGAAAGTTCTCTCTCTCCTTCTCTCTTTTCTGGTTCTCTGTTTGCTTTGCTGTTTTTTGCTCCCCTTACTGGCTTTTTATGCTTCATGGCAAACGCTATCTGAAGCAGTATATATCCTGCAGTGCTTCAAATAAACTGTAGACTAGCCTAGGCACAGTTTGTGTGGCTGTGTTTTCAGTCTGGGGCAACTGGCAATGATCCAGCACAATTTATTGGTTTTGTACTCTGCACATGCTCTAGCACCAGAACCTAGGTGCCCTGACAGGGAATGGGGTAAAGGAGAGTGAGTGACGTGAGGCAGATGGTAAAAAGTAAGGTGGGGGTACAGTGCAAGAGTGCACAGTGAGGCAAGTGAGAGAGTAGGAAGAAAGGGAGAGTGAGCTGTGTAAGTGGTGAAATGGGAGAAACAAGAGTAGCACATTACAGGGAGAGGGGAGGGAAGGAGTGGGAAAACAGAAGAGTGAGTGATGCAAGCAGTGGAATGCAATAAGCAAGGGAAGGACACACTGAAAGTGCATTAAGAGAGGCACAGGGAACAGGAGAGATGAGTGAGTGGGTGGTGTCAGTGGCAGAGTAAAACAAAGGGAAGGACACATTGTGAGGATGTGAGGTGGGGCAAGGAAAGGAGTAGGAGGGGAGGGAGGGAGGGAGGGAGGATGAGACGTACAGCGGAAGCATACAAGGAACAAGAGTAGTAGGCCTGAGGAGATGCAAGGTACATGGAAGAGGGATGTGGCATCACGAGGTGAGGGAAGGAGGTGATAGCAGCAATGGGCGGGTTTTCCCTGGAGCACAACAAAGCCAGTAAGTTACACAAGTTTGAGCTCAAGAGTTCTAGGCTGCAGTGGGCTATGCCGATCAGGTCTCCGCACTAAATTTGGCATCAGAAGAAAGTGGGTAGAAAAATATAACAATACAGTGCAAAGAACAAGAAAGGGGGCATTGCAGAGGCATAAGATAAATCCAGGAAGAGGGGAAATGGGAGTAGGAAAGTTGGGAAGACAGCAAAGGAGATTAGGTGGCAGCAGAAGCAGAGGTCTTCCAGGACAAGGGGAAGAGTCAATGCAGTGCTCCTCTTTGTGCAGCAGCTACCTCAGGATATGAAACTGACAAAAGAAGTAGCTGGTAAAAGACAAGAGAAGATAGTAGATCAATGCTTATTAAGGTAGATGCTTAATGTGAATCTTCAGATTTTGGGAAATTGATCTAAAGTACCGTAATGAAAGAATAAAGTCTTTTTTTACGAACTGACTCCTAAATAGCCTGAAGGTAATATGTCCTGTCTGATCTTGCAAGCTAAGCAGGGTTAGCCTGGGTTATTACATGGATGGGAGACTGCCAATGAATACCAGGTGCTGTGGGCTATATTTAAGAGGAAGGAACTGAAAACCCACCTCTGGGTATTCCTTGTCTAAGAAAACCCTATGAAATTCAGGGGGTTGCTATAAGTCAGCAGGCGACTGGAAGAGACATGCACACACAACTCCACACTTATTTGTCTAGGGAGTATGGTATGGGCATTTGACCTGTTTACTTACACATATGCCCTAATTAGTTAAATGTGCATCAGAGAATACCATTAACCTTTACAGTGTAAATTCAGTCAGGGAAACAGAACAGAATCTATAAAGGTGAGGACGTAGAAAGGATTTATATCAAGGAGAAGTGTAAGGATTGTATTAAAGAGGGGAAAGACATCTGCCACATTAGATTGGCACTTGATTTTTCATATATTTTTCTTTGCACAAAGAAATTCCTTTCATAGTTTTCAAGGGGGTACCTATGTTTTTGCAGCAAAACCATGATGAAATATTTACACTTATTTACCCAACGTATCCATCCTAAAAGACAAACAGGTTTTATTTATCATAAGTTTTTGCAGCCTGCAGTCCACTTCATCAGCTGTATGGAATGTTGCCTCATTTTTTGCAGATGTTTGTACACATAGTTGGGGTTGAAGAGTCTAATTAGTGAGACAAGAGGGAATGGAAATGTAAAATGTATAGATATTTATCATCAGCTTATCTGGCATTAGCAAACAGTAATTGGGTAGGAGCACAGAGATTCTAGCATAGATGATCTGCTTAGCATGTGTGTTCTGATTAACAGTCAAATAGGTCAAAGAACGTTAAAATAGACTGTTTCCTAGTTACAGTAAAAGATCTATTCTGTATCTGTAAAGAAAATCAACGCTTTTTTCCCTTTCATTACTGCTATTTGTCCTTACTGTCCTCTGCATCTTGCCCTGTGAATCAGATAGCAGTCACTTTCAGGTATCCTGTGGAATTTTCTTGGATCTGTAGCTTTTTGCCATCAGCAAAATACACACAAACAAACAAAATGATGGCAAAAAGTCATCTACCATGTATGACAAAATGTTAATATTATTGTTCTTTTATTTGTACTACACTGTGAATGTGCACAGAGCCACCATGGTGGTTTAAATGTTAGACTAGGACTCCAGGAGACCAGTGTTCACATCTTCTCTCAGCCCTGGGTGGTCTTGGGGAAGTCACACTCTCTTAGCCTTGGAGGAAAGCACACATTGTCAGCAACAATAAAGGAATGTACATGCACATTTTAGATAGTTCTTTTCTTCCTATTAATCCACACAACAACAGGGTAGATAGTGGTGGCCCCAGGTCACATAGTAAATTCTGTGATCAGGCAGAGATTTTAACTTGGGTCTCCCTGTTCCAGATCCAGCACTTTAAACATTATACTGATTCAGATTAGTTATAACTGTACTAAAAATGGCATGAAGTTTGAAATATAATGAAAAAAGAAAATGCTGTAATTAATATGCCTTATTTGCATACTTAGAATAATTTGCATAATAGGGAAATTGGATGCTCAGATGTGAGGAGGTGGAAGATTCCAACCCTGCATTCAGGGATGATGGGAACTGCAGACCCACACTGTCTAGAAAACTGCAGCATCTTCACCTTGGATTTCTCCTCTAGATCTTAATACACCTTTAACTGTTACAGTTCAGTTCTTGATTTAAATATGCTTCTACAAGAAAACAACCTCATCAGCATTATCTTGCTTCACTTACAGTAAATGAGCATGCTGGCTAGTTCAAGACCATTTTATAAACCAGATGAAACTGCCTTCTGTTGATTGAGACCATTGGCATATCCAGTCTTTCTGAACCGTCCTCTAATGCTTGCAGTAACTCCTCAAGATCACAGATAGAGGAGCCATTTTAGATTTAGTGCATATTCAAATGCATACCCTTTGTATACAATGAAAAGCCATTTAAAGTGTGACCAGGCAAAACGGCATATTTATTTTCCCTGCTGTATGATCCTACATGAAATTTGAATTACCACCTGGAAACCCCTGTTGCCCACCTTCTAGAGACTAAGTTGATGGAAACTTTTCACAGGGTCTTTAGATTTGCACTCTCTTTACTATACTGTACTTCAGACAGCAAAGACAAGGTTGTTCCATCAACCTTTTAGGAGTACTTAATGTTGCTCTCAAATTCTAATGTCACCCTTTAATTTTATATGTTACCTTAATGGTACAGAAGATTTCCCTCCCACTTCCAGTATGATGGTTTGGGTCTTGCTATTGTATTTCTACATTGCTTCAAGTGCCTATTAAGTTTGTTGCACTCACCTACACACTTCTTTCCGGCTAAGAAAGTCTCACATCCCCTTTGCTAGATATAGACCCCCTAGGGTAAATGCCATCCATCATTACTGTCCAAGCGTCACTTGGATTTTGCTTCCCATTTGACCCAAATCTAAACTAGAATTAAAAGACTTTGAAGAGATACATTGTTGCAGAAACAGAGGAAAATGCACAGAATGTCAAGAACATGCTGAAAAGGAATCCTTGCCACTTACGGACTTCTTTTCTACCTTGGGGCAAAAAGTAGATGAAAAAGGTTTTGGTCAGAGGAGCAGGTAGGCAAAACAGTTCAAATACCTTATTTTCTCTATACTTTAATATTCTTAATTAAAGAATATCAAACATGATACTCTGCAGAATATCATAAACTAAATAAATTCACACCTACCTCTGCCTTGGGGGAAAAAAAAGCCCTGGAAATATAAATTCTAATGCGGGGGAGGACAGAATGAACAAGTTTCTCTGAAGTTGTCCTTGCTTGCAAGTTACAGTTGTTATTCTGTGCTTACTAGCCAAAATCTTATGGTCAAGCTAGATGTGACATCTTCTGAGCAAAGTAATGGATGTGTGCGTGCGTGCATGTAAGAGAGAGGGAGGGAGGGAGGGAGGGAGAGGGCGATTTGGATAAGGGTCATGGCACAGGAGGAGGCGAGTCTAATACAGTGCTTTTGCATTCCACTTTGAACTCAAATTGTACAGCTTACCTTACAGCTTACCTGTGTAAGGTTTCCTCTCCATGGTGAACAGCAGCTGGTGGAGGACAGGTGATGTACCTTGCGCTTACAGCACAGGAGAAAAGTTAGATACCCCACTTCCTAGATTGGAACTCTGATGTGAATTGTGAGGAATCCATGGCTGCTTTTTCAGAAAAGATTAACTTTGGGTGATCTGAAGTTTCCACATGACAGTTAGATACCTGATATCCAGTTTAGTGATCTCTTTCTGAGAGATGACTTTTTGTTTTGTTATGTCAGAATGTGTTTTCTTCTGGTGCTGGTGGAAGGAGCATTTTTCCTATTCAACAGTTTAAATATCTTAGTAAAATTGCTCCCTCTGATTTGCATTTTTTTCCTCCCATATTATATTGAGAACAGAAAGGAAGATATGGATTATTTTATCCTTCCCCACCCCCACCCCCATTTGATTCTGACAAGAAGTGGTCACAAGCCTAAGATTGAAATAGATATTTTGAGTGCTGACATCCAAAACCAAAATTGGTTTAGACCAGGCACCTTTTTACAGTATGGAATTATGGCACTATGATTCCACTCTAACTGCCATGGCTGCATCTTATGGAATCCTAGAGTCCTAAATCCCCCTCCTTAAACTGCAGATCTCAGAATTCCATAGGATGTTACTATGGTAGTTAAAGCGGAATTGTAGTGCTATGATTTAGTAGTGTGAAAGGCCCCCAAGAGTAGAGAATGTTCTTTTTGTTAAAGACCATATGGATGTTGGGGGCTACATGTCAGCAATGAGTGTGGCACTCCGTTTCTCTCACACTCACCTCTGTCTTTCACTCATTCCCCCTTCCCAACCAGCAGAGTGCCAGGGGAGTGACAGATTGCTTTGCTAAATGTCTGAACTGATTTCTAACAAAAAAAAATTGAAATTAATTTGAGAGATTTGTGCATGCTAAAGTTTGCAAGTCCCCTGCCTTTAACTCAGAAGGATGTTGTTACTATTCCTCTACAATATCTATTTTTGGTATAAACAAACTTTTCACTGTTAACAAGGGGTACTGATGCAAGGGTGAATACATCTGGATCTCAGCATCGCACAGAAGCGTATAGTAATACTTCAGAAATTTTGCAGAAATTGGGTTCAGTTCATGGAAGAAGAAACTTAGGTTATTTTCCCATAAGGCTTGGTGACTATGTGTAAAGTTCAGCAAACCATCCATTACTCTGATTCCTGAGACATCGTATGGGCCGTGGTTGGACTCCCAGAGTGACTACATGGGATGGCCTACTTACAAAGATTAGAATATTGTTCCCTTTTTATTTTTGGACTAATGAATGAATTCATATACATATAGATGCTTTTGCTGCTAAAGAAAGACATAATGTTTGATTTACAGTTAAGTGTTCTAAGATGCCTTTTGTTTTACATTTCTTTTCAGTTGAATCATAGAAGCTCAAATCCATTTTTTGAAGGCCGTTTCAAAAAATGTCTTGAAGTATTGCTCTCAATGTCTTTTGTTAATTTTATAGGCAGCAGTATTCTAGAAAGAGAGCAGTGAAATTGTGTGTGTGTGTGTGTGTGCGTGTGTGTGGTCACTGATTTGGCAAGTAACTTAATAAGTAATGAAGACCAGGCTTTCAGTTATGAGGTGTTCATAAGCAATGTGTTATTGTGCTAGGCCTGGAAGAGCTTTTAAAAAGTGCAAACATACCCATTTTCTTTGTATATGCCACCAAATGACTGATGCACTATTAAACATACAAATCTAGCAATCACGTGAAGTCACTTGTCCCCTACAGCCAGCTCCACTTTTTCATGAACTTGCACTGGCCTGGTTTAGTTGCTAGAAGAGCTTAAATATGAGGAACCATTTCACTGAAAAAGCTTCCCATGTAGAATGCTATTTATCCAGTTTCTTTTTCAAGTGGAAACCAGATCACAAACTAATTGTCAATTAGGACCAAGCAGTTAACTGCAGGCACTGAAGATCCTTATGCATTCAGCAACATATCCATACACCCACCCCTCATGATTGTTTTGGCAAGTAACAAATGTGCCTTAGCTATTGATTATGTAGTGAACTGAACTTTACAGTCCTGTAAAGATACAGGTACTGGTACCACTCTACTCTGCTTTGGTTAGACCTCATCTTGAATACTGTGCCCAGTTCTGGGCACCCCAATTCAAGAAGGATATTGACAAGCTGGAGCAAGTCCAGAGGAAGGCGACCAAAATGGTGAGGGGCCTGGAAGCCATGCCCTATGAGGATAGACTTAGAGGGCTGGGTATGTTTAGTCTGCAGAAGAGAAGGTTGAGAGGGGACATGATAGCCATGTTTAAATATTTGAAGGGGTGCCATGTAGAGGAAGGAGAGGACTTGTTTTCTGCTGCTCCAGAGACCAGGACAAGGAGCAATGGATTCAAGCTGCAGGAAAGGGGATTCCACCTGAACCTCAGGAAGAACTTCCTGACAGTCAGGGCTGTCCGGCAGTGGAATCTGCTGCCTCGGAATGTAGTGGAGTCTCCTTCCTTGGAGGTTTTTAAGCAGAGGCTTGATGGCCATCTGTCGGGAGTGCTTTGAGGGTGTTCCTGCATGGCAGGGGGTTGGACTGGATGGCCCCTGTGGTCTCATCCAACTCTACATTTCTATGATTCTATGATGCTTATTTTTCTAATCAAAAAATGTCTCAGAATGGCCTCTGATCATTTTCCATCTCAAAATCTTCCCTCCCCCTCATGCTGATTGGCTGGCTTGCTTGCTTGTTTTAGCCTTTTATTTATGTTTTTATTTATTATATTTATATGACGCCTTTCTCCCAGAGAGGGATCCAAGGCAGCTTCTAAAAAAGTTAGATTAACAGAACACTTTGGGGTTCCCCGTTGACACCATGCAGCTCTTCTAACATAGGTCTATGGTTTCCTTTTACTTACTTTTTATAAAATAGCAGTTAATATATTTTGAGCCAGCCTGGTGTAGTGGTCCGAGTGTTGGGCTATGAGCCTGGAGAACAGGGTTCACTTCTCTGCTCAGCCACGGAAACCCACTGGCTGACCCTGAGCACATTGAACACTCTCAGCCCCCAGAAAACCCCATGATAGGGTCACCTTAGGGTCGCCATAAATCAAAAACAACTTGAAGGCACACAACAACAACAAAAGATACCTTGAAAACCATACCCATCCACCATGTTTTTCATGGTGCATTGAACAGAGGAAAAACTGCCATTTTTTTTGTAATGTTGTAAAACATGGTGCTCAACTTTGGTGGATGGGGCCCAGAGCTTGGAATGTTACTTTTTAAATTAACTAATTACCTGATCACCTAACAGGTTATGTCTTACTGTATCCCAGAAAGAAATTAATTGTTACTGTGTGATATTGAAAAAAACCTCAGCAGAATGCTCCTTGGTTCCTCCTATTTCTCATTATCGTTATCCTGAATGGATATCCTGCCTGAATTCCTCTCACTCTCTCACCCACACAGGCACAGTGTAGCAGATCATGCGGCTGACATGTTAACTACATGCAGATGCTCTGAGTGGGCATAGAGAAGCAGTTACATGCTCAGTCCCTCTTCACATTCTCATTCCCCCAGACCATTGTTCTAAATCTTATGCCAAAGCCAGCCTCAGATGTATGCAGAAACACCTTCTCCTTATCTAAACTTGCTCTCATAGCACACACCAACCCAACCAATCCAAATATTGTACCCTGAGCTGCTGTTTGGAGCAGCCAGCCTAGCAAAGCAGCCCATTCCTCCCGGTGTACACTAAAAGTGACCTGTTTGCTTTATCTCTGGCATCAGGAGTAGTCTCCTTCATTTGGGTGAAACATAAAGCAAAAAAAAAAAAACTGGCTACGAATATTTGGTATTGATATTAAGCAGAGTGCAACAGGGATAGTGCAATATGAGTTTATAGTAGAAACAAGAGAAATAACTCCAAATAATCTTGTAAGGTTAAAAAAAAACTTATATTTATTGTCTCAGGAAATCCATCTTAGGAGAGTAAAGGAGATAGGCAAAAGAAGTTGACCTAAACTGGTTAGAAGATCCTCTAAAAGCTGACTGCCATGTGTGGGTGTAAGCTAGCATCCATTGTTGGGGTTGGAGCCTCATGGATACGGTTTTTCCTCATCCCCCTCCCATTTTTCACTCTTAGTCAAAGTGTACCCACTAATAAGGAACAGGCACAAACCCAATTACGTTACACTAGAAAGGAATGAATTGCCATTCTGACTGTTACAGGTACAGGTGAAAAAGTAATATCACTCTACCTGATGACTGGAAAAAGTCACTCATTACTTCACAGATAAGGTTTGGCTCCTGCAGCAGGGAGCAATATCTATTCCAGCAAAACCAGAAGCACTCAAGACCACATCCACTTAAAAAAAAAAAATAGCAAAAACTTTGAGGGGAATGTGAGAGATAACCATGGCAATGTGCCTCCTGAGGGGTAAAAATCTCTCAATTGGTTTTATTTTCATTGTACCCTGGTTCTCATCCAGTCTCTTTCTTGGAATATGTTGGGTTTCTTTCTCTTGCTTCCATTCCTTCCCCTCTCATAGCTTACATGTTGCATCCTGTCTCATGATACAATTCAGAAACTGACTTTTTCCAATTTCCACTGGGCCTTTAAAAAAGAAGGAAAAAACCTGAAGTGTTAGTCAAAGTGCTAAAGTGCTTTACCAGTAATATCCTGGATAAGCATTAGGATAATTTAGTTTTAGTGCTCTCTTTTCTTTGCTCAGTTTCTGTTGAATCTATGTGGAAACAATAGCTGTGTTTACTTGGCAGGGGCCATCTTTATTGTGTGCAAGACAGTAGAAATACACAGTTTTTCTGCTTAATGTATACTTCACCTTTCTGCCACTGTGGGACGCAAAGCAGCTTGCAATAATTTAAAACAAAAGATTTAGCTAAAATCTTATTTTACAAAAGTTTTTAAAAATTAAATAATTGCATTAAAAAGTTAAAAAATAATTAAAGTTTTCTATTTTTAAAACTACATGGTTAAATCAGTTTTAAAACACAGTTTAAAAAAATTGAAGAGATAAAAGTACAGCATATTGCTTTCAAATGCTTTCCACATGAGTAAAGAATCAAAGTCCTGCCTAAATAAAAAGTTCTTTCCTTGCCAGCAGAAAGAAAGCAGAGATGGGGCCAACCGGACCTCCCATAGAAGCGAGTTCCACAGCCTGAGAGCAGCCACTAAGAAGAGTCTCTCCTACGTCCTCGCTAAACCTGCCTGTGGGACTAAAAGAAGTCTTCCCTGATAATCTTAACCTTGGAACTAAGGTGTCTAGGCAAATACAGATTCATTTCATTTCAGAAAATACTGAGTTAATTTAAACTGACTTGGGGAGTGGGAATGAAAAGTCTTTGGTAATGCTGGGATCTCCGAGGGAAGACTTTGGAGTGAGGAAAAAACCATCATATGGATCTCCAAAATAAAATCGATTTGTTCAGGAACAAAACCTGGGACTTCTAGAGACTTTTTTTTCCCTATCTGGAGATGCTTTATCTCACCAGCAGAGTAATAAGTATTTGCAAGCAAAAGGTGAACAACAACCAGTCCTGCGCTGCTGCTAGCAAGAAAATGAAATTCAGGCTTAGTCTTCTTTGTAAAAACATGAAGTAGTTTTGCTTACAGATACTAAAGGTTTATAACATCTCATAGTGAGAGGCTCTGTACAGTGTGCCCTTCAGACAAGGGATTGCAGAGAAGGAATTGCAGCCTGAATAATGGAGGATGAACAAACTCAAACTAACAGCAGATGAACTGATGCAGGAAGAGAAAGGGTATAGTTAAAATCAGCAAAAAGGAAATTACATGAGTACATGCTATGCCTAACCTCTTAGACGGGCATTCGGACTTGTAACTACTGTGTATAGGCACGCCAGGATTGCTACCTATAACAAAAGCTGCCTCATTTTCATTCTAAACAGGCACTGGAATGCACATTATGATTTTAAGATAAGCAGTACTCCGTGGAGGCTTCCAGTACCATGTTTTTTCTCTCTCTCTCTCTTTATCTTTCTCTCTCTCGCTAAATATATATATACTAGTGTATTTTCCCAGCACTGTCTAGGATTTTCTTTTCTCATAGGTAATACTTGTTAGAAAGATTTGAGATGCTGTGTCTCTAATTCCCCAAACTGTCTTGTCCAGTACCTGTAACTTTTCCCGATATTCTCCAATCCAGTTTGTATTCAGAGTTGTTAACATATAGAAGTTTGGTTTCTGAGGGAATACATTGCCCTCTGCCTTGCTGCTAGGCCTCATCTTCATAACCACCAGCCAGGTCCAAGAGCTCTCTGGCTGAGAATTCTAAAGGCCGCTCCCTAAACTGCAACCCCAGGATTCCATAGAATCTCCTCAGGCAGCCAATCATATGAGGCCGTCTCACCTGACACAGTCAGCCATATGAGGTCTTCTCTGCCTGATATGGACAAATGGACAAACTTTGACTTTTATATATTAGATTTAAGATAGGGTAAATTGACTTTGGGGTCTGCACAAACAAGTTGGATGTCACAGGTAACATGTTGAACACTTCTTTCATAACAGGAAAATTGGGATGGTTTGGCAATGGCAACTCAAGATGGAAAGAGTGGCAGCAAAATAGAGATATACCTTAAGTTTAAGTAAAGTGCACTGGTCCTGTTTTCTGATAATGATGATAACATACATGCTGTTTTTTTAAATGGATGTACTCAATCAGCTAACAAAAGCATATGACTAAAACCTAATTAATATGTACAATCTTAAGGTTCCTGGTATGGAAAAACAAAGAGTTTTTTTTGAGGGAGATTAGTACCAGAAATATTTGGGGTTGCAGTGTGTGTTTGTGTGGGGGTGGCTTAGTCATTTATTTTAAAGGAAAGTACCCTGCTGACAACTCTTAGCACAGTCCTAATTGGACAAGTAATTGAAATTAACTGGGTCTGTTAATGCTCCTGAAGGTGGCATGGTAAGTAATCTTACCATACCTAAAATAGAATCAAGTGTGTTTAATCTGAAACACAGGAAGAACACAAATTCTGACAGAATGGACCATAAAGAAGAAAAAATGCAGGAATATTTCCTGTGAAAGAGAATACAGAATTTCTCATTGTCTGCATTTTGAAAATGAATTTTGAGTTTTGTTTTTTTAAAAAAAAATGAATAGAGGTAACACTATGATCCTGTGTATGCTGACATGGAACTAAGGCACACTGAATACAACAGCACGTATGTCTTGAGTAGATTTGAATAGACGTTAGCAATACGACGGAACAGTTGCCTTACAGCAGGGGCAGGAATTGTGCAGCTCCCCTGTCCCCGCAACTCCCAGCATACCTCCCAGCATACCTGAACATTAGCTGTGCTGACTTGTGCTTCTACAACTTGAATCCTACAATATCTTGAAGACTGCATCATGTTTAGCCATGGTTTACAGTACAGTTTTAAAAACATCCACTCAGAAGTAAGTGTAATTGATCTCAGTAGGACTTAACTCCCATGTAAATGGGTATACATTTGGGTCATAAAATCTTGTGTTAGTCTGTGAAAAATGGTCATGGCAGGAACAAGAAGAGATACAGGTGAAATATTTGTGTATATTCTCTTTGCAAGCTGAGAGAAAATGAGTTTGTTTTCTTTGCTAACAGAGGAAAATGCTTGTAGCATAAACCTTTGTAGATTCAGGCCATTTCCACACGGGGTAATAAAAACGGTGCAGTGCGTCCTCCACGGAGGACGTCTGCACCTTGGAGTGGACTGGGTTCAGACTACTTACTGTAGATCTGCACCTCAGTCTGCTCCGGAACGACCCCAAGTGGTCCTCCAGTGTGCTTTTGAAAGACCTGATTTTTCCGGTCTTTCAAAAGCACTGCGAGCCTGCTCCCTTGTGCAGATTCGCAGGCTCGCACCAGTGCGAGCCTGCGATCTGCCGAAAGCGGGCTTTAGGCTGTCGAGCTTCAGCGGTTGGTCGAGACCCACGACCAACCGGAAGCTGCCATTTTGGACACTGGAGCAGAGCGGATCAACAACCACGCACTGCTTCGGAGTGGCCTGGACCAGAACAGGGAGCCGGAAGATCCGGTAAGTAGCGGCGCGGGACGATTCTCTCGCCCCATGTGGATATGGCCTCAGTCTACTTTATCAGATCCAACATGATGATAATAATGTAGACTCGGTCTGTGAAAACTCATGCTGCAAACTTCTTTTTCTCAGCTAATTCCAAAGGTGCTATGAGATCCCTTTGCATATTGTTATAGACTAACGTGCCTATGCCTTTGAATGTTATTTTCTTTGTTCTTTTTCTTCTAACCCCCATTCATGCATCTCTAGTTGAGCTTTTTGGATTGCAGCTCTGAGAATCTCCTAGCCATCATGGGGACGTGGATGAAGAAACAGCCTTGTGAGGCCACATGAGGGGTCACATTTTGCTCATCCCTGTCCTAAAGATCAGCTCTGCAACTTGAGGTTGCAGTTGCATGGGTGATTAAATACCATTTGCAGAGAGAGCACTCAGCCTCTTTTAATCATCTTCAGTTGGTACTCCAGCTATCACTTTTCATGGAGAAAGGTAACCTGAATACAGCTTGGAGAATATATCTGTCCCCCTCCTTAAATTAATCTTGATTGCTTTGTAAGAAACTGGAATGCATGAGGGCAGCCTTCAGAAAATCTTCTTATTTGGCCAACTGGGAGGCTGCTTTTATGCTAAATAAATCCAATAACAGAAGAGCAACGGTGGTGCTGGGGGAGTAGAATGGTAGACAAGTGTGAAGGCAGAATACAGGGCATAATTTTTCTATCTGTCAGTCACCTGGTTGTTATTTTTAACATGCGGTTACCTGGTTGTTGATGGATAAATACTGTCAGTGCTTGAATGGACCCCAGTTGAGCTGACCATGGCTGGTGTGGCTTCTTCCTCAGCAGGAAGACATCAAAACAAATACAGAGTGCTGTTGGATGGTACATTTAGACTGTGAATCCCTTGCAGGGCTGCCAGAGTAAGTGAAGAGATTGCAGTTTAAAGAAGCAAGGCCATCTGTGCAAATCTGCCAATTCTTCCTATTTGCCTGGGAGACCCCAGATTCTAAGGCTAATCTTCTTCCCTGCCACTTTGAACAATGACCACCTGGCTCCCTTGTTTCTTCATTTCATGCATCTGCTCAGCTAAATGAAAAGCTTTAGCTAAGACTGACTGTCAAATTTAAGATGATCTCTTACTACCTGTGCTATCCAGGTCTGATGACCTTTCTGTTTTCCAGCTGCATGTAAGGCAGGTACTACTTAAACAGAGGTGGTACTGTGGAAATGCTGCGTACCAGTTTTGGATAGACACCAAACAAACAGTATCGAGTAGAAGGGAAACTGGTTCTGTAACTTGAGGGTGAAGTCTGTGTTCAGCATGGGTTGGTTAGCTGGTTAGCACCTTTCATGTGATGAATCCTCTTCCCTTCACTCCCTTTTTTCCATGAATTTTTGTAGAAAGGTGGAAGGACAAAAGAGAGAGAGAGAGAGAGAGAGAGAAATTGTATAAAGGTGAAAAGTTACGTTTTAATAGTATTTTAAAACAATCACATTTTAAACAGTGGATGGTCTGCCTGTAGAATATAAGCAAAGGATATCATTGATGATGGAATAATTGTTCAAAGCACTAAAGCTTCCACCAGCATATTTTCAATTTCTGCAATGTGTTAACTCTTTCCCACTTAAATTTCAAGTTTTGGCAGGATGTTCTGACAATGGGTTTCCATTCTAGCTAATTTTTAGACAATCTCCCTGCAGCCTTTTGGATGGTTAGGAAATACTTGAAAGGGGATATGCCTGCTTCCCACCTAACTAGGGACCATGAATCTGTGATGAGTCAGAAATGTAGTGGTCTGACATGGAGGGAGATAAGGAGAGCTGAGTTTGAATGCTGTTAAGCTAATAGCTTTTTGGCCTCTGTCTGGGTATCTGACATGAACCTATGGATTTGGCTCTTGGTTGAAGCTATGTTTCCACCTGTACTTCAAGGCTGCTATTTGTGAAGAAGCTGAAGTACTACAAAATGCCAAAAGTCTGTACAGTCATGTTCAAAGGGCAGCCAAGATTGTAAAAGATCTGGAAACCAAAGCCCATGAGGAATGGTTGAAAGAGCTGGGTATGTTTCTCCTGGAGAAGAGATGATTGAGAGGTGATTTGATAGCTTTCTTTAAATTTCTGAAGGACTGTCATGTACAAGATGGAGTGATCTTGTTTTCTGTCACTCAAGAAGATAGGACCTGGACCTATGTATTCATATTGCAAGAAAGAAGATTTCAACTAAATATTAGGAAGAGCTATTCAACAGTGGAATAGACTACTTTGAGAAGCTTTGGACTCTCATTTCTCATAGATTTTTAAACAGGTTGGACAGGGGTATTTTAGCAGTGAATTCCTGCACCAGCAGAGGTTCAGAGTAGATGTGGTTTGGGGTTCCTTCCAACCTGGCTCTATACCGTATTTGCCAGCGTATAAGACACACGAGTGTATAAGACATGCCCCATTTATATACTGGCAAATACTATTTGCTGATGTATAAGACACACCAGCGTATAAGATGCATCCCATTTTCAAACAGTATTTTGGGGGGGGGGAATGAGTCTTATATGCCAGCAAATACAGTAATCTTCTTGCAATGGAAACAAAACCTGACCAAGTCCTGTACCCCTGGCACTTCTCATAGCCCAGCTGAGCATAATGACACCCTTCCCCCACTCTCCAGCTCTTGTCTGAATTAACTTGCCAGTGGAACACCAGTGAAAACAATTTTTATAATAAATCCATTTCTTATTCTCTGTACCTGCCAAAGACATTGCCTCATGCCTAGTTGCTCCCTAATCATAAAACTGGCCCACACTTGTGGGGTTTCTGATTCAGTACTCTAATAACTTTACAGCTCTCTTCACAACATAGGCTTGCAGAACTGAATCGCCACTCTTGGATTCTTTCCAGGTTACAATTTGTGCTCTCATAATTCATTCCTGCAGCATCTAGTTCTGCATTTTCTGTATCAGCTCAGAAAATGCTTTACAAAAGATAAAACCATTGGGAGATGGGATCAGCACAGATTGTGGCATACTAGTGCAGATACCCTGTCTGACACACCTAACATGGAAGGGAGACTTTCTGTTCACCCCTAATTAATGCCAGACAGACAGAGATGAAAATAGTTTAATGCCTATGTGTATTTATGCAAATAAACGACTGCCACAGTTTTGTTGCACTTAACTCTGTTTTTCAGAAATACTATTTCTGTTTGCAGCTGTCAAAACTCTCTTTATTCAATAGTTGAAGGGGTTGGGGCAAGACCAGCAAAATCTGCATTGGGTCAGGGCCACATCACATGCATGCCTAAAATGGCAGTTCTTGTATTATTGTGAACAACAAGAGCACAAGAACAGATGAACTGGAAAACTTAATTTCTTCAGTTCCCAGTATCCCAAAGCCAAAGTGCAACAAGGTTATTAAAACCAAAAGGCTCATTCTTGTATCCTTGATTTTATGTATGCACATTTAAGAAAGCATGGGAAGATATTGTTGAACTGAAATTAAGCAAACTGCAAGGGAGTTTCCCAGCTTGCAAATCACAGTTGGAGATGCAGTGAGCATGGGCTCCATGGTCCAGTTACCAAGGCTGGTTTCCTATGCCCATGCACCTGTTATAGCCACTATTGGGGGTTCCCTTAAAGGATCTTGAGGCTGTGGACAACCAGGTCACATCCAGTTTGAGAGCAGATGGTTTTGCCTCATTTCCAGGTGACAGGGGAACCACACTGATTTCCTCACAAGTGGATTCCTATGCTTGTCATTCCAGCTCCACTCAGCAGGCAAGCTGGGTGAATGGACTTCCAGCAACCACAAGATGGGTTGACCAATGCCTGGATCTGTATCCCTGCTGTGGCCCAAGCCTGTTCAGCTTCAACCAGTAAAGCTGTGGCTTTTTCCATTCCAACAAAAATGTTAAGTCCCACACTCACTGCTGGGACCACAATTAGTGTGAAATATAAGGCTTTAATCCTATATCTCTCCTGCTATTTCATATCAATTCTGTCATTGAAGTGAAGTTGTAGGGTGAAATGGCTGTGCATATTTAATGTATATTTGGAAAATCTTGTAATAAAATATTAATAACTAACTTTGCTCATGCACTTTTAGTATTTGCTTGTGCTAAAATGTAACTGAACCGAGCTGCAAAACTATGTTATATATAACTAAGTGATAAAACTGGGCTACAAAACTGTTGCTAATCCGCATTATGAGGAAGAGAGTAATGCAAATAAAAGTATTATGTTTGTAGAAAAGAACTGTGCTCAGAGGCATTCTTGTTGTTTTTTGTGGGGGCGGGGTATCACTTCTGGAGATCTGTGCATTAGGTATTTATTCTAGGAATTTATGGCCCCCAATTTCATTCTTTCCCAATGGATATCAAGGTGGTGTACCTAAAAATTACAAAAATGACGCTACAATTTAAATTGTACACTACAGTACAAGACAATATTGCATGCTGCAGTATAAAGCTTTGTTCACAGAGTGCACTTGTAAACTGTGTGCATTTTTTCAGGCACATTAATAGCCATGTATCAACCATGCAGACTCTGCAGTGCAAACAGAGGCCTGTTCTCTGGAATGATGGACCAGGTAGGCAGCAAAAGGGAATCAGAATGGATTCCTTGAACATTTCTAGTATTTATTCAGAAGTAACTATCCACAGATTACTCGACTTTGTGAATGAACTCTCACAGATCGAGGGCACTCATCTCCCCAATAATTTCAAGCGTAATGTTAAGTGAAGCTGGTTTACCCCTCCTATTGAAAGCCACCAAAGGAAGATAACTGACTTGTATACATGCATGTGTGAATGATGGTTTCTAATAAATATTGTAGCAAGCTAATAGTATAGTGTTTTTGATAGCACGAGGATTGATCAGTGGCGGGGGTAAAGAGGCACTATTAGACAACACCTGTTTGGATTCAGACTGAATTCAGGCCTTGTTTCTGTATTCCAGTTGGGGCTGGCAGTTGCTCTAGGGATTAAATTATTTAAAGCCTTCAGCTGGCCAGTGTAGGCAAGCAGTAGCTTATAAAACACTTAATCTATTTCTTTAATGCTCTCCACAGGTCTGCTTTACTTAGACTGTAAAACTATATGCAACTGTCACCTGCTACTGCTGATTTGCCTTGGCAGATACTTTCTCCCTCCCCCCTGTATATATTCTTTAAACAACTACCTCCTCTTGCTTCTCTTTACTTTAAAACACAAGAGAAGAAAGAACTTATTGGACCCAGTTGTATTTGACAGTATCTCTAATAGGGGGAAAAAGATGTTGAGCACACCATCTAGCAAGACAGATTGTGGTTATGGGAGGCTTAAATTTATTTTAATATCTTGACCACATTGCACTAGCAATGCAAACTTTCCTACACAGGCAATTGAAACATGTTTAATTAAAACCTGGCTTCCTGCAAGATATATTTGTGTCTAGAGAGCCAGCAGGTGGTAACTGGTAAGTAATAGATATGGAGGGGAGACAGAAGCAATCTGGATAGCTGCTCACCACAGGATTAATTGGGTAAATCCTCTTAGGTTTGATTAGCCATTACTTAGATCTAGCTTCTTCCTGATGTTTTTTTTTCTTTATTGCTTGTTCCTATAAATGTCTTTTTCCTGTCACAATCTATTAGTCTGGTTTACATTCACTAATACAGCACATGTATACATCAAACAGAAATACAGCAGGTTATGGTCAACTTCATGCAGTATCCTTTCCGTGATTACAGAGCAAACTCATTTACGGAGAGAAGTGGGAAACATATGTGTTATTGATTATCTGCGGGGATTGCATAGGTACATATTTGATTGAATGTACATCTGATGAAAAGTGTGGGTTGGTCATAGCTTTTTCAGATATGTATACTGGACAGAAAATGCTGACATATAAGGACTTAGTATTCATGATAATCGATGCACTCAGTACATGAAGGCATCTTGCAAATGCAAAGTATGTGCATACTGCCCTTCATTCTGTTTGTTTTAAAGAGGGTGGGGGAAGCAACTGTAAAAAGGAGGCCTAGATGACTTATTCATGTACTTATTTTCCTACATATGGATGGATGGATGGACTGACTGATTTATAACATTTATACCCCAGAGGGAAAAATTTGAGGGACGGACATAGTAAAGACAAATCTATCTCTTGATGGGCAAAATGTAAGGCCATTTCAACAAAAATTAAACAAGAAGCAAGAGCTGCAAAATGGCGGTTGAAAGATGCACACACTCCACAGGCTGCACTTTGCTCATCCTGATAATATATGCAGGCACATATGCCTTTCCTTCAAATAAAGACAGTAGTTTACAAATTGGTGGTGGGAATGGGAGGTAAGCAGCTTGTTTGGGGGATGTTTGCCCCTTGGTCTCCTGCTCTACCCACCCACACTACCCTTTAACAGAATAGAAGGTTATGGCCTGTAACTGTAACAGCTGAGGATAGGCAATTTCCCTGGCTTACAATGCACAAGCAGCATATTGGTACATGCTAAGCATTTGCAACAAGGGTGGTTAAATAAAGCAGGTACCATGGCATCTGAATGCTTCCTCTATGTTTATCTGTAGTAATTTTGTACTTTTAAGTTCTATACAAATAGAACAATGAAGAGAAATAAATAAAAATACACAGAAATATAATGGTCCCAAACTGCTAAGAAACGGGTAGAAATAGGCTCAATACAATTACTTAAAATGCTTGCTTAAGAAAAACAATAGCTGGTATCTGCTGTTTGATAAACAGGTGAGTCTTGCTCCACAGTGCAAGCTCTTGCCTCTCAAAAGGATGGTTGCAATATGGTGTTAGTGGTTTGAGCATTGGACTATAACCCTGGGTATCAAGGGTTGATTCCCTGCCCAGCCATGGAACCCTACTGGGTGACTTTGAGTGTGTCACACACCCTCAGCCCCAGAAAACCCTGTGATAGATTTGCCTTAGGGTAGTCATAAGTTGGAAATGACTTGAAGGCATGTAACAACAGCACAGTATATACATATATACAGGCATAGAATCATGGGACCTTAGGGCTGGAAGGGGCCACAAGGGCCACGTGGACCAACCCCTTGCCATGCAGGAATACAAAACTAAGGTACTGCTGAAAGATGCCCACACACATTTGCTTCTTTTGTTCTCATATTAGATCGCTTAACACATTCATGAGCAAGTAAGGGTAGACAAAGAAAAGTCATCCCTACTTAAGACCTACATCTTCCTGGGCCATATCATGTCCCAGAGTCATGTTGCATAGCCCTGCCCCTCACCAGGAATGCACATGCTGGCCCCAAATTCAGAGCCAGTGAGAAAGGACTTTACAGGCATGTAGCTGTGCATGCGTATAGAGTTAGGAAAACAAATGTGATTTCAGCACAGTAAAGAGGCCTTAGGATCTCTGCTTAATAATGAGTTCTGATTGAATTTCATCAGAAAAAAGAGAACAATGGATCAGTGAGTAGGTGACTGTTTATTTACACTAGACAAAATTTATAATTCATCTGTGAGAATTCAGCCTGTAGAAGTAATGTCAGACTTATAGCATCTTCTATTGAAGGGCAAACACAAACTTTCCTTAAAACCACACAGGATATCTTATGTCATATTAAATCATTTAAATTGCTCAGTGTCAATCATAATTTTGAAATATTTCATCTAAATCTCCAAATCCCTAGCTAGTGGCTCATGACATACTTATTTTGTATCCTATTCTTCTACTTGTCCCTTTATTTACTAACGGTCTGCTGACAAAATTTCTCACAGGGAAGGAGATCCTGCCATGTTTTTTTTTCCTTCAAGCTGGATAATGTGTGGTTCAATAAGCTCTGGAAAAAAAGATACCAAGGAGAGTGATAAAGGAAAAGTTTAAGGAGCTGAAGATAGTCTGAGCTTTTCAATCTCCATCTTTGTTGCTTTTGTATCCATCTTGAAGAATCTGGATTAGAGTATGCTAAACACAGGTTTATGTGGAGTTGATAAGTCAACAGTGATATGCCATAATAGATGCTTTAGGTGAGTAAAAAAAGGAAGATCTAAAAACAAAAAGGTATAATCCTGCTTAAACCTCCCACAACACCCAAATAAAATGTCATGTGCAGTTGTAGAATTTGTGGCAACAATTCTGAACATATGAATCAAAGGCAATAAAAACACCTACCACCTATGTGTATTCTTCCTGGCAAATGCTGAAACCACTTCACTGTCAGTGTTATCCATCAGGGCTAGGCCATGGACAGCAATCTAGAGTGTGTCATGGTATGAGAAGCCAGGTCAAAGAATAATCAGGCTCAAAGGACAGTCTATCCTGAGGATCAAAAAGTCAAGATGAAAGAATAAAGCAAGAAAGACAAGCCATGGCAGAGAAAATACAGGGGCCAGAGTTCAGGCAGACCTGTTGCTCAAGCAAGGAAGAAACCAGCAAGACAGGAAATCTCAAACTCAGTTCCTCCTCCTGGGAGGGAGGCAATGGTGGTAGGAGAGCCAGATCAGAGCTGGAATGTGCTTCCTTGAGGATGTAGTTAGACTGTTTACCACAGGAGGCAGAGGTTAGCAATTCTGGACACACTTAGATGTTATTTTACATACCAGTATATACTTTAAGAAAATAGGTTCTTGGATATTCCACAATTTGTTTAATTTAATATATTTACAGGGACCAAAAAAGTAGTAGCTGTCTTACTATAATCTCTCTCATCTAGTTCAGAGCTGTGGTTTTTCAGTAAGGAAGTATCTTCTGTGTTTTCTAAGCCGATTCACTAGTATTCCCATATTTTATTTTTGGGTGAAGAAACACACAAATACCTGAAAGGACTGCAGAAGATTTGTGCATAATCCATAGATATCACTGCTGAACACAGATACCTCTAATAGTTCAGATACTTGTACATTTGTCCTGTGACATCAAATGCAGCCTTTACTGCATTATATGCTGAGGATGATGTCATGTTTCCATCTGTAGTCCAAGGTGGATTCTAAACCCCTTTCACAAGATTGGCCATGTGTTGTGAATGGCACTAGAGGATTCACTTGAAATGTACAGCAGTGTGTGTTAAAAGTGAATCCTCTAGTGCCATTCACAACACTTGGTCCACCTTGTGAAAGTGGTCATGAGAAAGGGCTATCTGCATGAACAGCTCCTCTGCATAAGCATGGATCATAACTGATACAACTCATACAGATGATTTCTATGTTTTTTTATTTTATTCTTCAACAGCCCCTTAATTGAAGTTCTCTGGGCAGTGTACAATGTGTTTAAGAACACTGTGTGCAATATAAGTCATATTGTAAAACAATTATGAAAGAAGTAAATACAAAATGAAAGCAAGTAGCAGAGAAGAAAAAACCCCCAAAGCCAGGCTAAGAGTGCAAAGCTGCATAGAATCCTTTCAAATTGTCACCGAACATATAGCCAGAGTGTGCATCAGTGGCACAGGGCAGGACTATGCATTCTTTTGACATGCAAGCGAGTCCAAGGGAAGCTTGCTTTTATCAGGTAGAATCCTTGGAGAGCATGGTCTTGAAAAATTCTAGTCCCAGTCTCACCTTCCCATTTGTCTTGAAAGATTTGCTGTTAGGGGGTTATTAATTTAAGAGGATGGGAGAGAAATATATGCCTCTGTAATGTTGTCTTTCTCTAGGCAGTTAATTTTTGTTTCCTCTTTTAAAAATGTGGTTCAGTTGTGTAGTGAAAATAGTTTGGTCTGGAAGGGTTACATTTTTTCTGTAGTAGCTCATGTTGTTTCAGCGTGTTATGGAAAATTCTGCTGTGTAGGGAAAAGTACAACCACTCTAGCATTTTAAGCATACAGTGTGGAATGCTGAAAGGTAATGAATCCAAAAGCTGTCAAACTGATGAGGCAAACCACTTCTTTTTTTGTTTCTCACATAATTCTTTCTTGGATTAAATGCATCATCCCTACATCCACATCTTTGAAAAACTTCTGTCTAATTATCATTCTCTGTCTGTGTCCTTCCTTCTGCATCCATGTGCCAAAAGAAGTGGCAACAGCCGTAAGATTAATTTTAGATGAAGCTCTCATTGGGAGCAAAGACAGTCTTCATGGTGTCTGGGATCATAATATCCTTGTCCATGATTAGAACTCCCTAGATGATAGAACATTAAAGGCTTCTACTATTATGACAGCTAATTATACTAACTTGCTGGTAGTAGGCACTTTCTTACTATATCCGACTTCCGCCCAAACACTCTTCTTCTCTATCCCAACTCCCACTTACACAATGTTGATATTGTGTAAACTTGCAACAAAGTACAAACATTTCTTAATTTGCAATCGGGGGAGGAGAGTTGGCAGGATGTGTGGTGTTAACCACATTGTGTACACAGTTTTCAGTCTTCACACCAGTTCTGGAATTGAGCATTTGCATGCAGTGAAAGTCATACAAAGGATTTGCATTGGGATTAAAAGTTTCTGTGACAGATATTGTCATTTCTGGGCAAAGTGATAACATGACATAACTGAGATGAGTGGAGGAAAAAAACCAACATATTCTAATCTTCACAACAATCCCCACAATCTTCAGAGGCCAGATATTCCATTGTTTACCTACCACAAAGGCAAGATCAGCTTTGTCTCAGTCATTGGCCAAAGAAGTTTGCTTCTCTATGTCCTTTCCTGAAGATGCTCTGCAGAAATATTTAGTTTTTGTGACTACAAACTCTACAGGAAAAGGTCTGGGAAACTGGACAAGACTTTAAATTTGTCTTTGCATCTAACTTGCAGGTTTGTGTGCATTTGAGAGATTGCAAATGGCACCAATGGTGGCAGAGGCAGAGGGTTAGGTTTTAAAAATCTGAATTACAGCAAGCAAGGGGATATTTAATCCTTTCCTTTCTCTTGAAGTTTTCAAGAAAGACCCCTCTCTGAACCCACTATTTGCACTGTGAAGCAAACCATGACATGACTCTTTTCCCTTGCTGCAATCTTTACAATTAAAAGACAACAACAACCAGAGTGTGCTGTTTGTTTTAAAACAAACAAGCACATCTCTGCGTGTTAAATACATTTAAAAATGCATTTAGGTCAAGCTTAGTTTAACCCTGAGATCTAAATCCAATTGCTAGTCCCAATCTGACTATAACCATTGAATTAGATGTTGAATGGTAAATCAGTGTGTTTACTTTAGGAGGAATTAACAAATGAATTTAGGCCACAGTTTGACTTAGACCCAGTAACTAACAGCTTCTGACAGGAAAACACAAGTGCAGCACAATTGCTATCTGCTTATAGCATTGTTGGAAGTGGAATTTATTTGTGTTTTGTTAGTGTGAAATTATAAATGCTCTTCTAAGTCACTTAGGAACTTTGCATTAAATACAATATTAATCAATTAAATCAAGAAATGTATGTTAAATGAAAACACATATGAATATATATACATATATATAACAAACATCCATCTACCAAGAATCTAAAAATACACATGGGCACACATCTACACAAAACCTTGAGTTAGCTAAAGAAGATATGTAACCCTATCTCATCTCCTTTGTTCAACAGGAGATGGCACACAGGTTATAAAGGATTTTGTGTACTGTAATAGAAATCTTCTGCTATTGTTTTTGTGATATGATCCTTTCTGCTAAGCTTCTCATTACTAAGAGTGGGTTGATATATTTTATTTTCTCTAGGCAGTTAATGAAACTACTGCTGACAGTCTTGTTTCTTGGTATAAAATACAGACATGATTGAAAGGAAACAGTCTCATATTATGATCTCCATTATCTCATAATAGTTACTTTAAAAGTTTTTCATACAGAGTAAACAAGAATAATAAATGGATGATGCACTTTGTTATAAGTAGAATAGTCTTTGAAGGACTTGCTAAGTAATTTTCCTGGCTTCAAAATATATATGATTAAAGACTCACTCCTAATTATACCTCCTGGAGAGCCACACTGAACACAACAAGACTCATTTCGCAGTCAGTATCCATAGTCTGGGCTGCACTGAGATCTAGAAATCTAGAAAGTAAGTTACACTGAATCTGATGGGCCATAGTTCAGCAATAGAGCATGTGGTTTATACTAGAATGCAGTGGGGAACATTCAGCCCAGAAGGTAAAAGTAGACCCCACCAAGGCTGTTCAGTTTTCGGGACTCTTTCTACACCTTGCCCCAGCTCCAAAGGCCATACTCAAAAACTGATCCTGCTCTGTATTCTTGACACTATCTACTCCATCCTGCTTTGTCCCCATGGTTCCCTGATGGAGAGAACTTCACACGACCAGGAGAAGAATGCATGGATTAGGTGCCAATCATAGACAGAGCTTAGAAAAGTTAGCGTTTTGAATTAAATGTCCTAGAATTCTCTAGCTGTCTGGGGAATTCTGGGAGCTGTGGCAATCCCAATCCCAGGTTGGTTTTCTAACTGACTAGCAGCATTTCCATCTTCTCTGGATTAAACCTCAGCCTATTTTACATGCAACCAGTCCTTTATTACATCCAGACAACAATTCAGTACTACCAAAGCCTCCTTGGCATCACTTATAAGGGAGAGGTAGAGGTGAGTATCATCAGCATATTGATGACACCCAACTCCAAAGCTCTGGATGACCTCTCCCAGGGGCTTCATGCAGATATTATCATGTAGAAATAAATAAATATTAAAGAGCGTGGAGGACAGTATAGACCCCACAGGCTAATGGCCAAAAGGCTGAACAACAGTGTCCCAGCACCATCTTCTGATAATGTTCAGCCAAGAAAGACTGTAATCACTGCATAGCAATGCTCCCAAGCCCTTATCAGCCAACCAACCCAGAAGAATGCTATGGTCATTGGTATCAAATGTTACTGAAAGTTCCATTGCTTATGTCTAACTCTTGGTATAGGTCATCCACCAAGGCGACCAAAGCTATTTCTGTCCCATAACCAGGCCTGAACCCAGATAATCCGTTTAATCCATGAGTACTTGGAGTTGTGTTGCCAACACTTGTTCTAGGACCTTACTTACAAAGGGGAGATTGGAGATTGATCAATGATTACCTAGGGATCTGCCCTGGATGTGACTGTGCTGATGTAACAGAGGCAGCAAAGAATTGTTTCTTTGCTGCTCTCACATCTGCAAAGTAGGTTCTAAAATAGGACTTAACCCACGCTCGGTTGGAATCATCCCGAATCTTTCTGCACTGTTGCTCTAGTCATCTACCCATTTTAATGGGTCCACCACCCCTATAGAGATTAGGAATCCCAGCAGATCTATACCCTATGAGATAATAATAACGGGCTTTTTTCAGCCCTCCTTCATTCCCAGATGATCCTCATCCTGATCAGCAAAAAACAGAATGTGGCTTGCTACATGTGTCAGGGTAGACAGTAATTGAGACAGGCCCATGGAACCCATGAAATCCTGGGCTGGTCCTGATGACAGTGCCTCAGCATGGATGCTAAAATCTCCCAACACAATAAATTTGGGGAAGATTGACACCACCTCTGAGATCACCTCCAGTTGTTCAGGCAGGGAGATAGTTGGGCAGTGGGGTAGAAGGTACAGCAAAAGGATGCCCATCCTGTCTCACTGCCCCGTTGTCAGATGTATACATTCAAATTTGGAGATTGTCAGATGGGGTATCTCAACAGAGGAATGGACTCATGATAGATCATTGAGACTCCTCCTCCCTCCCCATCAGATCTTGCTGGCTGCTGCACCCAGAAACCTGGTGGTCATAACTGGGTCAAGCTGACACCACTTCTTCAGTGAACCAGATTTCAGTCATGCATGCAAAGTCAACTTGCTTGTCCAGGATCAAGTCCTAGATCATACAGATCTTCCCAGTTACTAACCTGGTGTTAAGCAGCAGCCCTTTGTAGTCTGATATAAACAACCAGGAATCTGTTGGTTGGATGGTGAACCAATAAGAGGAACAGCCACAAGATGTTTCCCCCACAGTTTCTGACTCATTCTACCTCTGCTGCCATAACTCTCTCAGCGAGGCATTTATAACCTCCTGGATCCAAATGGGCAACCCTGTGTTAGAAATTTGATAAGTCAGGAAGAGCAAGGATTAAGCATATGAATTACTTACTGGACTTGTCTAAGTATTTTGTCTATAACCTCAGGCTCCAACAGATGAAATTATTAAAAAAATGATTCCTGTAAATGGAGTGGCACTTCCATTTATGAAATTGTCCTAAGTATAGAGTCTAACTCATGGTGGATGTTAAGTGGTTTTATCCTTGAATCAAGTTATGCTGATGTTTACATCCTATGTATATCTTTCTAGGACGGGGATAGAAAAAGTGTGGCCCTCTAGATGTTGCTGGACTGCAACTCCAGCATTTCTCATCACTGGCTGTACTGGCTTGGAGTAATGGGAACTGCAGTCCAATAAAACCTGGAAAGCAGCATTTTGTCCACTCCTTATCTATCAGTATGCCCTATTGAATATGGTCAATATGCTAAAATTTCCAAACAAACTGTGCAAAAGATTGTGCTATAAGCGTCGTAGAAAAAAGAAGTGAGCCGAAAAGCAACACCTTTCAAATTTTCCTCCTTCATTCAGCAAAGATCTTTCTGGTTTTCCATATTTGAAAAGTATGAGCAGGTGAGGCTTCATGAAGCCAAAGAAAGACAGAGAGGTCAGGAGACAACAAATGTGGGATGCTCTTCACAAAGGGAAGTTTGCCTGTATGGGAGAAGAATCCTCCACCTGTTCTTGTGGGATCTAGTTTCCATATCAAATTGCTAGATGCAAATGCTTAGATTCAGGACTTTGATAGAAAAAAAAAACCCTATTAGAATACAGAACAAAAAACAGCAACCTGTTAGACCAGGTGCCTTGCAGTCTTGTACAGAATATTCTGCAGCAGAAAAGATGGAGAAAATTGGAGGGAGGAGCTTATACCTTCATTTACACGTATTAATTGCTATTTCAACATGTTCTACTTTGGCTGTGATCCTTCCTATGTAAGTGATTAACACTTCAGAGGGGGCTGAAAGTGGAAAATAATGGGCATTAGTCTGTATTCCCATTTGGTGTTGGATATTAATTGGTTTACTTTTCTAATTATTGGCCTATTATGCCAGACACAGGAATCTGGCAACCTCCCAGTCCCACAAAAGAAACAACAACACCTTGCTTCAACTTACTGCTCTTAAGTCTTCCTTGCTATGAGCAAACACACAAATGGTACTTTCTTTTTAGACTCTTGTACCATTCTTAAACGAGCGACATATCACTACTGGAGTTTTAAGAATTTCCTCTTTGCATTCTGCACATAGTGGCTTATACTAGGTCTTTTGCATAGTTATGCATGGTACTGTCTAAAAGCCTCTAACCTCATTGAAATGAAGGGGAGCTCTTGCTAAGAATTCTGCATTTTGCAGAACCAGTCTTTAAATGATTTAGCAGGTCTTTTATATCTCTTCCAGTGTTTACATTCAAGAATGATCTGAGTTTAAGCTTTCATGTTAACTTGGCACAAGTATATTTCACAGTCATTCAATCCACTGTAAAAGCAAAAGACGACCTGTACGTGCAAATGTTCAAGGTGATCTCACTTTCCAAAATAGTATTTCAACTGTGTATCATTCCTCTCTGATGCAAGATCCGACTAGGGTAATTCCTGAAGGCATACATCATCAGAAAACTTTAGAACAGATCATAGGTTGACAGAGTGGCAGGAGAAATGTTTTGTTGTCGTTGTTGCTTCCAACCTTTTGAAAATAACAACTAATTATGACATTAATTGATGGAAAAGCCTTGGCACAATTATTTTATTGTTTTATTTATTTATTTATTTGTATCCCGCCTCTCCATATAGATCGAGGCGGTGAACAACTTACAAATAGCATGTATTTCAAAACATTTCTATACATGCCCCCAACAAGCTGGGTACTCATTTTACCGACCTGCAAAAGGATGGAAGGCTGAGTCAACCTTGGAGCCCAGCAGGATCAAACTTACAACCTTTTGGCTTGCCGTACTGGCATTTAACCACTGCGCCACCAGGGCTTCCTAAGAAGCCCTGACCGCTTATGATGTATAAGTTCTTCAGGTTGGACTCTATGTACACTAGTCTAATTTAATTATCTACTAGTTTTTGAGCAGGTCTGCAAATTTTATGATACCTTAATCTTAATAATAAGAAACCACCAAAACAGAAAGATGATAAAAAGGTGTCAGATACATTAGACTAGATTCAACTGTGGTCCCATCAAGAGTAGACCCAGTGAAATGAAGGGGATTTGTTAGTCACAACTTACACACACATAATGGTTCCTCTATCTATGTTTCAGCCCTTGGGCTCCTATTTTGCCCTTTACTCTTAAGATCCCTCTCTGAATCTGGTATTTATGCCTCAAGTGACCACTATATTAGACAAATGGATATGTTGATCCATTTGTTCAATGTATCTAAATCTTCTTCATCAATTCTTAAATGAAAGCATTCAGACAGAATTGTAGAAAGTAAAACCAGTAAAGATTTATTATATAACAGGTAAGCTAAACACACACTCCCTGAGCTCTTTCCACACTCTTGGCTGCCAGAGAGCCTATTCAGAATCCCTCCATTCCCCTTCTTCCTAACTGCTCAGTCCAAGGCCATTTCTGCACTAGCCTGTTATAGCGTGATGATTCCACTTTCAACATCCTCTGGAATCCTGGGCTTTGCAGTTTCAAGAGGGGCCAGCCAGCCCCTCCCGAAAGTGCAAACCCCAGGATTCCAGAGGATGTTGAAAGTGGAATCATCGTGCTATAACAGGCTAGTGCGGAAATGGCCCAACTCTTTTCAAGATTTAATCCATTCCTATCTGTCCCAGTCCCTATCTTCAATTTATATCTTTTTCCTCATAGTACCCTCCCCCCAGTGTTCCAAGTCCTATGACTGGATGGCTCATCCCAGGCTTACCCAAGTATGCACTTCACAGAATCACTATCTATTAGTTTTGGAGCAAGCCTGCAAGTTATATCTTAACCCACTCAAAGGAACCCCTCCAAAACAGTAAAAATAACAAATAAAAAGTGGAAAACACATTAGACTAGATTCAGTTTTAGTCCCAAGTAAAGCAGATCCATTGAAACGAATGGGACTTGTTAATCACCAGTTACACAAATTCAATTGATTTCACACTTATGTAAACCCAGTTGGATTGACCAGTGCATGCCACAAACCTTTCGGGGGCAATATAGAAAGATATTTTGTACAAGATTTAATATTTGCAGGGTAAGTGGGGCGGTGGTCATCTTATCCTTTATCCCAGGCAGCAAAATGTCTTACGACAGCCTTGTGAAGGCATCATATTGTGCTCTATACACTTTGTAGCTGTATTTCTGTTGAAAGTGCAACCTGCTTAGACTTTTTTTTCCTTTCAGTGACTTCAAGAGGAACTGTTGTGCACACAGCAAATTTGGAAACTATTCTGCCAGTACAGTGGCAATGGCAAAATTCCTTGGGCCATGACATAATTTTACAGTCCTCCCTCCACATTTGCGGGTTTGACCTTTGTGAATGTGATTATTTGTGTGGTGCATACATTCCCTTCCCATGCTGGGGCAAAAGGGAAGAGTATGGGAGTGGGAAGCACAGGGAAGGAACACGCATGTATGCCTTCTTTCCTCATGCCAAGGGAATGGGAGGGGAAATGTGGGGAGGGGAGGCACGTGTGTGCATTCCCTTGCTTGCTCAGTTGGGAGGGAGGGTGGAAGATATTCATGGATTTTTGACTTCTCTGAGGGTAGTGGGCCCCAAACCCTTGCAAAAGTAGAGGGGCCACTTTACTCTGTAAGTCTGGCTTTGTTCCTAGTGTGTTTACAATGTAAGCCTCACAATGTGATCTAAGTTCATGATATATTGCCATCTTGGGATGCATGGTTCTTAATTTAAATACTGTTTTTGTCATACTGTCTTGTCAACATGATGATGAATGGCAACAGTACATGAAATCCTAAAGGCTTAACAGGAGTAAGTATTTGGCAGTGGGGAGGAGGAGATATCTTTGTGTGTTACTTTGGTTGTTTATGTCTCAGAAAAGTAACTTTTAATACTAGTTTTTTAACTTTAACTTTTAAAAAAAGTGAACGTAAGGAGTTGATATATTTCTGTGAACCACATTCTACAAATGTTACAGTCTGAAGCTGTGCATCCTTTACGTAAATCTTGTTTTGAAAACAAAGGCACACAAATGGCTTTCAGTGGGTAGTTATTTTCATTTCTAATGGATGAAAACACCTCAGGAACTATTTTCTGAATTAGTGGACCAAGCTTCCTGCCAGCCTATAAATGTACACACATGAACAGGGTTACTCATTAGTGTTCTTTAGAAAATAAGATGTAATAATCATTTAGTGAACTAGTTACAGTATGCTACGTTTTCACTGAATGAGAATAACAAAAGAGCTTTTAAAAGATTTTCTTAGAATTCTTAGGAGCTGCATTTCAGAAAGGTCTGCTGTTATATTAATTTTTTAAAATGCTTAAATTGCTGACTGGATTGCAGACTTATGTAAATCTCCTGTTTGGCAATCTCTTGGCAGGATCAAGACCCACTGAGCTAAAGTGTGTATGTGCTTCGGAAGAAGGGGTGGTGGTGGTAGGAAGTGGTTTATGGGTAATAAAAGCGGGTTGATGCAATGTTCCAGTGGCTGGCTCTGGGCTGCACAAGGAGAGTGTACAATAACAGCTTTCAATACAACAGCTGGGATCCAAAGAACTGCAAGAATGCTTATGTTTGAGCAACAGTGCTTTTCATTTCCTGTTTTCAGCAGCAGCTTCCAGCTCCTAGAGATCTGCACTTTTTGGAGTAGCATCCCACATGGTTCAAGGGTCTGCTGCATATTGCCCCCATCCCATGTACTTAGTGGGAGTGCTTTCTCCTCATGCTCTCTCTCTCTCTTTTTCATGGGCATATGCTTACCTGGATCTTAGACAGCAACTTCACTTTCCATATCAGAAAAGTATACTGTGACTTAGAAGGAGACAGAATGATCCATTCCTTGTCCTCAGGTACAATCAGAATGCCTTTTTGTCAATTCTTTGCACACACACAAGATTATGCATTTACCAACAATGAAAGGTTGGTCGGTACAGAAGGGCAGATGACAATAAACTATTTCATCAATTAGCTACCCTCAGGTCCACTTCATAGTCCGTATTGTTTTGCAGGAACTGTCTATAACTATCCTGCATACAGGTACATTGTGTTTACATTTTGTTACGCCTATATGTGTGAAGCATTGTTATTCCAATTGACAGCATGAGTGCTATAAAGACGCATTGACTGAGAATATGATGTAAAATGGTTACGTATTTGTATTACAATGGTGGTCAGAGGGCATGTGTCCGTGCAATATACGATCTGGATTTATGTTCTTTTGTTAAGTGTAAATAATCCTTGAACTGGATTTGAAGGAATCTTTGAGGTAGGTTGGGAACAGAAAACATGTTAGCTTTCTACATGTTGTTAAACTACAGCTCCCACCATCTTTTAACATGGGCTATACTGACTAGACCTGATGGAGTCATGATTTGTCAGATATGTCTCAGAGGAGATTTGAAGGACTGTAGATTAGACCAGTAGTGATTCCTATTGAGCTCTGGTGCTATTAACCAGGTGGCAGCTAGTGAGTCTACTGTGGTGAAAAGAAAGACATCCAATTGGGTATAGTTCTGGGTCTCCCAAAGAGTTTGGTTGATATTGAATGCTGACACATATTATTGCTATAACATAAGCTTTTTTTAGCATTAAATGATGAACCAAATTGTGGACAGAATAGAAGCATTCCAACCCTTGATGATGAGGTACAACATCCTCTCATAGCCAATGTTAGAATTTAGTCCCTAAGCAACTACAGTCAGCCCTCCACATTTGTGGGTTTCACTTTTGCAGATTTGATTATTTGCGGATGATTTGCTGTGCCTCTGCTGAGAAACTGCCAATGAGGCTTGTAAGTCCCTATTAAAAATGGTGTGGGGCAGCAGTGGAGGTGGCAGTAAGCCCCACCAGCCCCCTACTTCTGCCTTGTGGAGGAACCCTGATGCCTCAAAGAAATCCATGGTGGGCTGAACATGGTGATCATACTTTTTTTTGTGTTGAATATGGTTTGGGAGGGCCTAGAGTTATTCATGGTTTTTCTACTTCCATGGGAGTCCTGTACCCCTAACCCTAGTGAATGTGAAAGGATGTGATTCTACCCAGATCAGCAATTCAATTTCCCATAGGTGGCTGTAGAGGGGCGTATGTAACAAATCTACTCAGACAAATTAACTCTTTTTCTACTGCAGGCAACTGTTGATGTTTGGCCATGGTGACAACAAGGGCTCCCAAACTCATCTGCCTCGTGGTAGAGGCCCAACTTACTATAGAAGATTTCAGAGAACATTGTAAAAGGAAGGAGAGTTACATATACTTGATATAATTGAGTGGAGAGATTGCAAAACTGGGATTTTCCTGAAAACTAAGTACATCTAGCAGCTTGTTTTCACCAGAAACTATTGAAAACAAGACTTAAGAGAGCCTATTTTAGGCATTATTTTTGCATGCTGGGCAACTGACTAACACTTTAGCATTTCTATCTTCCAGCTCTTTCTACTGAACATAGGCTAAAAATCTTGTTGTGTAGAAAAACATCTGACCTGCCAGTGACGTGGAGCATTTGTCTAGGAAGGTGGGCAGCTTGTTGAAAGGAAAAGCACTGTAGTGGACAGCAAAATCTTTCATTATTTTTGTAGCAAGTCTCCTGTTTTATCTTGAATTTCTCATCATTGCACCTGCTTCCTGGGAATGGCAATTCCAGCTGAATTTTAATCTGTTAAGAAGGCAGGGTTGGCCATCCATGCAGCAGTGTGAATAGGGTTACCAGATCTCAGGGTCTGGCTCTGAGCTTCCAGTTTTTGTGAGTCATCTCCAGGTGAGGGTGTAAATTCTCCAGTTTTGGAGGACTCAGAGGAAAGGACTATGCACAAATCTCTAGCTCAACTATTACAGCAGTATCTTGCCAGAATTTGCAAGGCTTGATTTTTTTTAATTTTTATTTTTTTGCTTTAACTTCAAAAGATTCTCCAGAGAGCCTGGTATTTACTTAGCTTCATCCTTCCCTCCCTGTTGTTGTAGTGCCAGGGCTTACCCTCTGCTCTGTTCTGTATTTACCTTCTGGCTAGAAGGAAGTAGCCTAGATTAAATGTTTCTTATCCCATCTCCCTAAATAAATGAGAAAGAATAATCCCCTCATTTCACTTTGATCTGAGAACAGCCCTTTTATCTAAAATTTCTCTCTTAATTTCAAAACACAAAAATATGCTGTGTGTGCGTGTTTAAATGACAAACTGTGAGAAACTGTGGTGGCTACTTAATGCATAATGCTTAATGGCATCACCAGGGACCATCCTTAGGTTTCATGCTTTGGCCTAGAAACCTCAGGGACAATCCTGAACTAGCAATCCTAGTAAAGTGACATGCTTCAGCACAAGGTTGGAAGGTGAAGATTGATACAGGGAAGAACTGGTGTCTGAATGGTACAGGGAGATGTTTTCAGATATTGGTCATAGTAGGGGAGAAGGAGAAAGCATTTCGGCAATCCCTCATTTTCCAGTGGTTTGCCTGATGTGATACCGTTTTGGTATAACTGAAAAGATTTTCCTTATTTTTCAGATGCAGTTTTAATCCTGCTTGCCTGTTCTACTGCTTGTATGATTTTGGGTCTTAACCTATTATGTTTTGTTTTGTTTTTTTGCATCTACATTTTTGGTTTCATTATTTGTACAAAATGCTTTGGGCGTATAGGTGAGACATGATGTATATTTATACTGTATGTTGGGCCAACATTGTTTGGAGGTATAGAAGTTCTATCAGCCAAGAATGTAGCAATAGTTTAGATCCTCAGGTACAGGATAGGAAGAAGAATGGTGTGTAGACAGCAGGCATCTGCAACTTTTGATCCCCTAGAAGTTTCAGAGTTTAACTCCTGGAAGCTTCAGCCAATGGTGAACTGGGAACTGAAATCCAAAATATCTGGAGCACCAAAGGTTGAAAACTGCTGTGAAGAAATGATGTGTGGTTTAAACTACTGTGAAGAAACAATGTGTGGTTCAGCACAGACCCTGAAGTGGAACCTTGAGCAGAGTATGAGTAATGAAGCTTCCAGTTCTTGTTTGTAACACGTAAAGGTCTGGGACTAGCCCTGATCGTTACCTGGTAATTAATTGTATTGTTTACTCATAAAGGAGCGGAGCATGCATTCAAAATGTATATTTCATTTGTTTTCTCTTTGCTTATACTGTGGAAAGAACAAAAGATAAGAGGTCAGCATATTCACCCTATCAGAATAACTTTTTATCTGAATACGAACACACTTTTTAATGGAGATACCAGTGGATGCTAATTCATGTTTCAGAAATTTAGCTCCCCTTTTGGAAATTTAGACTTGATTCTAAAGTCGTCTTTCATGAACTAATTTTAGCTTCCACGAAACAGGGGTACTTTTTTTGACCAACTAAAAGGCACAAAGTACCTCTACTTTGTGGATTTTGTTGTATTTTGCTGCATGGCCAACACGGTCTGTCCCCAAGTAGGTTGACTTTCACCCCGAAGTGTACGACCCCAGAAAAAGAGCCATTTTTCAAATGCACAACCAGGCCCTGGGTGTTGCACTTCATATGTGTATTACAAACCCCAAAACGCATACCATGCAGTTACTTAGGCCTGAACATGTACTTGAAAGGGACTTTGCCTTTGGTGCCAGTTCCAGGAGCACTTGTATGGAAGTAAGCCACACTAAACCAGTAGGCGAGCTTGCCTCATATGAGGATTGCTACTCTGAACGCAACGGTGCTTGTAGTAGTAGTAGTAGTAGTAGTAGTAGTAGTAATAATAATAATAATAATAATAATATTTATTTTTATCCCGCCTCTCCCAGTGGATCGAGGCGGCATTACAAAAATATATAAATACATTAAAACATTAAAATGTACCCCATCCTTGTGCTTTTTGTCTTCCTTTTCCCTCTCGTTCTCTTTACCCCCCTTCATTTTTTTCGCCCAGCGGAGGTAAGGCAAAACAAGGCCCTCTACAAGTGAGGCGAAAGACACTTTTCCCCCTCAGAGAAGGAGGCGGGTTTAGTCTCTAATTTCGGCCAGGAGGCAGGCAGGAACCAGCCGGGGGCGCTACAGCTGCGGAAGAGGGCGGCTCGCTCCTTCTCATCAGGAGGGCCCCGCAGGTTGGGAACGGAACAGAGCCATGTCGGAGCGGGGCTGAGGCTTCCTCACAGCCCCGGGGTTGAGGTGGGCGGCGGCGGCGGAGGAGGAAGCAGCAGCAGGAGGAGGAGGACCTACGACGGAGGCGGCTGAGCTCGTTGCCTGTAGGCCCCGCCACCACAGAAGCGGGAAGAACAGCCGCCGGAGTGGGCGGCGGAGGCAGCGGCGGCTGTGGCGGCGGCGGCGGCGGCAGGCGGGGTCCCTCCCCGGGAAGATGAGGCGGAGGCCCGGGGAGCTGAGCGGGCTGAGCCGGGGCGCTTCCCTCGCGGCCGCCAGGACAAGATGGCAGCGGCTGAGGAGGCGGCGGCAGGAGGAGCAGCAGCAGCAGCAGCAGCAGCAGTCAGAGGCTGAGCCCGGCCTGGGAGGCGCCTCCTTGTAGTCGCTCTCCGGACATGCCGAGGGCTGCGGTGGCGAAGGCGGCGGGGACTGTAGCGCTGCTGCCCGATCTGTGAAGGTGAGAGAGGCTGGGGGGAAGTCAGAGCGAGCGACCGGCTGAGGAGACCCTCCTGGGCTGTCCCTTTCACTCCTCCTGTGCGGATAGGGAGGAGGGGGCCAGGCTCTTGACTCCCCTCCCGCTCGGCTTCAGCGTTCGGGGAGTTTTGGGAACCAGTGAGGGGGCTGAACCAGCCAAAAAGAGGTTGAACGTGAAACACCCCCGAGCGCCAAACTTCACGGCCCTTCCTCTCCCCTTTTACTCCTTTCTTGACGTTGGGAGCGGCGAGCAAAGCTTTGCTGGGAGGCTGGGCTGAGGAGCGAGCGCCACGGGAGATCAGGGCGTTTGTTTCCACCCCGCCGCCGCCCCCGGTCGTCAGAGGGTCCCTTTCTGGGAAATAAGAGTCGCTTTGTTTTTCCAGAAAGGATGGGGGCGGCGGCGGCGGCGGCGGGAGGGAATCGGTTTCTAGACGTGTTTACTTGGAAGTAAATCCCTTTCGGGGACATTTACTTCCAAAGGATCAAGTGTGCGCCCAGTCCCCGTCCTTATAGGACTGGCTGTTCTTCCAGTCGTCTTGCTGGCGGCGAATGTTTAGGCTTTTTCATGTCACTCACGACTGCCCTCTGGGACGTGAGATTGAGTGGGAGGGCGTTTGTGAACATGTGCAGAGTGTTTTTCCAAGATCCCTGTTGAATAACTACCAGCGATCTCAGTGCAAGTAGGACTAAGAGGAGGGGAGCTGAGGTAAAGGCATGACTTCCGAGGGAGACTTGAGCCCTGGCACGTTTCCTTCTAGAAATCGGCCGCGGTCTTGCTCTGGGGTCTAACTCTTCGCAAGACCCCCCCAAACCAAACATCAGCGAACAAGGCTTGGCTTTTGTTATGGGAGGGACGGAGCTTCGTTTTTTGCAACCATCTCGCCTGCTCTCCCCTCCTAAATGTGTAAAGTTAAGCTGAATGAAAAAGACAGCGAGGCTTCCCGCCGCCCACAAATCGGAGAGCAACAAACCGATGAGTATAAAAATAGTTCGGCCCCATTTCCCCTTCTCGCTTTCTGGGACGTTCTTTTCGTTTGACAACCAGAATTTTCCCTTTTGTGTCTCTCTGTCGCCTCCACAAGCCGCCCCCCCCCGCTTTTGCGAGACGAGCTCGATCGGCCCTGTGTAAAACTAACCTTTAGGATCTCTGTGTATGAAAGAGGAAATGCGACACGGCTGCTCCGCTTGCAACTTGCTCGGACAGCAGGAAGGCGTGGTCGCGGGCTGCTCGGGTTACAGGGGGGTTATCGCTTCCCTTTGGGACTTGGAGGTAATCCGCAGCTGTAGTTTTGAGAAAGTAATACCTATTTCCACGTCAGGGGGAAAAAGGCTAACTTAAAATGGTACGTGGAGTCATCGCTTGGGATTGGCAGTCATTCAGAGTGAAGGTGACTTAAAGTTAAGGTGGAGTTTGACAGTGATAACTTAGTTTGGGTTTTTGGAAGCGAAATGCTGGTGTTTAGGTTTGTCTATAACCCCCCCCTTTGATATTACAGATTTTGTTCAGTAGGAAAAGAAGTATCTGAAATGTTATTGTTTGTACTGCCTAGCAGTTGGATTTGTAGTTTTTTCTTGTTTGATGACAAGCTAGTATATTTGATCGTGAATTTTGTGAAGTTAAGATACAGCAATACTGCTGAATTTGTTAAGCAGATAAACACATTATGATTTCCAACTGATTTCTGTCTGGCTTTAACATTGCAGCTTTATCGTATTGTATGTATGTATGTATTTAGCAATAGCAACAGCAATCGCATTTATTTCTATACCGCTTATCAACTGAGTGTTATCTAAGCGGTTTACAATGTATTTTAGCTAATTGTCCCCAACAAGCTGGGTACTCATTTATTTATTTATTATTAACTAACACCCTGTAATGTTACTTTACATGTTAATCTGAATCTGAGTGTAACTGGACAGTCCTTTTGTGTGTGTTTTATAGATTAGACGTTGAGTTCCCTTGGCCACAGATGTTGGTGTCTTATTCTCATGTGCCTTGTGAAACCAGATACTTGGCTATGCATGTAGCTAATTTTGTAAATGCACTTATATTAAGCCGTGACTGTGCACTGAGTGCTATATAAAGTGTACTCTAAATCATCGGCTCTTTTATTGTGTTAATATCTAGTGTTTTTTTTTAATAACAAATGTAAGACAGTATTCCTCTTGATAGATTGTTGGGATCTTGCTTGATTTAAATAGGCTGTTGGAATGTTTCTGTGGAGATAAAATACCCCCTCAAACCTGTTTAAACTCTGCTTAGATGGCTAATTAGAAAGCCCTGCTGCTTAGCCTCCTCACAACAAGGCAGTTAGCATATTAGTATAGCTACCATGATAACTAAAACTACAATATGACACTTTGTTTTTTGGTTGTGAATTCTAAACTCATGGAGTAATGTTTTGATAAATGTAGATTTTTTAGCTTGTTGGAGATATTTTTCAGGTAGCACTAGAAAATAAATTTTGTGACATGGATGTGACAGTTATTAAGATGCCTAATTTTAATAAAAGTGCCGCCAAGCCAGCAGATTAGCAAACATGTGATTAGGTCAAGGCTCTGGTATGGAGATGAATTTGTCAATGAGCTATGTTCTTTTAAAAGGTTATAATTCAGTGGAAAAATATTACATTGCTGTCACATATGTGTGACCTCTACTTGTTCTGGGTACATGCATTTAAAATAGCATAATCTATGTATCCTGTAGATAATAATTCTTTCTTTCTTTTAGGATCACAGTGCCACCTATATCTGGCTTTTCAGGAGTAAGCCCCATTGAGTTCACAAGGGCTTATTCCTAGGTAAGGATTGCAGTCTAAAACACTTATTTTTCATATTTCAAATCTTCTTAAACTATCATCTGTTTTCAGAGGTTTAGCTGTGTTTGCAAAAGTCCTGTGGCACCTTAAAAACTAAAAAATTTATTATGGCATAGTAGCCTTTGCCTGACACTTGTAAGCTATAGCAAAATCCAAAATCCACATTGTGATGATACTTTTATTAGGCGAACCGAAAGGGACAAAATACCTTAGTCATATAAACCATAATAATTGTTTTAACCTTTAAGGTTTTTATTATATAATGTGTTGATGATGTAAGCCTGGGGAATCTGAGGCATTTGTGTACAGTAGTAATCACTTTTATATGCTAATAACATCCACAAGAGCAGTAGGTGGCTGTTTAAAAGCTAGAGAAGAGCATAGCATTCTTTATGGGAAGCGATCTGTACAAATATATTTATGAGTGTTTTTAGTTCAAGTTTGCTCTTCTCTATAAGATAGGATACTTGAAGTGAAAAAATTGTCACATACTGGTCCCCATATCTAAACTAAGACCTTGTTGGATCAGACAGAGAGATATGAAGTCATGAGGATGATTTAAACTGCCAAAAAAGGACAATTTAGATCTTAAACTAAGTTTTTTAGCTTTCTGATCCATATCTTCTGAACATTCTTGAATAAAAAATTTTAAGTGTCTCAGTGGCCTATCAAATAAAATCTTTATATTACTTCAGAAACTAATTCAGGACTGTGAATTTTGTATCTGATTAGATTGAAAAGCACCTGTAAACTTAAGGCTTTCTGTTTTCACTTGTTTTTTCAAGAGAACACTAGATGAGACCATGTACTTGATGGCTAAAGTTCTTGGAATATTAGAGAAGTAAGGACAGATAATTGGGCAGAATGGTAGATGAATATGATTCTTTTTGTTGTGTTTTCTTCACATCCATTGCAGCTGAGGGAAGACTACACAGGGGTAGGATGTGATGCTTAATTCTTTTCCTGTCTGTCAGTTTTCACCACAAAATTGTCCTCTCCCAAGTTTTTCACAACCTAGGGATGGAAAGAGGATTTGGGGAACCTTTGTATTCTGTATTGTATTGTAACTGTATTCAGAAATATTCTCCCCTCACCAAAAATTAGTTTGCTGACCAAGAGATCCATAGTATTTCTATTCATCATTTCATACTTTGCCTGAAAAGAGCAAAAATAGTCTTCCCTTGTTCACATATTTCCTTGCCTAGTTGTCTTGAGACTGCACTTCTTTGCCAGTGGTTACCAGGCCAGAGGCTACCTAGAAGCTTGTTACAATGCTTTATTTTAGTCTCTTGTAACAGAAAATTCTGCGTCTTGTTTTGTCTATGGTATTGTTTCCTTCTTTAAGAAACAATTATGTCATTCCCTAATTATCTTCTCAAGGCCAAGTCAAATCATGTTGTTACTTTCTAGGTAATATTTCAACAAAATTATTCTGGTTAACAGTGCTTTAAGCAGCATTGGCTGATTGTACCTCAGTGTCACACTCTTCATTTCTGTAGTTTTGATAAAATAGGTTAAATTTCAGTAACATTTCTGGGGATTTGTTTGCCTTTCTAGTTTTTTTTTAATCTTCTTTAACCAGAAAGTTAAAACTTGTTCTAGAGTAAATTTAGAGTCTGTAAACATTAAAGTAAAACAGACATATAGCCACACATTTTTTGGAAGGAAGGTTGAAGTATAGTCCCTTTGCTGGAAACTGGTTGTTCTCCTGTTGGAATTGTTTATAAATGCAACAGTGATAAGGAGATATGGTTACTAGAATGTGCTTGAAGTATAAACATTCTGCTGTGCAAACTGAGCTTTGAGAATGTGAAGCATGGCTCAGGAGCCAGCCAACCAGGCAAGTTTCTTTTTGTTTAGTTTGAATATGCAGCTTTTTAAAAAAACTGTGGAAGTTGGTGGTCTTTCACAGTCATTTGTACTAAACTGAAACATGCTGGTTTGTTTTCCCATAATAAACTTGGCAAATAGTTTTTTTCCTTTGAGTTTTCTCACACAGACTGTGCCTATTAGCAAATATTAGTTGTTTGAAGTATGCAGTTCTGTTTAGTGGGGGAAACCACTCCACCCTACTTTGATTAGGGAATCAAAAAAGATTGAAAGCCAGTTGTCTGGGAGGATGCAGAAGCCATATTCTTACTCTCCTTGTGTCATTAAACAGCTAGTAGGCTTGCTCAATCTTTATTGCAGTGTGATGACATTGTATCAGTGGGTTGTTGAAAATGGCCAGCAGTGTGTGGCTTCTGACATAGGATCACGTTGTTGTCAGCTGTGAATATCAAGTGTGTTAAGTGGTACTTTTACATCATGCTGCAGTTTATGCGGGATTATAGCTTGGCTCTGTAATGCTGCCTTAACTGATCTTCTTGATAAGCGTGCCCATGTTCTGGAGTACTTTAAAATGCCTTCCTACTAGTAAAAGTTTGTTCTTATTGTTTAAATTTCTTAATATGCGTCATTGAACAAGGTGAAGTTGGACAAATTAGAGAAATACGCCTTTAGTTGCTAAAACAATAGATTGGGTACCAGAGATGGAAATGCAAGAAAAGTTGTGGAATTTTGCACAACTAAGTTTCTTTGTGGAGAGTGTGCTAAAAGTCTTTTGAATAAATAAAGAACAACTGGGTTAGTCCTACACTAGAGGAGGGCCAAACTTCCACATTCATTTAACCTATGTGTATTTTAATCTACATGCTGTTTTGGTATAATATTCTCTGTGGTGATATGCTTGCATGACACTTGAGACATGCTCATTCTAGACTATTTGGTTGTTGGTTAAGAAAATTTTAAAATTGTCATAAATCTGCTAACAACAAAGTTATTTACATGACTAACTGCTTCCTTTTTGCTGGTTTGCCCAAAGCAGCAGGCGTGTGTGTGCTTAATACTGTGTTCTCCTGCATGTGTTGCTTGGAATTTTTCTGCTTCAAACATGCCTTGAATTGCTTTCCCTGCAGCAAAAGTGAAGGCAGATATAACAGGCCTAGACTGGCATGTGCCTCAGAAGAATCCTGATCATTTTTTCTTATTCCTCTGTAGAAAATTAATTTTTGTTAACAGGCGTGTCTCTTTTGCTCTGCTAAGTATGTTTACAAAAGTAAATTGATCAAATGAATACATTAATCTGCTGTTCTGAATATTTTCACAGATTTAAAAGGATTTCCCTGTGTTATATTGATTGTTAAGACTTACTTGTAAACAGTCATGAAAATGGCTTTTTAATTGATTTTTTTGGTAGATGAATTGATAGATGATTCATTTGGTTAAAGTTTTCAGTTGCAATCTTCACCTCATTTACAGGTCATAAGTTAGTAGATCTGCTGAAGATGAAATGGGAAGGCTATACCAGTTTTGTGTGTCTCACTGAATATAGATAAGGTTTTGCCCTGTGTAACTACAGTTTATGCCAAAAAGTTTATTCCCTTTCTTTCTCAGAACTCTTCCCCCTTGAGTAGATATATGTTCTGTAGGACCCTTTGCAAAATAGATGGATATAAGTGTCCCAGAGTCATCATAAAGGAGAAATAAATGAGAGGTTATAGTTAGGATTAAAGGAGTCATAGGATGGAAGAGGTGCTTGATGTTTTGCTTTCTGTTTGCCACTTAGAAGGCTGCTCCCACATTGACTCACAGATAGAAAATCATTAAACAGGTTATATTAAGCTGGCAAGGAATGGGTTAAGTCATTTTCTATGTCTGCCCAGTCTGGAGTGCAGTAGCTTTTATTTTATTTTTTTACACCCATCTGGATGTATGGTTAGAGGACACATCTCCCGTTGTAATATCTAGCTTGGTATTGAGAGAAGTGGGGAGAGAGCAATGTCTGGAAACTGCAACTTAGCAACACCATTTGTAGTTCTACAAGTCTAGGTGAGATTTTTCTGAAAGTTGCCATGACTACACTTCCACCAACATGGGTGGATCTCTGTTATATTGTGACCTTGGCTGTGGTTGTCCAGAATATTTTGCTGCCCTTTTCACCAGCCATAACTGACATTTGCAACTATGCAACCTCTGCATTAAACCTTGCTGATCATGCCTAGTGGTAGTTCTGAGTAGTTAATAAAATGCTAGTAAAATCTTTAAAAAATTGGGGAAATAGTTTTATATGGCTAGGATATAGAATGATTATTCTGCAAATTTCACTTTGAATTAGATTGCAGAACCCACAGTAAAATATCACTCACTTTGTTTCTGAGTTGGACAAAATTCCTGCCTGTTTTAGATGCTTTAGTTTATAAATACTATATATAGAAAATCATAACATGCTATATTTGCATTCTATTAATTTCTGTGCTAGGCAAAATAGTTTGGTAGGGCAAATGTGCTTTATGTCAGCGTAGTGTGGTTACTTTAACTGATCATATCTGTTCTCTACTCTACCCTAGGAACCTAGGGAAGAGAACAGAGTTGTGAAGCAAAGTAAATTTTGGGCACTTTGTAGAAGGGATTTTAAGTTGCTTGTTAGTTTTGGCAGGGCATGCTTATTTAGCTATCTAACTTACACATGCACCATCTGATTTTTCTCCTGTCTGAATTTCCATGCCCTCCTCCTTTGAGCAAATTGCAAAGTGTCTGCCTTTGGATCAGCTTGCAGATTGTGGGATTCTTGAGGCAGGGTCTGCTAACTTATATCTGTCAAGACCTCTTCTGTCTCAGAATTTCTGGCTGGTGACTAGGGGTCTGTTCTCTACTTAACTCCCTTATTTGGAATTACTTACTTGTCTGAGGATTTGCAGTTCTTAGTAAGTTCTGGTCTGAGTTACGAATGGTCTTATAGTATGTAGTTTAGATTAGAACAACATAAGGTGGATAACATGATCTAGTTTAAGCAGATTGACTTAGTATACTAGTACTTCCTCTGGTTTTTAATTCAACCTTTGTGTTGATTGATATTCCAGTCTTTGCATTCATCCACCTTATATTGTGGAGATCTGGAGCTAAACTAGTTAATTCTTATGTAAAACAGAAGTCAAGTTTCCATTTCATTAACCTTACAGTTTTGTAGCTGTTAAATTATATTGGAGCATAGAGGTTCGCCACAAAAAGCTCATATATATGAGGAAATGGAAGCTCAAACTACATAGGGAGCAGGTATTTCGTTTGGTAGAACATACAGGTTATCTGGGTGTATGTAGAGGGAGCTGAACTCTTGGCTGTTGCTTACCTCATAACCTTTTTCCATATGTGAAGCAAATTTTTTCAAATCATTATTGAAGTTCAGGGGAGTAAGCAGATACTTGTGGAAAGTCATGAGCAACCACTCCCTACATGCTGTTTTTTCAAAAAAGGCATCTTTTTGTGCTTACCCCCCTTTTTAAGTGATTGCAGGAGACCTAGGTTTAAACTCATCACTCTGCTTTTATTAGATGCAGCTTGAGATAATATGTCACTTCAGCTTGGACATTTCAAGAGACATGAAAGTGATTCCTCTAAATAACACAGGCCAAAGTTATAGATAAGCCCATGTGTGAGGTACTTTGACTATTCTCAGCCATTTTATATGATTGTTCATAGTGGCTAATTCTAACAATGACTGCATGGGGACAGCTTAACAGCATTCATGAAATCATGAGTTGTATTAAAACAAGTTTGCTAATACTGCCTGAAAATACTCAAGTACATTTCAGATGTATTCTTTCTATACTACACTACCCTGAGTTGCATGCCTATTTATTGCCTAGCAACAAAAGGCAAAGAAGGTTCATCCATTTAATTATGACTAAAGTCATGGTAGTATCACATGGTTTAATCACTGTTACAGTATGAATGTAATAATTGTGCTTTTGGTAAGCTATTTCTAGAAAAGATGAACCTCAGACGTAGCAAGACCCATTTTTACTATGTGGATTTTATTTTTAAATCATGTTCACATTTGCTGTACATGAGTATTCAAGAATTTAATTTTTGTTCAAACTTGAAGGGGCATAGCTCTGAGAAAGAGAACATGCTTTGAATGCAGAAGGTCCCAGTTTTTAATCCCTGGCATCTTGAGTTAAAAGCAACCTCAAGTTTCAAAGCTAGGAAAGAGCTGTCCCTGTTAATCATTTGGGTGATCAATACTACTTGGAATAGATAGTAGTTAGTTTGATGGATCGATGGCTTGATTCAGGAGAAGGGGAACTCCATATGTTTATACTGAAATATGGTCTGCCTATTGCTTATTATTTTGTATTTACATCTTGAGGTTATATTTAAATATATGCATAATTGGTCTGTAACTGTTTAGCATTTTCTGCTCACATGTCTTTGTATATATATGTAAAGGAAGCAACTCTTAAGATAACTTACTGTTATTAGGAAAACATGAAGTTCTGCTAGGGATTAAAGGAAGAACTGAGTATGAGGGTTAATGTAGCTGATCTTTGGAGCTGTGTACTGTTCTGGAAAAGGCTATGGTAAAACTAGGAAAAATAAAGTGAAAAGGCAATCAGAAGTTAGGGAACACTTGCTTTACAAGGCAATGTGAAAGGATATGGGGAGCATGATAGGTTTAGAAAAGATCTACCATGCATTAAAATTAATTAGCTGCAGGACAGGTAAAAAAAAGCACTTCATGAGACAGTCTGTAATTAACTTGTGGACTTTTCTGCAGGGGCCACTGATTAGATGGCTTTACAAAGGATTAAGCACATTCATGGAAGCTAGGTCTGTTACCCATGACAGCTAAATAGAACCTACATGTTTAGATGCTGGGGAACGAAAAGAGGATGGTTGTTGTTTTCATGATCTGCTGGCAATGGCTTGGAAATAGTTGTCTGGAAGGAGGATATTGGACCAAAGATGGATCCTTAGTCTGATTCACCAGCAGTTGTCTTACATTCTGTCCTCCTATGTTAAAGGAAGGACTGTGATTCCATTGTGTTTAAGCCGTCTCTTGCTCCTGACAGCAAGGAATAATATGATATATCGGAGTTCAAAGTATTCATCTTGCTTTGTCCCCAATTTGTTGCTTCAGAGTCCATTATCTGAAGTAATATATGGCTCTACTTGTTCTGTGTTCTTATTTTGAACTGAATGCAAGAAATAAACACAACTCATGGACTACTTTGTGTGTTTGCATGCTGTACAGTATTTGGAATAAGTATACCTGTGAACATACCTTCTTTTTCCATAAGCCCTTGTTAAAGTATGTTTACTTATTTGGCAATATATTATAAATCTTTTTTCTGTGTGTTATGGTAGATGAGTTCTCATTCTTTTTGACTTCCGTATTGCTGGATTCTTTACAATTGTCTAAATAATTAACAATCTGCAAAGATCCAGGACTTCACCGGTTTGAATTGTGATGTTTTGAATGTTGCTTTTGTATTTTTGTCCAGCCTACACATCAGCTTAGCCTTGAATTACAGGCAGATGGTTGCCTTATCTCTCACTCTAGGAAAAGATATTAACTATTTCAAGCCATTTGAAGATGGACTGTGGAAAGTATGTAATAGTTCTTACCGTTGCCACGAGCAGCAAAAGCTTAAGGTTTGTCTGTTGCTTTATGAAAGATTTGCATAATTTTAAAAAGGGAAGCTGTATGTTGAAAGTTATGAATGTGTGGAGAAATGCAAATAGGATAATAGGCAAACAGACTGCAAGCAGCCTGTTGCCTTAGTGACAGTTTATGGTAACAGGTTGGTCTCTGTGAGGGAAACAGTCTCAGGTAACCTGTAGCTCTTTATTTTCAGGTACTGTATCTAAAAAGATAAAGAAGACCAAGAAAGCTATGGACATTGAATTTCAATAAATGCATAACCGTACTTGTGATAGGTGCTAATAACTTCAGTTTAACTGAAGGAAAGGAATGCGGAGTTTACAAAACAAAAGTAACATTTGTTTTCTTGCATGGTTTTTGTTAGAGACTTGAAGTGAGTTAGTTTTTGAGAAAGAGTATTTGGAGATATAGGCCGAAATCTTACTCACTCCTGGTAGAGCAGAACGTTCTGCTGGTGATGTTGCTCCTGATCACCCAGCACCTGCCTCCTGGTCAAGGCCAGCTTTGTCTCAGCTGCCTTTTTTTAAATGCCTATCTGTGAGGTGTCCTAATGGAAGTGTAATAATGACTCTGAAGTGTCATAATGGAAACCCAAGCTAACAGAAGTCTGTATTGGGGGCAGGGAGGCTTGAGAAATCACCTGTAGCTTTTGAAGAAATGATTTTCCAAACCATCTTTCCTATGGTGCCTTTGTGCTTAGGATCCATAATAGAAAGGCATTAGAGAAATGGTTTAAATAAATCTGACATCTAGTGAAAAGTACATTCCAGGGCTGCCACCTTTGCCAGCAGCATGCAAGTGGCAGTAGATTGTCAAGGATTTCTGACTATTAGGTTAATAAATTAGTAACAGCAAACTAACTTTCCTTCTCCCTAAATAATACTGCTGAAATGAAGGAAACTTGGGGTAAGTGGGAGTGAATTTTTGGATGCAAAGACTTTGAGCCCCCTTCATTTCTAGTACTCAGAACAAATTATTGGTCCCAGAATTCTTTTATTGCAGTCATATATCTTTTGTGTTGTGCTTCAGATATTGGAATTTGGAAAAAAATAAAATATGCCCTGTAACTCTAAAATCTGGTTATGTATAAATGTATATAACAGTTAAATATGATGATATTTTATGGATCCATTGACTCAGATTGGACAGTTAGTCCTGACATATTCAATCAGCATATGCATAAACTTTCTACCTGCCCCTTTCCTCCTGTTTCTTGCCACCCTTTTCAAAAGTAAGCTCAGAAGTATAGTGAACCTAACTTCTCTGGTTTAAAAATAATGAAAGCCCAAGTTGACAGATACTTCCTGGCTTGCATACCAGGAGAGAGTGAAGTGAGAGGCTGTTTGATGCTGCATATCTTGGCTTTTAAAGCCAGAGTTTAACCATCCAAATGTGGACATTGGACCAGTGTTTGAACCATATATGAAATTTTGATGCTGGTATTGTAAATCCATCTTTTCATTCCTCTGGCTTTTTGCTACTATCTCATTCTGTTTTTTCATTTCCAGTTAGGCAGGACAATATTATCAATTTATTATTTTCTACATGTATTTAAGCATTTTTTACACTAATAGTGTATAATAAGAATAATTCAAGACCTTACCTACTTATTACTTTATCATACCAATATTACAGTAGTGTTCAAATAAATGAAAGCATATATGAATCAGTTGAAATGCTTCTTTTTTGCGGGGGGGCTTTTAAGTTTGATAGGGCTTGAAGGTCATATGAAGGCTCATTCCTTTTGGGGCAGAGCAGCTTTGGCAGCCAGCCTCATATCTGTCAGTGGCCCAGAGATTAGCAGGCAGCCATATGGCCCCATTTACTCACATCTAAAAGAATTATTGCTTAGGTATCATTCAGAGAAAACTTTGGCTTGGCTTTTCCAGGGAAGTATGTCCAGCCTCTTAATTTCCATCTTATCACCTATGATTTTTTATTTATTGTTAAGCTACTGTGGTGGACACTTTTGCAGTTACTCCATTTGGAGTCTTTAAAAGGACATCACTGGTGTGGAGGTGCATCTTGGCTGGGAAAGCAAGTTGAAAGAGGAACCTAGAAATGTAAATGAGAAGTTCTTAATGGCACTGTGCTCAGTCCGCTGTGACAAATTCTCTTTTGCAATCAGTACTTACACTTTGTTGGTTAAAGACACCTTAAAACAAATTTATACCCCCAGGATATGTTTACTAGCAAAGAAGTTAATTGCACAATCCTATGTTTTTTAAATATCTTCTTAGCCTCTATTTTGGGAAAACTATATCCTCATTTCTTGGTCTGTAATATTGACCTGCTTGACACTGTTGTAAACAGAAAGCTATGCTTTTGCTCATAATGGTGAATGTGCTGCTGCCTAAGGTATGGTGAGTGGCCAGACTTGGGATTGCAGAGGTAGATGAACTGTAATGGTAGTTGCATGCTGATCTGTGTTTCTTTCTCATCTCCAAGTTTGGGAGGAAGACTTTGGCTGGTACATTTCTGAGGCTTATCTGTGTTAGAGCTGCTGAAAGGTCATCCTTTCCTAACAGGGTGAGTGAAGCTTGCTTGGTTGGGTTGAAGCATCTAGAACGCTTCAGTCATGGAATAGTCAGACTAACAAGCTGCCTGATGCCCTTTCCAAATCCCTAAGACCACAATTCTAGTCTTTATGAATCCTAGTTTTAGGGAAAAAGGGGAGTATAAATAATAAATTTTTTTCTTTGTCATCATCTTCTTGACATAGCAGGCAAGAAAAGCCGGAGGTTCTGAGGCTCTCTGACCATTTAGGGTGCATAAATATGATATTCCTGATAGATTCTCCCCAGTGTCTTTGAGTATAGTTAACTATTGTGCTTTTGTCAAGTAATTTAGTGGTATAACTAGTTCAGAGATATGAGGGGGAAAAGTGTGCATAAGGAACTTTCAAGGATGTTAGGAAGAGAAGTTTTTTCCACCATTCTTACAAGGAGTTCAGATCTGTATATGTGAGGTTTTCTCATAGACCTCTTTAGCCTTAACTGTGTTGTAACAGCACCACGTGTCTTATTACTAGACCTCATCCCACCCCCCAGCACTCTGGCCAACTGAAACTTGGCTGGCCGCTACACTTCACATTAACCTGTTCTAGGATGGTGTCATGGGACTGCTTCTATTAAAAAAGTCCTGGTTTCCTATTCAGCCTCAGTTGTATTTGCATCTTCCCACCCCCTGGAAAGATTGGCTCGCAAATACAGCAATCTGTACTGTCCCTTTCTTTTTGAATACAGTGCTTTTTAGCAGCATTCACTTACAGTAGCAGGAACTCATACAAAACAGATGTGAGTAATACTTGATTAGCTTTGAGTAAACTCAGATTTCTTTGGTTTAAAACTTAAATTTATTCATTGCAGTTTATAGTACAGATTTATCAAAATAAATACATTTATTTACTGAAATAAGTTAATCATGCGTATTCTACCTGGATATTGTTAGTTGAAAATCAGGACTATGTGGTTGCCTTTTTTAAAAAAAATTACAGTGTACAGTACTACAAATCCTGTGTCTTGATCTTTCAAAAAAAGTTTTGTTTTTTTAGGAATACTTGCTGGGACATGCAGTTCTTTTCTTGTTTGTTTGTCTCAGTACTGTTTTGCACATACCTGTTAGCATACAATTAAAAAAAGGCAAAATACAAGTATGGAGAAGAGGCTCATTTGAGAACTTTGCTAGGACATAAATTTTAAGTAAATTTAGGAATTTTTTTGTCAATTAGACAAAAAAGAGCAAGTTTACATAGAGTGTAATGTTGTATTTCTGAGCTGACAGAATGGTTTTTAAACTGTGCTGTGTCTTAAAAAAAAAAAGCCTGATAGGGTTGGCTATATAAGACGCTGTACGCAGGGTATCACAGAATTAGAAAAGATATCAGGTATCATCCACTCCAATCTCTGCCAGTAAAGGTACAGCATTACATTGTTGTCATTAGATGTCTTCATGTCAATTCCAACATATCAGAGGGTTTTGTTGCCAGGATTTATTCAGGGGAAGTTTGCCATTGCCTTCTTCCAAGCTTGAGAGAGTTTAACTTGCCCAAGTTCACCCAGTGGGTTTCTGTGTCTTTGGCGACATTTGAACCTGGCTTTCCTTGGGTTCTACTACAGCACTTGAACCGCAGCACCACACTGGCTGTCTTGCACCATTACGTACATGCAACAGTGGAAGATGTTTACACTGGAAACTCTTAATTTTGCTTGCATTTGTGACATTAATTTGCTGCCAGAGTAGCTATTAACAAAGCGTTAATGAAATATCTTGGTAACATTACTGTATGATAGTTTTTGATGTTATTATTTTAGTATCTTGAAGAAGCAGCTCATCAGAGATAAACATTCGGAATGAGATGTACAGTTTTAGTATTTAAGATATCTTAATCCTGTGGTAATCCTACACTTACCCTGTTAGGATTAGTGCAGAGGGATAGTATTGAAGCAGATGTATTGACAGTGTAAATTATACATCAACACTGTTGTTTAGATCCTGATTTACAAAAGGACATGCACGTTTATGTGCACAGAATAGGCAGAGACTCCAAACTCATATCTGAAAATTAAAATTTAAATGTCATTGATTTATTGAACATTTTTATGAGTGGGGGGAATACAACCCATATTGATTTTTTTCCTCTTTTCCCCTGCTTCAGGTATGGCCTCACAAGTCTTGGTCTATCCACCATATGTTTATCAAACTCAGTCAAGTGCCTTTTGTAGTGTGAAGAAACTCAAAGTGGAGCCAAGTAGTTGTGTGTACCACGAAAGAACCTACCCACAGATCTACGTGAATGGTAAAAATTTTGGAATCGCTCAGCCTCCCAGCAGGGTTGGTACTTTTTTGCAGGCTACAAATCTTTTTGATGGACCTCGAAAAGATACTTTTTTTTTGCAGACCAGTGCTGTGGCTTTAAAAAATATTGCAGGTGCTACAAAGATACTAGCAGTGCAGGCACAGCAACCTCAAGTGGAAGCACCTTGGCCTGAAACACAGGAAAGTCTAAACGTCTTGGACCGACCCCAGCGATGTGGACTGAAGCGTAAGAGTGAAGACTTGGAGAATCAGAGTGACGCAATGCAGATTGTTGATGAACTGCCTATATTGCCTGCAATGTTGCAAACAAACTTGGGAAATCCAGTGACGGTTGTGACAACGACTGCAACTTCAAAACCAAGTGGTACCAGTGGTGATGGAGATTACCAGTTAGTGCATCATGAGGTCTTATGCTCTGTGAAAAGTACTTATGAGGTTCTTGATTTCCTTGGGCGAGGGACTTTTGGACAAGTGGTAAAGTGCTGGAAAAGAGAGACAAATGAAATAGTGGCAATCAAAATTCTAAAGAACCATCCATCTTATGCACGCCAAGGACAAATAGAAGTGAGCATATTAGCAAGACTAAGTACAGAGAATGCTGATGAGTTTAATTTTGTGAGAGCTTATGAGTGTTTTCAGCATCGGAACCATACTTGCTTAGTTTTTGAGATGTTGGAACAGAATTTGTATGACTTTCTGAAACAAAACAAATTTAGCCCTCTTCAGCTAAAAGTAATACGGCCTATTCTGCAACAGGTGGCCACTGCACTGAAAAAACTAAAAAGTCTTGGTTTAATACACGCTGACCTCAAACCAGAAAATATTATGTTAGTGGATCCAGTCCGACAGCCTTACAGAGTTAAGGTGATTGACTTTGGGTCTGCTAGCCATGTATCGAAGACTGTCTGTTCAACGTATTTGCAGTCTAGGTACTACAGGTATGTGTCTTCCTATTCTTATTTGTAGTTTATGATTGTTCCTTTTGTGTTTTTTTTACTTTCTTGCAATGTTTATATATACTGTGTGCCTGCTGTATATGCAGGGGTTCCATTCCAAGAACCTTTGTGTAAAACAAAAATGCAAGTGTTGCATCCCCTGTGGCATTTCATGCGACTTTGTATTCATGCCACAGAGGTGGTGCCAGAAGAAGGTGCACTGTAATTAAATTATTTGTTAAGCACCTAAACTCAGGTAAGTCTCTATAGGAATTATATTTAAAATGTTTCCTGAAGTTTTTTTATCTATGATGCAGAACATTACTGTTTTCTGATTCTGCAAACAAGACTGGGTAATAATCAGGTGTGATACTGGAACAGTGAGGGACTGCTGTTCTGAAGGGCAGTTTGCTTATATATTCTAATATAGATAGGCAACATGGTGCCCATAGGCACTATTAGACCTGTTAGTAACTCCCCTTATGCCATGTCATGCCTTGCTGATTGCAGTGATTTATTCCAGTTTACAGTGTTTTAAAGTTTAATAAAATATTAAGGGGTGGTAGCCATGAGTGCTTTAGAATGAAGCACTTTCTTTCACTGGTTTCTTTACTCTCAAATATTCTTATGGAGTGAAGATAATGGATAACTGGAGGCCAGGACTTCTTTTTGAAATGTTCCCAGCTGCATGAAAAGCAAAGGAAAAAGGAAAAAAAAAAGGTGGTGATAGATCCTTTGATTATTTGGATAGAGCAGTTGGACAGAAGCTGGGGTGACCTGATCCAAAGGAAGAATAAAGTAGGAAGACATGTGGAGACCAATGGAAAGAGTTAAGGAGGCCTGTGAAACAACTCAAAGGGCAGGAAAAATGAGAATTCAGTTTGTGTTTGTGCTTGGCTTTTGGGTGTGAGGTTTATGTAACCTGTGTGTGTGAGAGAGAGAGAGAGAGAGAGAATTGATTCTTAAAGAGGAAAATAAGTAAAGGATGTGCAGGTTATGTGTTTGGTTTGTGTTGTGAGTAAGGAATAAAACTACTGGGTTAAAAGTAATATGTTTGTGTTTTGGGGTTCGTTCATCACTTCTGTTGTGTATTCAGGCCTTTAGAAAGTTTCAGTTTTGCTTTATTGTAAAACTTGTTTCTGCTGAAGGAGAACACTGTGGGTTTAGAGGAGTGGATTTGAGTTCTGATTCTCAATGTAAGTGTTGTATTTATCCCTTTAGGCTCAAGGTCCTTGTATTTTGGCATTGCTAGTTTGCCTTGCTGGGAAATGAGTATTTTGTGATTGGCTACACCCACCATTGCATCTGTTTGGCATCCAGTCTGTGCTGGCACATAACACTCTTGTCAGAATTCCAAATGTGTCCACCAGCAAGATCGGCAGCTCCTAACAGTTTCTTTCACTAGGAAATGTTCATAATCAAATATATTTTATAATAGTTCTTTGCCCATTCTAGATACAGGCATCTTCTGTTTATTTGACAGGTTAGGCACTAGACCGCTGGTGAAAACTGGGCATTATTAAAATGTAGAACTGAGTCTTTAAGATGGATGGGGTGGCAACAAGGCTGCTATAAGCATGAAAAACTGGCACACATGGCTAGAACACATGGGAGGGGGGAAGAGGAGGAGTGAGAAACAGATGTGGGGGGACAAGTGGGGTAAGAAAAGAAAACACTTCCAAATGAAGTATACCTGCAAGAAACTCGCAACAATTACCTACTCCTTTTTCTGTGAGTATATTTCTGACTGGGTGAGGTTTTGAGAAGGGCATGATGGACAGAGTGGAGGAGAGATGCAGTTCTGCTTATTGTCAGAGGAATGATGGAAAAGTGGGGGACACCTGTAGTCCAAATAAAATGGACAGCAAAATATGAGATGTGAATGGCAGCTTGTGGTGCATCTTGTCTGCTTTTCTTACGTACCAGCCAGAACATAAGATACACTCAAGTGAGCAATGTGAATATTGATATTCTTCATCTTCAGATGGATTCTTGCTGAATTAGAAGGGTGCTGTGGTGGGACTCTATAATGAGAATTTTTCTTTGCAAGCACTTGCCTGCTGAGGATTTGCTACATGTGAAATGTTAGTGTCTAATATTTTTGGTTGAGCAAGAAAAAGTGTCGCAGCTGATTTTAGAACAACTTCCAAGAAGAATGGATAATGATAAATTGATGATAGTAAAGATAAATTTGTTGTACTGAACAGCAAGGTTTGCTTCTGTCATTCTAAAATATAAGTTACAGACTAAATTTTCTGTGGACCAGTTATGTTACTCTTGAGTTTCCTCTTACTAGATAATCAGTTAATCATTAGTTATCTAAGTTAATAATTTTGGATGTATTTTTTAGGTCTCATATCCTTTATTGTTTTAATAACTCTATCATACTGTATGTGGATTTAATCTTATCACAGACGTTGTAATATGTTTAATCACATTGTAATACTTTTTTGCAGTTTGCTCTGATTTTGTGTTAAAGAAATACAATTGTTGTTGATCCATTGCATGTGAGAAAATGGTAATTCTCAGCTATTCTCAGAAAAATGTGTGCATATTAACCAACTTGATATCACACCAATCTATCGCTAAATTCTAAGCTGAGTAACATGCAATATCAAAATTATTTTTCTACTAATTAATCCCCATTCCTAGCCCAAAATGTGCACACAGATAAAAGCATTTTGAATACCACTTTACCAAAGCAGTAATTGCTCCAGAGTTAACTATTACAACTAGCGTGCCTGTCTTTTGAGTACAACATTAAAAAAACTGCAGGCAGAATACAGTCAGATGGAAAAAGCAGTACAAGATGAGTACTCCTAGATTATTCTTCATATCACACCTGAAGCAAGGCCAAAACAAAACACCCTTGCTGGCTAGATTCAAACCAGCATCCACTTGCTCCATCAAATACACATTTCCTGCAGGCATGAGCCTATGTTTCAAACCTGATTGTGATCCATTTCCTCTCATGTATGTGCATATGCCTTCAAGTCACCTGTTGGCTTATGGTGGTGACCCCATTAATTTCATAGGGTGTTCTTAGGCAAAGAATACTCATTAGGTGATTTTACCAGCACCTTCTTCTGAAACATAGACTACAGTATTTGGTATTCACTGGCCACTTAAGTATTAACCAGGGCTGACCTTTCTTAACTTCCAAGATCAGATACAGTCTGGTGCATTTAGGGTATTTAAGCATTTCCCCCCCCCATAAGATGTCTCAAATAAAGATTATATTCAGTTCTGCTCTTTAGTAACTATTATGTAAATGTATTGGAGTTTACTGAAAGTACTGATGTATGCATTATTTACTATAAGTATTTAGGAATTAAAATTTCTTTGGTCTAAGTTTATATGCTGGCTAAAGCTTGTGAGTTTGCTGAAAGAAAGTAAGTTATATGGAAATAGTTTATTAACTATTGCAATTGTTAATATAGATAATGTGAAGGTGTCCTGATTCAGTTTTCAAAATAAATTGATCTACTTCTTAAGAGTATAGGCTAGTTATGGATGCTACTTTGAATTCTTTACAGGAAAGCAGGATGCAGTCAAAGGAAAAAAGGGAGAAACAGAAGGAAAAGAAAGATAGTGAGGTTGTGGGCCCTGGACTAAATCTAACAGAGTATGAACAGCTGAAGTAAAAGCTCTCTATTCTGTATATAGAGGCATATATATCCTTTCTATATATAGAAACATCTTGGTAATTAGTAATGTAGTAGAGGCAGGAATACAGGGAAGCAAAACCTTGGCCCTTTTCTGAGTTGAAGCTCTGTCAGACCACAGAGATAACTGGGGAACTCTCCTTGCTTTGGCAAGTGAAGGAAGTTATAGTGAAGCAGCAGTTTTTACTGTAGTTTATGATAGATTAGCATAGAGGAAGTCAAAAATGGGGAAAAAGGTAATTATGTGGAGGTTGATGCTTTCCATTTCTTTAGTTTCTTACTCCAGCAGTATTAATGGTAACATATTTTTGTGTTCTAATTTCTATTTGACACTGAAAGGTTGCATTTTGGCTGGTTGAACTGTTCACTGAAGATCCATGTGTTTTGTAAATCAGACATACTGAATTAGAAGTAATTGCTACTGAACTCATTCTCAGGATTGTAGGCATAACCCTGTATTGTTAATTTTATTAGTAGTTTGCTTTTGCATGTCACTGTTTTGTGTTGGAATTTTTGACTTGCATATTAAACATAAATACTAGAAAAGGAAGATGTACAATAAAATATAATCAATATAACATATCTGTTTGTTGTCTGGGGACGTGGCTGTGGTGATGTCCTGATGAACTCTTACATTTCCAGATCTGATAAGTAAGTAAAATATTTCTGTTCCTTTCAATATCTGAAGATCTTAGTAATGAGGACGATAGGTAAACAATTTTAAACTAATAGGAAGAAATAAAATTAAAATAAATTAAAGCAGTTGAACAGAATCAAAATAAAATTCAGAATCCAGTAGTCTAAAACCCAAACTTGATTATTAAGAATCCAAAGCTCAGATAAAATTTTAACTGGACATCAACACAAAGCCAATTTTGGTGCCATTCAAGCCTCCAGGGGCAGGACATTTTACAACCAAGAATGGCCAAGAGGTCAGTCTCTCTCTCCGCCCCCCTCCCCGTGTTTCTACATGTCTACTGCTCACTTGCCAGATCTTAATGACTGGGAAGATGCATATAGAAAGAGATGTTCCCTTCAAGTGTCAAGATCTCAAGCAGATACTAGTGTATTTACCGCTATGCTTCTGTTGGTAATGTTCAAATGTTTGGATATTTTGGAGGAAGGAACTGGCAAAACTACCTTTGGGTATTTCTTGCCTAGGAAAACTCAATGAAATCAATGGGGTCTCCATACGTAGACAGATGACCTGACGGCATACACACAAACACAAGCTCTCAAGTCCCCTGACTCATTTTCTGATTGAGTGTTTCTGGGAATAGGGAGCATGCTGTTTTGACTGGTTAATTTTCACTTAGCCATAAGATACAAGGTAGAAAGCAACAACTGGAACTCTCTCTTGCTCTTGTGACGACTGTATTTGCCAGTGTATGAGATGCACCGGCATATAAGACGTACCCAATTTTTCCAGGGGTATTTTTTCGGGAAAATTTTTTTTAGTACTCTGATGAGGCAAAATGCGCAGGAAAGGAGAGGGAAAGTAAGGAGTGCTGTACCAGGCTTTCCCCACCTCCTCCCTTCCTGTTTTGCTTCAGCAAGGAGAACTCCCAGCTGAGTCAAAATGCAGAGAAGAGGAGAGGAGGGGAATAAAAAGAGTGCTGCACCAGGCTTCCTGCACTTCCCCCCTTCCTGTTTTGCTTCAGCAGGGAGAACTCCCAGCAGAGTCAAAATGCACAGGACAGGAGGGGAAGGTAACAAATGCTATAGTAGGGTTCTCCTACCTCTTCCCTTCATATTCTTCCAGCAGCAAGAACTCTTTTTGCTCCCCCTCCCTTCCCTATGCATCTAGTGTTACCCATATTTGTTTGTGAATAAGACACACCCCATTTTCAGAGGGCATTTTTTAGGAAAAAAAGTGCATCTTATATGCCAGCAAATATGGTACTCTGATAACTAGGAATTTAGTTGTTTCTATATCTCTGAGTACAATATATAGTATTAATTCATTTTACCATATGCAAAGGAGTGTACTTGAAAACAGAGGGAGTTTTTGAACTCAGATAACTGTTGAAGGTAGAACAGGAGATACTCCAGTTATCTCCCTTCACACTTGTTGTCAGAGAAATGCTTCCAGAAGCTAATATGCATGAAATTTATAGCCAGCAAAGGGATATAATAGAACTTTTACTATACTTTAGGTGCATTATTTGTAGTCCTTCTTTGTCTTGTGATAACACATACAAAATACCTATGGTGTATGAGTGGTATAGACTACAAACAATATAGTTTCAATTTTTTAAATATTTGAAACCAGAGGATTGTAAGCCCCCCCCTTTTCCAAATTGGAAAAAAAAATTCAAATTCCCAGGTACAGTAATAGTAATCAAAAATAAGAACTGTATTTTTGAACTGCAGCCCTTTAGCCTTGCTTATAGAAAACAGTATAGTTGGCTGTTCATATTCATGGGTTTAACTTTCATGGATTTGATTACTTCAGGGTTTCTCCAATCCTTGCCACCCCCACCAAAAGCACTTCTTTTTTGGGGGAACCTTCCTTCTTGGCTGCACCAATCAGGCATGCGGCCCTTTAAAAACCCACCCCTGCTCCTGTTCCTCCACTAGCTGCTGGCCAGCTAAAGACAACACACACCCCAATTTCTCAGCGCCACAGACTTTCTCCTGATGCCCCCCACATGCTCAGAGGAGGAGATGTACAAGGCAATAGAAGAAGGACACCATGCTAACCCATCTCTTTTCCCTCTCCTTTCGCTGATCTGGTTTGGATCCTGAGTGCCCATTCTGCCCATCATGCTTTGACTTCCTTCACACAGACACACTCACAGTTTTTGATATATGCTATTTTCCCACTTTTGTGGTGGTCCTGTGCCCCTGACCCCAGCAAATGTGAAGGTCCAATTGTACTGTTTACTACAACTTTTAATTGTTCATTCACAGTGCCTGGCTGGAGACTAGGCTTTTCCAATCCTGAGTTTGACCAAAGATGACATGCTGTACAAATGGTTGATTACTTACATTAATAATTAAATCTTTCTGTTCTGTAGTAAAAGCTGTATTTGGAAGATAAGTTTTTCCTGCCTTTTGCATTAAACATGTTTTAGGAATTTAGTGAGAATTTGTGGTTAGTTTGAGCTGAGAATGTTTCCAAGATAAAGTTCAACAAAGATGTTAATCATAATCATTGTCAGATGAAGCAAGTATTTTTATTTATCTATATTGCAACCTTCATTTATATTTTAGAACTAAAATAAATTTAGAGATGTGGCATGCTCTTTATAATATTGCAAATGATAAACTGCTGCTTTATATGTTTTTCCACCTTGTCACATGCTTCTGTAATTTAGCTATTTTGTCTGAGTGAATATTTTCCACATTTCTTGACATAGCTGTTATTCAGGAGCTATAGTGAAACAGTGTGATTGAATTTTTGTCTTATTTTGTTAAAATATTTATATCCTGCCCTGCATTAAAAGATCTGAGGGCAGTGTACAATAAATCAGTTTATGCAGTTTAAAATATTTTACAATGTTAAAACAGTAAAAGACAGTTTAAATAGTCTAAACTGTATTAAACAGTGTGACAGTTTAGAACAAGTTAAACAGTGTAAAACCATGTTTGAGAGGTGAAAAGTATTGTTTAGTTCCAACAAGGATGATCTACTCATTGATGAAAGAAGCAGTGCATGGGAACAAGAACAAGATCCCTCTGTAAACAACTTGAGCTGGAATGTGGCCTCAGATGTTATTCTATCACTTTGAACTGTGCATCACTGAAATGTTGTGGGGGATATCTTAAAATAGGCAGGAGGTGGTGTCCAGAAGCAGTTGACTACTATAGATGGTGAGGCTGCTTCACTGCTGCAGTGAAATAAGCCAGAAGTACATGCTGCTAAGTACGTTCATTTGCTCAAGGTCAGCATGCCCAAAGTCAGCTGCTACGCTTGTAAGCACAGTTACTGTCAGGAAAGAGGCTGGGGCTACTGCACAAAGAAAGACGGCTTGTTAGGATAACAGGCTGCATTTCATCTGAGAGATTCAGCCCACAAGATGTTGTGGTGTCCCCCCCCCCGCTGGGGAGTTGGTTTTGCTTTTACTTTTTTTACTTTTTTTGATACAAAGCTGAAAACATGAACTGGCTCAGCTGGCTGGTGTAGATGTAAACACTGTGAATTGTAATTGCTAAACATGCTGCTGCTTGGCAGTTGTTTTACTGTTCTAGCATTTATGCTTTCTCAAGCAGATAATTTGAACAAATACCTTTTAAACTTTTCACTTTAAAATAGAAGCCTTTCTAGAGGTTCCCCATATATTTTCACATTAATTATGATGTTGCACATTATACTTCTTGCTTTGGGATACTGAACTTTTCTGGCCACTGGTGAGAATTTACAAAAAGTTCTGAACAGGTGTGAGTTGATTTTTTTTTTTTTTGAAAACTTTACTCCCTCCTTGTCAATGTCTTACCAGTTTTTACCAAGACTTGTTCTGTCTGGATTAGCATTCTGCTGACGCAATCAGGTTTTGTAGTAGGATTCAGATAGATTTATTTCAAGTAGCATACGTTTTCTCTCTGTGAAATTTTAACTTTGCTTCCACTTGTGAGCTCACCTATTTCTTGATGCTTTGCCCAAAACAAAATATATAAAATCTTTTATTACAGTGGCTTTTAAGTTGACAAGATTGCTGTGAAGTCAAATGTGAATTTTTATACAGTATATATTGCACCCATATTTTAAGAGAGTAATCATATATTTCCTGTTCATCTGAAATGAACAGTGAATAGTACTTGACAAGGGACTGAATAGGGATTCCCTTACTCATGAGTAGCAGAGAATCAGAGTAAGAATAACTGCTTGTAGCAGATACAAGAACTCTGAATCTCCTTTGCTCTATCCCTACACAGACTTTCCTTTTCTTTCTAGTTAATGTTTTACCTCAATTATGACAGATAAATACACTTTGTCTCTTTGGTTTTGAAGCAGGGGTGAGCAATGGGCTCTTCAGTTATTGTGCTGGAATTTCCGATATTCCTCAGCATTGTGTGTACTGGCTAGGGGTTGGTGGGAGTTGCAGTTTTAACAACATCTGGAGGTCGCATTTTGCCCATCTTTGCCACAAAGCAAAGGGGAGCCTTTTTCTGTCCAAAGCCAAATTGAATTTCAGAGATGTTTTCAAGGGCTACATTGTGATTGTGGACAGGGCCAAAGGCAAAAAGGTAAGATTCCAAAATTCAGATATTTGAGATTAAGCTTTTGTCGCTAGTAATGGAACTTGGCACAGTGGTTAAATGCCAGTACTGCAAGCCACAAGGTTGTGAGTTCGATCCTGCCGGGCTCCAAGGTTGACTCAGCCTTCCATCCTTCCGCAGGTCGGTAAAATGAGTACCCAGCTTGTTGGGGACATGTATAGAAATACACGCTATTTGTAAGTTGTTCACCGCCTCGATCCATATGGAGAGGCGGGATACAAATAAATAATAATAAATAAAAATAAATAAAATTATAGAGATGCATCAGAACAGGAAAAACATATAAAAAGCTGAGGGTATTGCCATCTGGACAATCTCAGATGGCCAGTTCCTTTCCCAAGTCTGAGGTTCCCATTGGCCTTTAAAGAAAAAGTGGTCCTTTAAAGCTGATGCAGTAGGGCAAGAAGAACTACTGTAGTGTGGTGATTTGAGTATTGGACTAGGACTGTGTAGAGTATGGTTCAAATCCCTACTCAACCATAGAAGCCCACTGGGTAATCTGGGACAAGTCAGCCTCAGAAGAAGGCAAAGGCAGCCCCCCTCTGAACAAATCTTGCCAAGAAAATCCTATGACTTAGGTTCACCTTAGCACTGCCATAATTCAGCAGCCACTTGAAGGCACACAGCAATAACAGCAATGGGGCAAGGAGCAGGGAAAAGAAAATCAGTATATGGTACTGATATACTAATTTCAGCAGAGATTTCCATCCTTCTCTTTAGATGACTGAAGCAGGGAGTTGAGATTGTGCCATAAAAGAGACATGAAAATTACGTTCTTGAATAGTGATACAAGATCTTTTTTTTATATTTTTAAATTTATTTTTAATTTTTTAATTTATTTTTAATTTTTTAATAATTTATTTTTAAAGGCTTGTTACTTGGTTCACAAGTTTCTGCTAGTTTAGTTAAGAAAATATAAAGCTAAAACCATAAGAAACTGTAAAGCTAAAGTATATGAGACCTCAGAGGTCTCATATACTTCTAAATAAATTGTAATTTTTTTTTTGTTACAAAACAAAAGATCACTGTGAGTAAACTGCTAATGGACAACTTTGAAAGGTTAACCTTTTGACTAAAATATGTTATATTATTTAAATTGTTATCTGTGGAATGCATGTTAGCCAACACAGTATCAGTTTTAAAACAGGATGTTCTAGGATTCACAGAATTAAAGATTTGGTAGCCCAGCTTTTGTCTGTAGTAAAAATGTTTTTTAGCATGGAATATCAAAACATTAACAAAAAATAAAATATATTTTTAGGAAGAAACAATATAATTTTTACTTGTGGAATTAATCTTTTAATTATATTGAGAATGTCACTATGGGGACTAGATTGTATTATAGGTATTTTTTTTAAAAAAAACTTCTTAAAGCCCAAACGCTCCTGTATAACATCAGTAATGACAAGGTAAGAGAATAGGTCCTATTATTTTGTAATTGACTTCTGTAAACAGACATTGTAACTTTCTAGGTCACTGTTACTTAAGCTATAAGATAGCATTAGAATACAGTACCATAATGAATAATTGATTATGAAAAATTTCAGGTTGGTGAAATTGCAGACAAAAGCTACAACTGGAATGCTAAGAAAGGTACAAAGAAGGAGAACAAAAGTGATCAAGGCTGAACTACAAGGAGAAGAAAAAGGAGACTGAACTGCACTTCAGGTGCAGTTGTTGTGTGTCTTCAAGTTGTTTCTGACTTATGGCAACCCTACAGTGAACCTGTCATGGTTTGTTCTTGGCAAGATATGTTCAGAAGGAGTTTGCCTCTGCCTTCCTATGAGACAAATCTAACAGAGTACGATGTATCAGAATCTGTTTATATCTCTTGACCACTGGAAACGAATTGAGGTTCCATACACACCATTTTGGCATGTTGCACATTTTTGCAGAGTTCTCTTATCTTTAAATCATGTCTTCCTGATAGACAGAGTTCCTTTGAGAGATTGCTATTTGTGGATTGAAAAAAGGTTGGTCTGTCTGTTTCTATTTATAAATCTGTCTCTGCATACTTCTGTGGAGTGTCTGTTTGCAGTTCTTGTTTTGGGATTTTTGTCTTGTTTGTCCAAATGGAAAACGGTATTAGAGTTGTTTAAGGAAATCCACTGTTGCAGATTCTGACCTGACTCCTTCCTTCTGTTATAGAGTAAAGTGGAGTATAATTATCTTTCCAATTTTGCATTTTTCCAAATTTCATGATACAGTTCTCAGAGCAATTGAAAAATGTATTTTAGGATGAAATGTGTTTATAAATGAATACTTTGATGTGTGTAAATGGGTATTTTTGAGAGAATGTGTTAATGCTACAATATTACTTTTTCATGGGATGATTTAGCAAGGTAAGTCTTAGGGATCATTTGCAGTTATTAGTATGAATTATTGGCAGTTGCCTATTTGTAAGGAGTCTGGTGGGAGACATTCTTCTTCTCAAGTGTTTACCTTTGTGTGGCAGTTTGCCTGAAGAGAGGAACACATTTTGAAATTTGTTAGTTACATAACCACATATTAACACCAAAATATTCAATTATCTGAATGTTGTTTTCTAAACCATATCTTGGTAGCGTATGTTGCCAAGCAGAGAATTACCATTTATTTTGCTGATACTGACATTGGAATGCATACAATCCACCCTTATGGTGCCTGCCTGACCCCGGTCTCTGGTAGAAGCCCAAATCTTTATTTCATTCTAACATGGAAAAAGATTTAAAAGATTTATAACGATTTAAAACACCCTGTTGAGTGAGATTATTTTTTTCCCATATTTTTCGGTGATTCTTCACGTTTTAGAGGGTTTTTTTTGCTCAGCTGTTTTGTGCAAAAACCTGATAGTTTGCATTGTAAACTGTATTTTATTTCTTAAACAAACCAATGTTTTCTGTGCAAAAGTATTTTGCACAAATGATGTTTTTCTAAGAAGTCCTGGAATGTGAAAAATCTTGTTGTCATTGAAATTTCTTTTAACAAGATGTGTCCATGTTGCATTTCTAGTTCTGCTGTCGAGACTTGTTACATGTACCCAGAATCCGGTTTTTCTCCAGTTGTGGACATGCAGTCTTTAAGTGTCTGATGTCCATTCTGTAGTGACCATGAGTGACCACGAGCACTAACTTGTTCCAGTGGAGGACAGGTTGCATAGTAACAGTAGTGTTCAGAATAGTTCTCCTTTCCTCTTCCATGCAGAGGAGATCCTAGTGTAATAGTCAGTGGCTATAGCATTATACAAAGTGGGCAGGATTTTCTCTTATTATTCTTTTTTTTAAAATGTCATCACTGCTTGTATGGACAGCTTTGAAAAGTTACTGTTTTGGGTTAGAAGTCTGTGAACAACCCAGCCACCATGGTCAGTGTCATGTTCACTTGGCGGTGTTAGGGGCAGTTGTAGTCCTCGCCAAAAAAAAATAAAAAAATAAAAATCCAAGTTATTCTTGTAAGTTGCAAAGGCTTCCTGTTGTCAGGAAATAGGCAACAATACATCTAAAAATATTTTGCTTCCAGAATATTATTTATATTCTTTGACCAACCAGTAATCTGTCCATAGAAGTCTAGAGAAAGAAATTTTATTTCTTTTACTGTTTCATCTCTCCCTCAAGACCGTCTTAAGCTGCATCTAAGGAAACATCTCAAGCGAGATGCAAATCTCTAATATTGACACACCACCTTCCCCCCCTAAATGATTTTGTGCATCTATGCCTGAAAAGGGAGCCTGCAAAAACTACTGTGGTATATTTTGTGCATTTTGGTTGGCCTAATGAAAGTATCGCTGTGATGTGTATTTTAGATTTTGCTGCATCATCTTGTATGGTCAAACACCACGTTTTTTAAAAAAAATGTAGATCTTATCTCTTCTGGACATGAGTAGAATGAAGCTGGAATTCTTATTATAACTTATTCTGTGAGAAAAATATAATACGTCCAAGACAACTGATAGCCAAAAGTCCAAAACAGTGTGATATTTATTCAGTTGGTTTGTTGTACCTCTGCCTAACTGAAGAGGGAACAAATAAATGCCAAACATCTACTATATAAAAGTCAATGTTTGTCTGTGTCAGGCAGGCAAAGACCTCGTGCGATTGGCTGTGTGAGGTAAGAAGACCTCATATAATTGGCTGGCTGAGAAGACTCTGTGGAATCCTGGGGCTGGCAGTTTCAGGAGGGGCCTTTAGAATTCACAGTCAGAAAGCTCTTGGGCCTCAGGCCAGTTGCTATGGAGATGAGGCCTACCATCAATAAGGATGCCAGAAAACTTTTGGGAGGCATGTGTGAGAAAAATTAAAGTGACATACACAGCATAGTTACAAGGTCTTGTCACCTCACACAGTAGATTGTATGGGTGTGTATGCGAGGAATCTTAAAGTTGAAATTCAAAACAAAAAATGCTTCCAGAAAAACATAAAGTCATTGCACAAATTCAACAGAAAGCAAAAAAATCAAAAGCAAAGACATCAGTTTCACCAGAGAACACAGACTGAACTGAGGATTATCGGGAAAAGTTACAGGTACTGGAATAGGCCGGTTGCTATGGAGATGATGCCTAGCAGAAAGGAGGAGGACAGTGTATTCCCTCGGGAACCCAATCTCTGAATGTTGACAACTCTTAATAAAGATTGGTTTGGGTAATATGGGGAAAATTTACAAGTACAGGAATAGGCCGGTTGCTATGGGCACAAGGCCTAGCAGGAAGGAGGAGGACAGTATGCTCCCTCAGGAATCCAAACTGTGTATGTAAATAATTCTGAATACAGTTTGCAGTGGGAAATATGGAGCAAAGTTACAGGAAATGGAGAAGACAGTTTGGTGAGTTCTTTAGAGGAAAATAAAAACCCTGGGCAATGCTGGGTAAATACACTAGTTTAGAATAAAACAAAGCCGGGCTAGAGAGGGATCATGTCTGTAGTGTTATGTTTGCCCCTTTCCCTCCTTCCAGGAATCCTTCACTCTGGGCAAATGGTGTCAGGTGGCCTTTGTAGTGGGGAGGGGACAGGGGGCAATCCGCTGTTTGACAACCACAAGATATTCCAACATGCTGGAGTATTTCAGTCTTTATATGTATTTTGAGTGCAAGGACAGAGTAGAGAAAAGAATGGAATTGATTTCTGTAGCTTGTTGCTCTGTCTGTTGATAGTTTCAAAGAGAAAATAGAGTCATTTGTTAACTTATAATGGTCAGAGTCATTTGGTAATTTGGAGTTCACTGGTATTCTGAAAAGACAAATGTCTGACTTAGATTTTTTAAGAATGGTACACTGCTAGAGGAAATCAATTCAGAGAATTATATAGAGACTAGCTAACAACTGTGAGATATGCAAATAAGCTTAAATCAGGAGGACTATGCACAAGATAGCCATGGAATTCAGAAATGCAGGAGTTTCCCTCTTGGTGAGGCAGGGAAGGAACTATATAAATTCATAACAGGCCTGTGATTTCTTGGAAATCTGGTGACTGAGAGACTGGTAGATCTGGACAGCATGTTTATGGAGCTGGGAAATCTGTAAGAGACACCTTGCATGGGTCTTAATAGATATGCATTCTCTCCAGATAACTTTCCATCTATGACTGAATCCCCTGATTTTTGTCCCTGAGAGTTTCCTTCACTCTGCACTTCCAGCCTAGTTGCTAAATCCAGTTTCACAACTGCCATCCTCCCATTACGTTATCGTTTTGAAAAAAATCTTCCTTACATTATGAGACTAGACTACACTGCAGTGTTGTCATACACTCCTCTTTTTCCTCCTATCTTCCCTGAAATGGGTGAAACAACACTGTGCTGTTTTTCAAGGCTAGTCTTAATTTGCACTTTTCTCAGCTTTTCTCCATGCAATACGGTCGTCAAGAAAAGGAAAGTTAACATGAGTGGAGTTTTTATAAAATCTCAAAGTGTGGAGAATTACGAAAACCTTATGGATTGATGTAGAATATGACTATTTCATGACAGTTAAAATCTATCATAAAATAGATTTACTGTGGAATAAAATTAAATTCTAGAAGAAATTTAAGTAAAACATAAAATCTACTCCAACAAAGGAAAAGTAGGAAATGTAAAGAATTTGAAAAAAATAGCATTATGGAAATAACAGAATGAGACAAAATTGTTATTTTTATCAGGTGGTTGGGCAAAGATAAAAACTTATAATTATAAATTATAAATTTATCATGTAGTTGGGCAAAGATAAAAACATATAACTGTAAATTATATTTTTTTGTCTGATTCAAATGTTGAACCATTATACCAACCTGATAGAGAAACAGTTTCCATATGTAATCTGAATGAGATTTATTATGTATTAATATGTGTATTTGAATTTTTTTAAAAAAACTTAATTCAATTACGCTTCAGATAGAAAGGATAAAAATAACAAGTTTATATAAAATTAGTATTTAAGTTTAAGCTAAAATGTTGTACTAAAACAATTACAGAATAAAGGTGAAAAATGTCTTCTGTGATTTTATTCCCTATCTCCATTTGTCCATCTCTTGAGCTTAAGGAAACAGTTGCATGAATTTTTGGAAATCTCAGTTTCCATCCATACTACCAAAATCCCCTTTCTTGCTTTCCCAATCCCTTACTGTCTTTTCTCCTTATCCACCTCCTTTAGTTGATTTCCCATATGAATTCCAGCAAAAGTTCAGGGAGAAGTGCTTCAAAATTCAGCTTCCTAGCAGGTACTTTGTGGAGTGTCTGGCATACAAAACTGGAGGATCTCTTGGAGGCAGAGAAGACCACTCCCATTCCAAGCTGCCCTTACTATTTGTAGTGACCTAAATAAATTCTCCTTTGTACAAAATCACATAAATGAGAACTAATATAAATCAAGAAGCAGTTTTTAAAAATCCAGGAGAGCTAGACTTGGTGTAAAGAATCAGATAGGAAATGTGGAATTTGCTGGTTTGTGGTCTCTTATTTAGCTAAATGAAAATTAGGAACTTAATTTTGAAATTAAGATAATCGTGAGACTCTAATTTAAGACAGCCTATCAGGTTAAAAATAAATGCAGTTAAAGTGCCCCTTTATGTTAGAATGTGACTAATTTGATTTCTAATTTTATTTCTTTTAATTATTTCCTATCTCTGATATTTTAATGGAATTAATATGCTTCAGAAGATGGTGGAGTTCTTGAATTTTTATTGGCAGAGTAATTTTAAAATTGAGAATTTCAAGAAGAAGAATTATCAATGTGAAATAAGGCCTGACTGAGGAAGATGATGAGTTCCTGTATTTGCTGCTACCTTTTGTTTTGGGGTAGAGACACTCAGCTGTGTTTCAATTGTGGATCACTGAGCAGTTTTCTGTGAAGCAGAAATCCAGTCTGTAAAAAAGAAAATGTAAACTTGAGCCAAGAAGTTCTTTTTTCAGACAGTGGATGTTCATTCTTTCTCTTCTGTCTAATTGGATCACTTTGCTTTGGTAAATGTTGATAAATATGCTCTCTCATTGGCTTTTGATAACATCAACTTTGGACTTTCTGGATCAGCACCAAAAGTTGGGCGTTGGGAACACTGTATTTTAGTGATCCAGTTCCTGTCTTCACTGTTTCTTTTGCTACCTGTGAGGTAGGTTTCACTGAATAACACTGAATAACTATTCTTCATTTCATTGGCTTTTGAATTGTGAGGTACTATACAGTACCATCTTGTACCATGTCTTCATAAAGTCTTTGAGAGTACTCAAAAATGAAAAATATTTTCTGGAAGCTTAAGGAGCTAAATGCCATCTCTTTTCTAAATATGACTTAATGTCTGCAGAATGTGAAGAGTTGGAGGAAGTAAAGTGTGAATGTGAACATGGAAAATATGGAGTAATTAGAAGAGGAAGTGTGGAAGAGATTGATTAACAATGTTGAGCAAAGACACGCTTTCTGCTATCGAATACTGGAGTTTTGTACAGAAATGGCCGCCTGAGGCCAAACCGAGATCTGAGCAGGCATATGGAGAATGAGTCTGTTTCTTGGTTCTAAGATGGAAAGTCTGCATGTTAAATCTTGCCTAGGTTGGGACAGTAAACTGTATTACTCAAATATGATTATCTAAACTACTTTGAAAATTTTTGTTGAAAGTAGCATGGAAATAATCTAAATAAATAGTACACAGTCTATTCTACAATTTCTTTAGCAATTGAATTTAGCCCTGAATTTGCTTGCTTGCCCTGAAGGTATTTTAGTTTCTTCCTGCCTGCCTGCCTGTCTGTCTATCTTCTGTCTTTCTTTCTTTTGGTTTATTTGAGGCAAACCAAATTAAAGGTTTAACTTGCATTGCGAAACGAAATTATTTTAACAATACTATACCTGTAAACCTGAGTCCAGGACAAGTCATCACTCTTGTGGAAACAAGCTGCTGTTGCTGGATGCATTATCTGATGGTAGCACTTTCTAGCAACTGTAGTGCAGGTCCTTGTTTATTTTGAGAGCAGTTATTCTTCCTAGTAGACCAAAGTAGTTGCTCAGGCTAACTAATGCTCAACACATTTTATATACTTATGAAGAAGGGAATTTCAAGTTGACTTCAACTTATGGTGACCTGTGGATGAGAGACCTCTCAGTCATCTTGTCACCAACCAGCCTGCTCAGGTCTGCAGATTCAGGGGTGTCTTCTTTGATTGAGTCTATCCATCTTTTCCTACTGCCTTCTATGTTACCAAGCATTATTGTCCTTTCTAGTGAATCATATCTTCTCATGATATGGCCAAAGTACGACAGCTTCAGTTTAGTCGTCCTGGCTTCTTTGGGGAGATCAGGCTTGATTTGCTCTAGGACCCATTCATATGTCGTGTTAGCAGTCCAGGCTATCCGTAGAACCTTTCTCCAGCACCATATTTCAAAGGAGTTGATTTTCTTCCTATCATCTTTCTTCACTGACCAGCTTTTGCAGCCATACATAGAAACAGGAAATACAATGGCCTGGACAATCTTAACTTTAGTATTTAGTTATCTGTCTTTACACTTCAGGATATTGTTTTGTTCCTCCTAAGTCCTAGTTTTCTTCTGATTTCTTGACCGTAGTCTCCATTCTGATTAATGTTCTGATTAATGAAAAAGCCAAGGTATAGAAAATCTTCAACTATTTCAAGTCTTCATAATCTGCTTTAAGGTTATATAAATCATCTGTGGTCATTATTTGTGTTTTCTTTATGTTCACCTGTGCTTTGCACTTTCTGTCTTCAGTAATCATTGCAAGTCTTTGCTGTTTTCTGCTAGTAGTATGGTATCTTCTGCATATCTGTAACTGTTGATGTTCCTTTCTCCACATTTCATGCCTCCCTTCTCTGCGTCTAATCCTGCTATATACATGTGATATGTTCAGCATACAGGTTAAACAGATAGGGGGATAAAATGCTGTCTTGCCTGACTCCCTTGCCAATTGGAAACCATTCTGTTTCTCTGTATTCTGTCTGAACAGTAGCCGTACAGGTTACGCATCAGGACAATCAAATGTTCTCTAAGAGAGATCCAGAGGTTCTCGTTATCTGCACAATGAGAGGCATTTTTATAATCTAAGAACCACAGGCTGATTTTCTTTTGAAATTCTTTGGTGTACTCCATTATTCAATGTATGTTTGCAGTATGATCCCTAGTGCTTCTTCCTTTTCTGAATCCAGCTTGGACATCTGGCATTTCTCATTCCATATATAGTAGAAGTTTTTGTTATCAAATTTTGAGCATGACTTTGCGTGCATGGGAAATCAATGGAATGATCCTGTGATTATTGTAATCCCTGGCGGCATCTTTCTTGGGAATTGGAATGTATATTGAGTGTTTCCAATCTGAGGGAAAGGAATAACCCCTACACATTTGTACTGGATGAGCTGGAGGTGAAAGTTCTTCCTGCTCAGGTAGTGTAGAAATATAGCGTGTTGGTGGTGAAGATACTCAGCAGTGCTTGGTACTAGAACATTTGGTTTGTATGCAAGACTGACCTTTGCCATTAACATGTTTAGAGTTGAAGTGTGACAGAGTAGAGAGAAAAGAACATACCGAGATGTGTTCTCACCACTAACCTGCTGTATGTTAATGCTGGTCATTCAAGAGATCTTCTGAGCATACTAGAGACCAAAAATACTGGTGGAGGAGACACTGGTATCCTGCAAACGTAACTTGCAAACTGGGAGCCAACCTCAGATGCCATCCTTTGTTTTGCTGGCTGTGTATCACAGTTTTAGTAGTGTACTTGCATTGCTGTTAACCCAGGCTTGTACATCTACTCCAGACTGGTTTAAGATCCAGACTAGATTTGACACCTGTTTAACTCTATTGTAATCTTAGATCAATCTTGTAATTATGCTCCAAAATCTACTGGACATCAAAATGCTTTACTAGTCTGCTTATTAAATGGGGTTGGCAAGAGGACCAGGAGAGTATTCCATTTCTCTTTCATTAGCCCCTCTTGTGAACAAAAAGCAGACCAGAAATATTCTGAAAGCTAGAAATGGAGCAAAAAGTACTTTCTGCTTATTCTGCACCAGCCACATGATTGACATGCCCAACCATCTCAGTTCACTCCCTTTTAGACGAAGGTGCCAGAATTCCACACATCATTCGTAGAGTGTGCCTTCATGCAGCTCCAGAAGTTTGTTCTTTATGGGAGAAAGCCATTCACAATGGGAAGAATAAAGATGCATACACAAATTTGGAATCTGCTGTTTGGAAATCAGGGAACTGTAACTGAAATCTATTTGCTGATCCCCCACTGTAGTAGACCTATGATTCAATGGGATTTTTATAATTGTTTACCATTCAGCAGTTGATTCAATTGATCAGCTATGTTTTGGTCTATTAATTGGATTTAGGCCTGTTTACTTAATCCTTCCTAGTTTATTAACCCCTTCTGGTCAAACATAGTAGTTCCCAACAATCATGGTTAGAATCCTTCCGTTGCAAAAGAGCAGATAATTTAGGAAGAGCCTTCAATCAGTCCTCTTGATTTCTGTTAATTTCCTTTTCCTGACTTCATAAGATTGAAGTTTTGATGTTAATAATATTCAGAGTAGCAGGGGTGGATGGAATGCAGTTGTGTAGAGCTTTTCCAAATTTTTCTCCAAAAAAGCTTCCACAGACATTGTTGTTTTTGAATTGTGATGAGCAGATTTCATTCATGACTATTTAAATCTCTTCTCTGGATGAAATCTGTGGTATGTAAGGTGTCACTGCTTTTGCTGAGGCTTAACCATTCTTAATTATTGCTGGTTTGTGGTTATAGACTCTATAGTTGTATGTTATGTCCTTTAAAATGGTTGGTTTTAAACAGTTGGATTTCATTTAATTAGCTAGACCTGAGTCATGTGTCTCTTGAATATTCGTTGGAGCAGGTTTTAAACTGCAGTGGCAGAGCAATTTCATGATAAGCTGTTCTACTAGGCATGCATACTGAACAGAGAAAACAGCCTGATAGGGTTGTTCTGGAAATGATGACTTGACAGTATCTCATAGCAGTGGAATTCAGCTATCAATAGTGTGCTAATCCAGCTAAGTGAAGAGCATTTCCTAGGGAAATACAGTAGTCATGTGGACAAAAATCATTGCTTGTAAAAATGACACTCAAACATGTAAACATCATTTATTGTATCAAAAATGCTTAAACAGAAGCATGCATCAACAGCAAAACATTATAAATCTTATTGCCTATGTAAAGCAAGTACTTGTGGAAGAATTTTGGGAACACTTGGGTTCATAAACTTTACATAACTTTGGGTAATAACATAACTGGAGGGGGGATATATATATATATATATATATATATATATATATATATGTATATGTATATATATATATGTGTATATATATATATATATTATATATATATATATGTGTGTATATATATATATATATATATATATGGCGTAGTTCTGTGGCAGTGTATGTGCTTTGTAGGCAGATGTCTTTTCCTCCCCCAGTAGAAAGGATCTCTGTAGTAGACTGGAAAAGACATGTTACCATTTGGAATATGAGAAGTGGCGTGATTCAGTCTAAGGCAGCTCCATATGTTGAGATCATATGAGATGTCTTTGCAGACGTTAACAGGAATGTTATCCTCTTTCACTTAGTGCTCAAAACAGATTATATTATCTGTGTGTAGATCTTATCTGTAAGGCAGAACAGCCTGTTGAACGAAGTGGCAGTTTCCTTTTGGGTCAAAATAACTGCAGCACAGTCTCTTAGTCTTATATGTCTACTGTCACCAGCTTTGTCTTCTATGGCTTGGGAACAGTAAGATGGTGGAGGGGAATATGCAGAGGTGGCAGCAGCACTTGTCTCCTGGTACACATCTATGTAACTAACATGCACTATTGTACATGCTTGCCATACTCTCAGCAGCTGCAGTGAACCAGTCCTTTATTTGCTGCTTTCTTTGTCAGCATCCCACTGCAGTTCTTTCTCCCTCCCATGTCATTCATGAGGACCCTTCAACACTCTAGAAGGTGTTTTAAGAGCACATTTGGACTGGACTGAGGGAGGAGAACAGCTCATAAAAAACCTCCTGCTGATTCTCTTTTCGCCTTGCTCTTTAGGACCCAATGAGTACTTATAAAAATGTATATTTCTACCATTCTCTGCCTGTACAAGGCAGCAAACAACAGGTTATAAAAACAAATAAAACAATAGATACAATAATGCAGTTGAGTATCCCTCATCTCACATGCTTGAGACCAGAAGTGTTTTGTATTTCAATTTTTTTTTTGATTTTGGAATACGTGTATTTGCATAAACATAAAATACGATACTGTAGAGGAGATCTCTGGGGAGTCCACAAATGAACAAGCAAAAGAACGTGCAAGAAGTGGGTGGCTGACAAGCTCTCTGGAGATTTACTGAATGCAGGTATCAGCTCTCTTGTATCTTCAGTCTCTCCGATCCTCAGTCTCTCTAGCCTTGCATCTCATATACAACACAAGTAGTGTACAAATGAGACACAAGGCTGGATCTGTGAAAAGAAAGGAGACGTGGATTTGCACTGAATACTATGCTTGGATTCCCACCGTTTCACAGATCCTTGCACTCTCTCCAGCCTCATGTCTTGTTCATTTGCTGTTTGTGTTGTATATGAGACATAAGGCTGGAGAGAGTTTGGGGATCTGAGGGGGGACTGAGCAGAAGTGCCACAGCTGCCACCCTAAAGGTGGATGTGGGTGGCTGGTGGCAAAAAGTTTCTGTTTTTGGAGGTTTTTGGATTTCCATATTAGGGATGCTCAATCTGTAGTAATAATGATATAGGGTGAGCCTCCCTTATCCGAAATGCTTCAGACTGGAAGTATTCTGTATTTTGGATTTTTTTTTTGGAATATTTGCATATATATAATGAAATTATCTTGGAGATGAGACCTAAGTCTAAACACAAAATTCATTTGTTTCATATACACTTTAATTTGAAAATTTAAGTTGCTGTAAATTATACATAATTATATATTGTATATATACTTTTGTATAATGGTTGTAAATTATAGACTATTCTTTCAATGAAGGGTCTACTCTTTTGCCAGTTCTTCCCCTCTTGCCGTCTTCTTGTAGGGAATATAAGGGAATTATGGAGGTGAACTTGGAGCCACACGTGTACTGTTTGCAAAATCTCTCAGTTGGTTTGGCGCCTTTTTTTCCTTCTCAGCTCACTTTGGATAGAGGCTTGCTTGGGACCACGTGCATGCTGGTTGCGAAGTCTCTCAGTTGGCTTGGTGCTGTCAGCTTACTTTGGACTGTGCACTACTCTTAAGCAAACGTCCATAATTCTCTACAGGAAGTAGAATGGATTCTATTTTCAAAACTTCTGGGTTTTGAAGGTTTTGGATTTCTGGTTAAGGAAAGCTTGACCTGTAGTAGTGATAGTAAGAGTAAGAACAAGATGACAACAATAATGATGATATAATTATAATTATTATTTTATTTTATTTATTATTTTTATTCAGAGAAGCTGTACTGATTTGTCACCTGAACTGATTGGCAAATTCCTAGGTATGACACCTGTTTTTAATTTGGTGGATCTTATGAACTGCTGTATACTTGCATATCAAGAAAGGTTCTAAGTTAGATATAAAGGAGAGTGATCTGAGCTAGTAGAAGCAATGAACTTTAGTTGTATTGTACTTCTGGCATGTTTATGGTGCTTTGAAAGTGCAACTCTGAAAAGAAATCCCTGTAGGTTCCAATGTGGAACCTTGTTGTCTGTCTGTTAAACTGAGTTATAGTTTAGGATGGGTGAGACAGTATTCTGGAGAGCAGGAGTTCATCAAATGCTGGAGATAATAGTCCAAATTTTATAGGGAGAACTGGGGAGACAGTACAGGAACCCAACAGTGGGAAGGAACAATACTTAAATAAGCAACTGGGGAGACTGACCCATGGTCTCAGATGCCTGTACACAAATGCACACAACATGAGAAATAAACAGGATGAACTTGAACTCATAGCACAGCAAAGTAAATGTGATATGATAGTTATCACTGAAATCTGGTGGGATGAGTCTCATGATTAGAATGTAGCAATATAGGGCTATAACCTATTTTCAGAGAAACAGACCAAACAGGAGAAGAGGAGGAGTAACACTACATATCAGGAATAATTACAGCTGTGAAGAGATCCATGACTTGAATCCGGGAAGCCAGGTTGAGAGCAGTTGGGAAGAAATTAAAGTGGAGAGAAGCAACAATGATGTTATTGTGGGGGTTTACTACAGACCACCAAGCCAGACTGAGGACTTGGATGATGCCTTCCTGGAACAGATGACCAAATTCAAAGGAGAGATGTAGTGGTAATGGGAGATTTCAGCTATCCTAGTATTTGTTGGAAGTCAAACTCTGCTAAGTGTATCAGGTCCAACAAATTTCTCACTTGCCTTGCAGGCAGTTTCATTGTCCAGAAGGTAGAAGAGGGAACAAGGAGATCAGCTGTTTTAGATTTGATCCTAGCCAACAATGATGACCTAGATGGGGTCGTGATGGCGGCGGCGGCAGGATCCATACATGGAAGTGACCATATTCTTGAGATTGTTATACAGTGGAAAGGGGAAGCCAAGCATAGTCAGACACACATTCTAGACTTCAAGAAAACTGATTTCAGTAAACTTAGAGAAATAATGGGAGTGATTCCATGGTCAGGAATATTAAAAGAGAAGGAGTTTATGATGGGTAGGAGTTTCTTAAAGCTGAGATATTGAAGGCAGAATGTCAAGCAATTCCAATGAGGAGGAAGAATGAGAGGCGTCTAAATAATCCATGATGGATGTCTAAAGAACTTTAAACTGAGTTAAGATTTAAAAGAGACATGTACAAGAAATGGAAAAAGGGGGAAATCATCAAAGAGAAATTCAGACAAATAGCAAGTGTAGAAAGAAAGTCAGAAAAGCTAAAGTGCAGAATGAGCTCAGGCGTGCTACAGAGGTTAAAAACAATAAGAAGGGCTTTTTTGGTTATGTCCATGGCAAAAGGAAGAACAAGGGAATGGTAGGGTTTCTGCATGGAGAAGATGGAGAAGTGGTAACAGAGGACAGAGAAAAGGCAGAACAATCCAGTGTTGTCTTTGTCTTGGTCTTCTCCCAAAAGGAGAACAGTGTTCTACCTGGGGAAAATGGAGCAGATTGTCAGGGGCATGGGCCCGGCTGGGCCTGTTGCTGCCCCTGAGGCCGCCGCTGAAGCGGCGGCGGACGCGGCGGTGGCCGCCGGGGCCTGCGCGGAGGCCGCCGGGGCCTGCGCGGAGGCCGCCGGGGCCTGTGCGGAGGCCGCTGCGGCTGAGGGGCCTTTCCTGGAGGCCGCCGCGGCCGTCGGCTCGGGCCTGGCGGCCGTGGGAGAGGCTGCCGAGTCTGGAGCCACTTACCTAGAGGCTGCAGGCTCAAGTCCCTCGTCGTCGGCCGGTTTGCTGGGGTGGGCGGGTCCCGGGCCTGCTCCTGGGGCTCTGCCCACCCGCAGCCCCGATCCGCGGGAGGCCTGGGAATCTGCCTGCGGTCCCGATCTGGAGGAGGCTGATGCCTCCGCCTTGCCTCCTCCTTTCCAGCAGCGGCGGCAGGCCAAGGAGGCCGTCCGCCGGTCCCGGCGCCTGCTGGAGAGGAGGCGACGGGCAGAGAGCTTGCAGCTGTGAGGCACAGCACAGCTGCGAGCCCTCAGCCACATGGCCATGCCGGATTGGCCGACGCCTGGCTTGGAGGGCTATTTGAGGCAGGCGCCGGGCTGGGGAAGGCACGGAGCAACAACTGTCGGTCAACTGTGGTCCTGCTGTCCGTGCCTTGTTCCTGCCGGCGCCTGAGACCAGTCCTCCTGTTCGCCTTGGTGAAGTAACCTGCCTTATGTACTTTAACAGCCTGTGTTTATTTCTGTTAGGACTGAGTTTAAGCCCTGCCTGCATTAAGGACTATTTCTGTTAAGACTGTGTAGAAGCCTGCTTGCTTTGTACTTTTGAGTTTTGACTGCATTAAAACCCTTCACCTCTAACCTGCTCCCTTGCCGCTGCCTGACCCCCACCTGGCACTGACACAGATAATGCAATAGGGGAAATGCAGGCTAGTATAGGGAAAGAGGCAGTATAGGAATATGAGGCTACTCTAAATGAATTCAGGTCTGCAGGGCTAGATGAACTACATCCAAGGGTGTAAAAAGAACTGGTAAAAGTAATCTTAGAACCGGTGGCAATAATCTTTGAGAATTCCTGGAGAACAGGAGAAGTCCCAGCAGACTATAGAAGAGCAAGTATTGTCCCCGTCTTCAAAAAGGGAGAAAAAAGAGGAGCCAAACAATTACCACCCAGCCTGACATCAATGCTGGGAAACATTCTAGAGCAGATTATTAAACAAATTATAAGCATTTAGAAAGGAATGTTGTGATCATTAAAAGTCAGCACCAGTTTCTCAAAAACAAGTCATGCTAGACTAATTCCCCCCCCCCACATACGCACACACACATTTGATAGAGTTAGTATCTTGGTAGATGAAAGTAGTACTGTGGACATAGCAGATCTTGGCTTCAATAAGGCCTTTGACAAGGTCTCTCATTATATTCTTGCAAACAAGCTAATAAAATGTGGGCTAGATAACGCTAGTGGTAGGTGGGTTTGTAATTGGTTAACCAACCAAACTCAAAGGGTGCTCACCAATGGCTCCTCTTCATCGTGGAGAGAAATGGCTAGTGGGGTGCCACAAGGCTCTGTTCTGGGCCCAGTGCAATTCCACATGTTTATCAGTGATTTGGCTGAGAGAATAGAGAGCATTCTTATCAAATTTACAGATGGCACCAAATCAGGAAGGGTAACTAACATCCCAGAGGCCAGGATCAGAATTCAAAATGACTGTAACTGACTAGAGAGTTGGGCCAAAGTTAATAAAATGAATTTCAATAGGGAGAAGTGTAAGCTACTACACTTGAGTGGGGGGGGGCACAAATATAAGATGGGTGACACCTGGCTTGACCACAGTACATGAAAAAGGGATCTAGGAGTCTTAGTTGACCACAAGCTGAACATGAGTCAGCAGTTTGCCGTGGCAGCTAAAAAAAGCCAATGTGATTCTGGGCCGCACCTGTAAGAGTATAGCATCTAGGTTGAGGGAAGTGATAATGTTGTTCTAGTATTCTGTTCTTCTTTGGTCAGACCCACCTGGGCACCAAAGTTCAGGAAGGATATTGACAAGCTGGAATGTTTCCAGAGGAGGGTGACCAAAATGTTCAAAGGCCTGGAAACCATGTCCTGTGAGGAATGACTCAGGGAGCTGGGTATGTTGAGCTTGGAGAAGAATAAGTTAAGAGGTGACATGATAGCTGTTTAAACATTTAAATATTTAAAGGAATGTCATATGGAGCATGGAGCACATCTGTTTTCTGCTGCTTCAGAGATGAGGACACAGAGAAATTGTTTCAAACTTCAGGAAAAGAGATTCCATCTAAACATTAGGAAGAACTTCCTGATGGTAACAGTAGTTCAGTCGTGGAGTGTGGTGGAATCTCCTTCTTTCAAGGTTTTTAAACAGAAGCTGGATAGCCATCTGTCAGGAATGCTCTGATAGTGTATTCCTCCATGGCAAGCAGCTGAACTTGATGGCTTTTGTGGTCTCTTCCAGCTCTATGATTCCCTGATTCTATTATAAATGTAAGATCATACTGGCATATTAATCACAATTAAAGAGTATCTCCTATTAACGGCAGTTTGCCATAGGCTCCCATTAATTTTTGGAAGTGGGACAGACAGATCATCGAAGTAGCAGCTGTGGGGAAGAGGTGATGGGCACTTCAGTTCAGTTGCCTCCCACCTGTGGTTCTGCCCTTTTAAAACATTCCATTCAATTTTCACAGCTGCTAATTGGTGACACCTGTGAGCAAAATATGACAAATGACTAAAGTGAGAGATGTATGTTGATTTACATTATGATTAACAAATTATCATGTTTTAGGACATTGTTTCCTTTAAAGATTTCATCTCATTGTGTAAATTGCGCAGACATGTAGTATGAACTAGGAGGAAGCATTGAATTCTGCAGTGAAAATTAATTACTAGTTTGTCAGAAAGTATGAAGCATGACTTGCTTGCTGGCATTAGATGCAGACAGGGGTCTCCATATTTTTGGCTGGCCTCCATAACAAACCAGTATTTGTGCTTGCCAAACCCACAGTCCTACTCAAGGTCTAGAATCTTGTGCCTGTACTCATAACGATGCTTGACGAACCACTTATGACTGAAGCACAGTGCAAAGTCAGGGGCGACTGGCTTAGTTCAGGCAGACAACTGATAGCTTACTTCTGCCAGATTGCATTGCTAAGATACTAACATGACCTCAAAGCAAAGCACAATGCAAGAAGAGCCACAGTGTATTCTTGTGTGTGCCTTCAAGTCATTTCTGACAACCTATCATGGGATTTTCTTGGCAAGATTTATTCAGAAGGGGTTTGCCTTTGCCTTCCTCTGAGGAGAATATGACTTGCCCAGGGTCAGCCAGTGGGTTTTCATGGCTGAGTGGGAAGTTGAACCCTGCTCTCCAGAATCTTAGTCTCAGCACTTAAACCATTGCACTATGCTGATTCAGAAGAGCCACAGGCCTCTTTCCTAATTTGGACCCAGTAGCTGCAGGAGTGAGGGTCCATGTCTAGGTGCTCTCCAGTTTAAGAGTTTCCCTTAACCTCAGAAAAGAGTGAAATATAGCTAAGCATCTCTGTGTTTAGGAGCTAATGTGGAAAGAACTTTTGCAACTTCACTACACTTCTAGCATGTTTCTGGTGCTTTGGGGTTGAAGTTCATGGCTGGGGAGAGCAGGCTGTCATACCCACTAAGTGCTCCTTAGATAACATAAGAAGTCTCCATTTGTCTGGGGAAGGAAGTGTGTGTGTGTCAGGAGGAGTATCATCTTTCTAATTGCATTATACTTCAGGTATTCTCTTGAACAATTCCAAAGGAGAGCAGAACCACCACTACAACCCTACTACCCAACCACTACAACCCTACTCAGGTAATGGCAGAGGCTGTGGCCATGTCCGTTGACACCATGGCGTGGGTGGACCCCCTAATGTTTTCAGGTCTCTGGAGAAGTGCCAGGCAGTGTTCTCTAGTCAGTAATCTGTCTACTGGCCAGGGTTCTCTACTACTCACCTTGTGCATGTAATGTAGCTATTTATTGCCTAATGTAGCCTAACACAGGGTTTCTCAGGCAGGGCTCCTGGAACCGAGGGGTTCAGCAAGAGGTTACTAGAAATTCCACAAGAGATCTTAATTAAAAAAACAATCTTTTTTTTAATGCTGTAAATATAATAATTTTATGCACGGTTCCCTGACACCTGAAAATTATTTGAGGAGTTACTCCAGAAAAAAACAGTTTGAGAAGGGCTGGTCTGATGAATAGAAGAATATATGTGTGTAAAAAAAACGACAACATTCTGACCATTTTAGATTATCGCAGCCTTGCAAATCAGCCCCTGATAACTGCTAGCCTGCAATATTTATTTATTTAGTTGCTTGCTTGCCTGCCTGCTTTTTCTTAAAAGGAGAGCTGGTTAATTTGGGGCTGGAAGAATGACTGGAGTGTTCTATCTACCCATCACCAGCCTCTCTCGAATATACATTAAAAAAGTAAGAAGCAGGTAGAGCATTTTGAAAGTAGAGTGTGCTTGGCTTTTCCTCTTTTGTGCCCAGCACAGAAACTTGGGTAACTCATAGGGGAGGAAAGGAGTTTTCCTTACCTCTGCTGACAGCCCTTTTGTCAGCCTCTTCTGTACTGGGTTTGTAGGAGGAAGCTTTACCTCTGATGCATCCAGTGTGTGGGTTTCCTGAGGAGAGATGAAACACTCCATTCCTCTGCCTGCAGAGCCTGCTTGTTTTTTGAGCTGATCAGGTCAGGGTGAAGTGCCTTCTTCTACACCAAGCACAGACATTGCTGGAAGAATGGCAGGCATTTTGTCCTTTTCTCAATTCGCTCTCTCATCTAAGTAAGCTTTCTGACTGTAGTGACCAATGCAGTAACTTAAGAAGTAGATAATACTTACTAGGTATTTTTATTATTCACTGGTATGTTGTGTGTCTGTGCATGTGTGTGCATGTACACGCTCCAGCCAGTCTTCTGTCATTCTTCACTTTTGACTTGGCTAGCTGTTGCTAGTAAGAATTCTAGTCCAACAACCTCTGAAGATTTCCCCAGCCCTGGTTTAATATTTATGATACTGTTATGAAAACTACAAAACAAAATTGATTTGTTTCACAAGGTCTTCAGTAATTACAGTATTTTATGTTGAAAGGATTAGTATTTGTCTAGAACTAGATGTGGTATTTGCCTTTTTTTATTCTGTGAAACAATGGGATTTGGATGACAGCTATCCAGAGTTTGGTGTCAGTGTGAAATCTGGTGAGCTTACGTACTCGATCTTAAAAGTTTGTAGGGTTTTGGGGTGTGAAACAGGGCAGGTTTTAGAATAGTTACCTGAGATGTTTCTAATGTGACCCTTAGAACTAGAAAAGCTTTTCATTGTTTTTTCTTTTTCTGCTTTCCCATAATGGTGCCTTAATGGAGTGTATGCTAAAAATAGTCTTTTCATCATTTCAGAAATATTCGTTATCTGAATTCAACATGTAAAAATACAAATGAAGAGTGATTGTCATGCCATTTTTTGGAGATAGATATATACAGTTGAAAGAAGGTTGTGTATTTCTAGAAGGCATGCAAATCTGAAGTTATCTGAAGTAATGATGGCTTTGATATTCTTTCTAACTTGAAGAAACATTTTTTTTTATTTTTCTAAAGGCCATCCAGATAATTTAAAAATATAATTTTATATCTTGTTAGAGCATTAGTAGAGTCAGTATGGTGTAGTGGTTTGAGTGCTGGACTATGTCTTTAGGTTGCATAGCGAAGAAGAAGTAGTAAACATTTTTGTTACCCACCTCTCCTCAAAGCTTGAGGTGGTTGTGTAACCTATCATAGGTACCAGGGTTCAACCTATCACAGGTACCATGGAAACCCACTGAGTAACCTTGGCTAAGTCACATGCTCTCAACCTCAGAGGAACACAGAGGCAAACCTCCCTTTTTAACAAATCTTGCCAAGAAAACCCTAGGATAGGTGCACCTTAGGGTCACCATAAGTGAGAAACTACAACAAGTGTTGCCCTAAGTTGCATACTACTCGAGGGTATAAAATAAGAATATTGGTAATGAGTGCTTGGATATAAACCGATAAGAAATCATTTTGTTTTTCTAATCATTTCTCCCTTGTTTATTCACATTTTTGACAATACTATATCCATTGATTTATGAGAAGCGATGCTGCATTTTTTTTACAGCTTTGGTTCCTTTCCTTCCATTGCTTGCAAGTTGATTTATATTCTGCAGTAGTACATTCTAGTTTTGTTCTGCATGTACAGTTATATAGAGAGTGGATTTTTTTGTTCTTATGAAAATACACATTTAGATCAAGTGATCTCGTGGTACAAGTGGCAGAGGTGGGTGCCAGTTTTCTCTCCCCAAATCTTGTATGTTACCTCCTGCCAGGTTATCCACTGAGTCCCCAGTGTGCTGGAACAACTTTCCAAGGAGGCATCATCTAGAGCCATGGCTTCTTCTTGCTGTCCTCTCCACTCTGAAGAAATTGTATTCACACTCACTCTGTAGCCATTATGAATGGATGATAATGAAGACCTAGTTTCAGTTCCTCTGTGACAGATATTTTGGCCTTAGGAAAAGAGGTTGAGGTTTCTGTCTTCCATTTGCTGTTTAAATGTGAATAATAGTCATCTTCACAGTGTAATTGTGAGTGTTAACACTAAACGCTATAGTTAACACTATAAGCACTTTATAGTATTTTTCATTTTTAAAGTGATACAAATCAGTAGTACATTTGTGATGAAATTCAGTTGTTGCTGAAACATTGTCATTAAGAAGACTTTAAGATTTATGCATAAAAATGAATAAATAAAGCAGCACTTTTTTAGTAATGTTAGGGTATGTAAAACTCATCTGATGTCTGAATAATTCAGTTAAGAGTGGTAGAATTCAAAGACATAGCTGTATGAGTCTGGATTTGTATGTAAAAGGATCATGTAACACCTTTGAGAATGAGAGAAAAAAGTTGGTAATGTAAGCTTTTTTATTCATCTGTTGAAGCAAGAGTCAGACAACACTTGAAAAAGTTCCTAGAAATACCAGCTAAGTCCTCTTCTCCACTTTGAAAGAGGCTTGGAGAGCCACTCCCCTCTCTGCATGGAGAAACTTGAAATGGGTGTCAGATGGGGAGGAGTCTGATAATGTGGTGGTTTAAGGGTGCCGGACTCCATCCCCCTCATGTCAAAGCAGCCTCTGGGCAGGCTGTCAGTCAAAATTAATCACAATAAATATCTGTGCTCTAGCTTTATTGTTCGCATGATTTACTGGGACATTGTGTTTTCTTAATATTTTATTTTTGCAGTGTATCCAGTGGGATGATTCTGCTGATTTAATGGCTTCCATTAATGGAACCAGCTCCATGTCCTTGCCCATAAACAGTTTTGGAGAGCAAGGGAACCAACCAGGACTGTTTTTTTTGGAGGAGGGAGTAACAAAAGAAGGCTAGTATGAGGAGGATGGGGAATAACATTTCTACTGTACCAGTTGGCATCTGCTAGTGTGGTGCTGGGTGTAGGTCTTTGTGCCTTGCCTATTTAGGGAGGAGGTGTACTTTAAAGAAGAAAGTAGGGATTGTATCTTAAGTATCACAGAAAGAGGACAAAAGTGGCTTGGCTTCTAAAAACAGTTCACATAGCATTTATCAAATGTCAGTTTTAGTCTGGTATTATTCTGTGCAGTATATTGGGTAACCAAATCTCATCTGTTTGCAGAGCACCTGAAATCATTTTGGGTTTGCCGTTTTGTGAAGCCATAGACGTGTGGTCACTGGGCTGTGTGATTGCTGAACTGTTCCTTGGATGGCCACTGTATCCAGGAGCCCTTGAATATGACCAGGTAGTAGAAAGTTTAACTTGTGATGAGAAATTCTTTAATTTAACTGAATAGTTGGAGATTTAAATTTCTTCAATCTTATCATATGGCTTTCAGTGTAAATAGCATATGTGTACCACTAGTTAAAGATAACGTGTTGAAATATTGCCTTCACAGTCAGCATCAGTAGTCTTGTATGTCTTGGGTTTCAGAGTAAGTTAACAGCAGGTACCTACAGTGTTAATCTTTTGCTTTAGTTGTCTTAGAATGACAAAAAAGATTTGACTTTGCCCAATTCTCTGTCATTCAGTACCTTCTACTTGATCAATGGTGACTGTTTCACTAGTTCAAGTCTACAGGAACTTTACAGTACAGAATGACAGGCAATGAGTTCACTGCTCCTTCATTGAACAGGGTAATGCCATGGTCATTATAGGCTTGGGGTTTCCAGCCCTTTTGGCATGATGGCCCATAAATCCAACTTTGCTTAATATAGCGAACCATTTGTCACAAGTCATCAACGTCACTCATTGTAACTTAAATCTTGCAGTAACCGTTATCAGAGGAACCATAATATAATGTGGAATTCAGTGAAAAAATATTCATAAATATAATATGGAATTCAGTGAAAATCTGTATTATTCACAAATAATATCCACACAGCTTTCTATATGAAAGTAGGAGCACTAGCGATCTAATTATGAGATATTTTTGAGCTATGAAGTATGATTTTAAATGTATTTGAAAAACATACAGTTAGAGCATAATATGTAATAAACTAAGAATATGTTCATTTTAATGAGAATATAGTCCCTTCTAGCAAGTGTCTGTGTGATAACTGAGCTTGCAGCTTGCATTTTGCTTACAAGTAAGTCACTGCACAGTTTTATTGTCATCAGATACAGTCCCAGGCCATTATTGGTAGATAGCCTACTTCTGTATTTCATCTTCATAGCAGTCATTTCTGAAAAATCTTTCTTGCAAAGATATGTAATAGTAAATGGCAGCAGCATAGGCAGTACTAGGAAGCAAGCTCAGGCCAGTCAGTGGTAACATAAAGGCATGATTTGAATCACCCTATTTCCAAAATGTTATCTTTGAGAGTCCCATCATATGACAGTTCATTGAGTTGTTCTCTCTGTATAAAATCAACTCGCTGACTTATGTGAATAGATTTCTCATGCAGAGGCACTTTTAGTTTCTTCTGTAAAAGAACATTCATAAAGTCTGAAACCCACTTGCACTGATGTGATGATCTACATAAAGATTTGGAAATACTATTTTAGGTAGTAGGTGTTGCCACAGGTGGCTTTTTGTGTTCATGTTTGAAGGTTTCTGCAGTTGTCATGGGTGACCTGTCAGAAAACTTTGCTATGTTGCTAGATTCACCTGGCAGCTGCAAGTGTAATGATCACTGCTTCTATCAGTTTCCTAAGACATAGTAACATAATGTAATTTAAAAGATAGATTGCCACCTACACAAAGGTTTACTTGGGTTAATAAAATACTTGACTATGATCAAGTAACAGGTAGGTAGATGCTTGGTTGACCAGCAGCCAACCCCAGTTGTCCATGCAGAAAGAATTTTTATAGCTCCAATTTAGATATTTTAAGTTTTAGACAGATTACAGAATATGACTTGCAGAATAAGTTTTTCCATGAGTTGTAGTTCAGCACATGTCACACACTATATGATGTGTATGTTTGTTGTGCACAGAATGGTTATTGTTCATGATCTAAAACAGTAATCAACCTGTGCCCTCTAGATATTGCATTATTGAATAAATTATATTAAGCACAACAGAGTGATAAATGATAAGTGCACAAATATATAATCAAAAAGTCAGTTACCTTTTTTTAACGTCTCCAGATTCGTTATATTTCGCAAACACAAGGCTTGCCTGCAGAGCAGTTGCTGAACCTTGGAACAAAGACCACACGATTTTTCTGTAAAGAAACAGATGCACCATATTCTAGCTGGAGATTAAAGGTAAGAAGAATCACTGGAAGAGCAAAGAGTTGCTGTGTCCCATGTTTACAGTTGTTATGCTTTAAGGAAGGAACACTTCTTAGCTAGAGCAGAGAACATAGTTTAATATTTTCTGTATGAGATGAGCTCCACTCCTTTTTTTTCTTTCCTGAGGATTGCTTTGGGGAGAAAGCATAGTTCTATAACACTGCAATGTCCATAGCAACCTTTTCTTGTTTGTTCTGTGATATTATTGTGTGGTCAGTTGATGCTGTCACTGTTAACTGGAGAAAGAAATATTTTTCAGACCCTGAAGAATAAAGACTGCAGCTGATCAAGACGTCTAACAGTAGCCAATTGTCAGGAAGAGATCAACTTTGTGAAGGCTGGGGATTCTTTTGGGAAGCATTGTGACTCCTTCCAACTCCACCCACCACCACTCCAAAACACAAGTCACATGTTCCTTAAAGAGATCAACCCTAAGAGTTAATGAGACTGGGATAGCTCATTAATGCTCACGTTCCTAGGCAATTAGTGTGGTGTTTGCACAATATGTGATTAACATGTATGTAGGATTTGGATTAAAGTATTCAGAAATCCGGACAGAAATTTGGACTATGGCTCTTGAGACCAAGGTTCAGACTCCTGCTTGGCCATTGAAACCCACTGGGTGATCTTGGGAAAGTCACACTTCTGTCAGCCTCAGAAGAAAGCAAAGGCAAATCCCCCAAAAATATTACAAAAAAAAAATCTCCTGTGATAGGGTTGCTTTCAGGTAGTTGTAAGTCAGGAATGATTAGTGAAAGCACTCAACAATATATTCAGAAATCCACTGCACACATTCTAATATGTAATGTGCTAGTTCCTTGAGTAGTTTCATTTCAGTTTCAAGAATTTTCTTACACCTCATTTTCCTGGCTGCTCCTTGGGCAGCTTTGAATGATCCAAATAGCTCTAACACTGGACTGCAATTTGTGTGAAAGTTGCTTTAAGAAAATCTGGTTTGTTTGCTGTTACTAGTTTCTGTGTACACTTACTCAGCATTGTTACTTTTCCTGCCCCTCAGCTCTTAGAGAGATAAAAATCTCTCTATGCTGTTTTTACTGTGGCAAGATGTGGATTAGAGGACAGTGTGGAGTAGAGCACTGGACTCTTCTGTGCTCAGTCAGAGCGAAGTTTTATCGCAGGAAATGGGTAGAATTCAGAAATGAAAACTTGCTTTCTGCTGTTCTTATGGCTTATGTGTATCCAGAGTACAAAAAGTCAGAAATAACATTCTCTTGGTCGTTGTCATAAATACATTACTAATGGATCTCCTGCTAGAAGTCACCTAAAGATGAGAAAATAAAACTAGTGATAAAAAATAATGCTCTTTTTGTGCATCCAGTATTACACAGTTACAGTCATTATTTTGGTCAGTCTTCTCAACAATCTTGCAAGGTTATTTTTGTTCCCATTTGTTCTGAATGGAGCGAAAATTGAGAATTGAATTCATGGCAGAAATGTAAAATGAATCCTGCTTCTTTCAAATGCATCCAAGTCACTTTGGTTCTTAATTGTTGTAGGATTTGCAACTCCTCTTTGCTAGCTCGATTAAGTTAGCATTTAATGGTAACTTCGTACTGTAGTTAATTCACAGTGGTGAAGCACTTTATTTTCTCATCCAGAAAAAAACTATAGCAGATATCTTTTAAACTATACCATAATCACATTTGGAAAAGTCTGCCAGCTTTTTACAACAGCAGAGAGAAAACACAGTAGTGCCTGCTGTGTGTTCGCATTAGTTTTCTTAACAGGATGAATTTTCCAGTATGCTCACAATAATTTGTAAACCCTTTCCTCCACTTAAATTTCTGTAGACATTGGAAGAACACGAAGGAGAGACAGGAATGAAATCTAAAGAGGCCCGAAAGTACATTTTCAACAGTTTGGATGAAATAGTGCATGTGAGTTTATGCATGTATATTTCATATAACTTTATATAATTATTGGTTTATGAGTGTACTGAAGTTCAAAATCTTCTTCTGTTTCAACATTATCTCACCTGTAAATATAGAAGACTTTCTTCTCTCAGTTCAGGGACTACAGTTACTGCATAGTGTTCTCATGCCACTATAACATTGAGTCTGTTGGAGGAACGATGCTTGGCATTTGGCAATGTCCGTCATTTTGACTGTTCTAATGCATCATCTCAATTGTTATAATGTTCTAAAAATTGTACATTATTATTTGACTTAACATCTGTGGCACAGTTGTTAGTATTTCCTTGTTTAATAGTTATCTTTGAAATGTATATTTTAAAGAGTAAGTAATACTTCAGTCCCAGCTCCTCCTGACCATTTCTATTATCTACTACCTTGTAGATGTTGAGAAGTATTAGAAGGGGCTTTTGATAGAAATGTAGTTTCAAATTCCGCTGTCTGCTACTTCTAGTGTGTTTTTTCCCCTAGTCCTTGGGTTTGAGGATATTTTATTTTGTTTATTTTATTCCATTGATTTTTTTTAAAAAAGTTACAATTTGTATCTTTATTAAGAGCTACTTTGAATATGATTTATTCCAAAGAAGTGGGTTATAAATGCCTAAATAAAAATGAAAATCATTGTAAGGATGAATGAAAAATGCTGTATTGCTTTCATATATTTAATTATTCAACACTAGGTGAACATGGTGATGGATTTGGAAGGAAGTGACCTGTTGGCAGAGAAAGCAGACAGAAGAGAGTTTGTCAGCCTGTTGAAGAATATGCTGTTGATAGATGCTGACTTAAGAATCACTCCGGTTGACACACTAAACCATCCCTTTGTTACCATGAAGCACCTCCTTGATTTTCCCCATAGCAACCAGTATGTTATGCAAAGCACCTTTAAAAATAATTTTTGGTTAGCCTTTTTTGAATGGGTTCCATGTTTCTTGTGCTGCTATGTTTGCTGTGGCTTATGATTCTGGCCAGTGTTGGTGAAGATTGTATCACAGCCAGACTTATAGGAGCTGTTGCCTCTGCCTGTGCACAAGTATGTTTGATCTTGTTCATTTTATCATGCTGCAGTTGGCACTGCACGCATACCAGATGCAGCTTTCATTGAAGAGAGACCTACTTAGATTGAGGAAAGATAGTAGTATTCAGGCCTGCCAAACTTTTGACTCACTCCTCTGTTTTTCTGTTGATTGACTCTAACTCCCAACTCTTTAATAATGGCAAATATGTACTAATTAATAATTACAAATTTACTCTAATAAAATGGTAGCGCAAGGCATTTGTGTCCACCACATGAATCATCAAGCTACTTAGACTAATAGAATATAAAATATATTTGATTGAGCATAAAATACAGCTATAAAATGGTGTATACCATGTATTGTTATTGTTACCATTGTTGTTGTTATGTGCCTTTGAGTCGTTTCCAACTTATGGTGACCCTAAGGTAAATCTGTCATCAGGTTTTCTGGGCAAAATTTGTTCAGAGGGGGTTTGCCTTTGCTTTCCTCTGAGGCTAAGAGGTTTCCCTTGGGGTTCCATGGTTGAGCAGGAATTTCAAACCTGGTTTTCAAAATTATAGACAAATGCTCAGATCAGTACACTATGCTACCTCTTGTTGTTAGCATACATTGCTATAATATGATACATTTTTATTTTGAAATTGAAGTTAATACATTTCTGCTTACTCTGACTTCACTCAAAATTGCTTCTGACTCAGTGACACGGACTGCAGAGCTCTGGTAGTAGTAACTTCCTTAATATTCTAGCCAATTCGTTGAGAAGTCCAGGTTCACATCAGTTATTGTAAAGCCCTTGAAGCTGCCCTGTATGGCCATTCCTTGCTTCACAGCAAGCTGGTAGGATTGGAGGAGCATCTGGCTACTTCCCCATGGACAGATGCACAATTATTACAGCAGCACTGAGACCTCTAGAGGATCCTGGTGAATCCTGGTGAATCTCAGCACTGATACCATCAGTTCTAGTCTGGCTATGTGGGAGGTAGCCAGATGCTTCTCTGATCCTGACTGCTTTTCATGAGATATGAAATGGACATACACAGCAGCTTCAAGGATTTACAGTAAGTAGGGAGATCTTTGCAGAGGAAGGGAGTGAATACCAACTTTTACAATGCTTGAAAAAGGATGTTCGTATATCACAAGTGTGATTACTTTTCTTTCTTTTTTAAAATTTTTTATAAATGTTTATTGAATTCTAATTTAAAACAATAACAAACATATAAGACAATAACAAACAAATGTAAACAAAGACAAATACCAAACAAAAATATACACAATTATACAATTTATTGTGTGATTACTTTTCTGATAATATAGGAACTTGCAATAAATGCCAAGATAGTATGTGGAGCAGCCCACTCAAACAGCAGCAGAATGGAACACTTGAAACCTGTTTTGTTGGTGAAAGATGGGTCTAAAAGTTTCCTTGACATTATAGCTTCCTTTAGGCAGGGATTTCTTTCATGCAGGAGCGTTAAGACATATGTTCCTCACCCACTTGCAGCCAAGTAATAGATTCTCTTATACTTTGTAATCATTACCCTAATTTTCCAGTCCAAATTACTTATACCAAGTATAGTGACAAATTTCCGCACATTTCTGCGACAATTAACTCATTGTAAATTTTTGCTGCAGTGTGCAAGATAGCATGTGTTGTTAGCGTCATACAGGCTGAATATCTCTTACTCAAAAATCCAAAATCTGAAATGCTCTAAAATTGAAAACTTTTGAAAAATGGAACACAGTCTTCGAACATGAGGGAATTGCAGAAGCTTGCTTGGAACTGTGTGCCTGTGCTGCTTGCAAAGTCTCTCAGTCAGCTTGGTGCCTCTCTTTCCCCTTGCGGCTCACTTAGCAAGCAGCGTGTGCACATGTGGGGTGCCAAGTGAGCTGAGAGGGGAAAAAAATGCCCAGTAAGAGACTTTGCTAGCAACGTGCACATGCACACAGTCCTAAGTGAGCCTCCCTAATCTCCTCATGTTCCCTACAGGAAGATGACAAGAGGAGAAGAACTGATGAAAGAGCAGATCCCACATCAGAAGATCAGTATATAATCTCATTATGTTTATGCAAATATTCCAAAATCCAAAAAAACCTGAAATATCTCTGGTCCCAGGTATTTTGGATAAGGGATACTCAACCACTGCTAGTATTAATTCAGTTATATCTCACCTTTACCCAAAAACTGAGGCACAGGGTGGCTTACCAGAATCAAAACAAAGTGTTTATAATTCACTTGATTTTATAATGTAGACTGGCAACAAGAATATAGATTTCATGACATAATAGCAGAAGAATGAAATTGTTCTCTATATGACAGACTTCCTGTTTGCTTAGTCAGTTTTAGTGAAAACTAGAAGTTCCTTTTCCATATATTCTATAACACCAAAAGAATAATAATGCACACGCATGACAGAGGGCAGGATCGTAGAGGCCTGCTTCTTGTTGGTCTCAAATATAATAGTTTGATAAGACTATCAAGATGAATAAAGAAGTCGCTAGTATAAACTGAAGACTTCTTGAACAAATGCATACTGCCTTCGCATGTTCTGTGGTGTTCCCACAATAAGATAAGCATGTGTGAGAGTATACGCGTGTTTCAACTGAGAATTACAGAATTTTAATCATCAGCTAGTTTTCACAGTAAAGAATCTGGGCCATTCTGTGCGTATTCCAGTGCTTGAGAGGTATAAGGAGCAGTGAGAGTTATACTTAACTTTCATTCTGCTAATGTACATCACCTTTTGCATTTATACTCTTCTCATAACTTTTTTTCTCCTCCATTTTGTCATAAGAGTCAAATCCTGTTTTCATATCATGGACATTTGCAAATACCGGTCAAATTCGTATGATACGAATAACCGCAATAAAACAATGCATCTACGACCAGTTGCCTCAAGCAATGCACCAGGTCTGACAGCTAATTTTACCAAGATGGGAGCAGTTCGAAGTCATGTGAGTACTTAAAAAAATTAAGGCCTTGCATTCTCCTTCTCACCCCAAAATTTACATCAGTGCAAAGTGATGAGACAGTGCAAAGTTATCTCAAGGCATAAGAATAAGTCAAAATACGTATCTGGTTTTAATTGCATATTTGGTCAGTGTAATCTTACTTGAATATTATTTTTATGTAAATTGCCTTGGGGATCCTTCTGAATAAAAGGAAATAGGGAAGAAATTAAATATGTTGAATAGCAAGCAAATAAATATCATAATATACTTCACACATCAGATAAAGTAGCTTCTTTCTCTCAGAAGCTCATGTCATAATAAATTGGTTTTTGAAGCATCACTAAGTTCTTTGTTAGTTTAACATACAGAGTGGCTATAGGGAAGAGTAATTGTGAATGCTTCATCACTCCCATGATTGCCTGTATTATCCTAAATGGAATGTGCTTTGCGTCAGGACCATACAGATCTTTCCATGGGTACAGATGTGAAAGTCTTGTTTGGAACGTGACACTCCACATTCGCGGGTTTGACACTTGCGGATTTGATTATTCACGGTGTGGCTTGATCACACCGCGGATGGTGGGCAAGTGAAGTGGGGGGCATCTCATCCCCTGCGCTCCCCTCCCTGCCACTGTGGGAACAGCTGCGCCTAGGATGGGTGGGAGAGTGAAGTGGAGGGGGGCAGTCTCCTTCCCCATGCTCTGTTCCCTGCTGGTGCCGGCACAATCGTGCCCAGGGCAGGTGAGAGAGTGAAGTAGGGGGGCCATCACATCCCTTGTGCTCTGCTCCTTGCTGCTGCCGGCGTGATTGTGTCCAGGGTGGAAGAGCAAAGTGGGGGGGCTATCTCATCCTCCGCACTCTGCTCCCCACAGCTGCCAGCATGATCCTGCCAGGGGCGGGTGGGAGAGTGAATTGGGGGTGGCGATCTCTTCCCTGCCGCTATGGGTGTGATTGCATCCTGGGCAGGTGGAAGAGTGAAGTAATGGAAGAGATCTTGTCCCCCGCATGCTCCTGGGCAGGGTGCCCAGGTAAAGGGGAGTGCTCACTGAGGCGAGTTGTTCATGTTTTTTTGGCTTTTGCCATGGCTCTGTGCATCTATCCCCTGCGAATGTGGAGGTCCGACTGGAGTAGGCATTAGTAGACACTCTTGTTACTGTTGTTCATGCCTGAAGCTCTTTGTAGTTTGGACTTTTATATGGTGCAAGTTTGAATCCTTGGGATTTCTACAAGTGGCTTGGGATTTTGTTATGGCATTTATATTTATCACACTGTTCCTCTAACCTTTACACCTCTCTTGGCTTTTCTGCCCACCTTCCCATTTACCAACATGGGTAGTTCAAAGGAGGCTTGAGTTATGATTTTTCATTAACTCTATCCTGATGCAGATCTGTAAAATTGATAAATAGTGATCCTTTTCTAGTGTTGTTCATGAAAACATCTCACAAAAGTGAAGCTAAGCATCTCTCTTTATATTCCAAAAATATTTTATCATAGTACCCCCTTGTGGTCAAATATTACATTTGCTGGTATGTGCTAAATAAATTGATCTTTGTGTACAAGGGTGAACTTGTGCTGGTGCACAGTAAGAATATAAACTATTTATATAATGTTATGACTAAGAATCTTTCAAATGTTCAACTTAGTATGTATTTAAAATTTAATCTGAAAAGTGCAGGGATCTTTTTATTAATTTACGATGTACCTGTCATTTCAGGCATTAGCTGCATCTGCCCATTCGGTTTTGCCCCATGGAATACCATTACAGTCAGGAACTGCTCAGTTTGGTTGCAGTGATGGTTTTCATCAGACACTGATTATATGCCCCCCGCTCTTCAAGGTTTGATCTGATTTTATGAATTTAGTTGTTTTTTAAGAGAGCTTTTTATTTATTTAAATTAATTGGCTTGGATCTTGAATTTATTCTAATCCGCAGCAACATCCCATTAATGGAATTGTGAGGTGAGGTAATGTTACCAACTCTCTGTAAGTTCTATAAGCTCCTTGTTGTTGTTGTTGTTGTTGTTGTTGTTGTTATTGTTGTGTGCCCTCCAGTCATTTCCAACTTAGGGCTACCTTAGGGTTGCCATATCTTGTCATTTTCGGGAGGGGCTGAGAATGTGTGATACACTCAAGATCACCTAGTGGATTTTCATGGCTGATCGGAGAATCAAACCCTGTTCTCCAGGGCTGTAATCCAGTGCTCAAACCTCTATGCCACTCAGTCTCTCAGGCTCTTTGTGCCCTTCCATTTTATTTGGTGGTGGGCAAAGTATGATTAATATGTAAAAATGTTAATGTGATAAATGGTATCATACTTCATTTTGAGTTCTGTTTGCTCACTTTTGCTTATGTCTCCTCTACATTCAGTGACACATATGTTAGTCATTATTACAGTGTATGAAATGAGTAGAGGACACAGTGGTCTTTTAAAAGGGATGGAGAATCTTTTGTTCCTCCAGATGATGTGGGACTGCATAGTCCTTAGACTCTGCTGACTGGAGCTGCTAATTGTTGGAGTAACCAGTGGAGTAACCTCTGTCTTAAATCAGAAGTTCATTAGTATATTGGTAAAATATGTGCAGAATCACTTCCTAAACTAACTAGTACTTCCATGCAACTTTTCATTTGTTTGAGCCTGTGACGAACTGGATGGGAGGGGGTCTTGATAACAGAGTCTCCTTGGTAAATGAGAGTGTTTAAGCTGATTGGCTGGTGAAATGGAACCTTGGATAGCCCAGGGGAGGGGCTGGTGGAAAGAGAAAAATAGCGGATTTTAACTGTCTGGTGTGTGTTTGAAGAAGAGTGTGATTTGTGGTGTGTTTGGGGAAGGTTGGAGATTTGAAGAGCTCTGTGGGAGAGAGAACTGAGAAACTGGGCGTACGAAAGACAGTGAATGACTTGAGAAAGCGAGAGCGAGAGAGAGAAGAATGGTGTGCTGTTTGTAAACACTGAGATACCTACCAAACAAATTTAAGTGAAAGTGTTACAATAAATGTTTGAAGTTCTGTGTTCCATATAACAGTCTCCCAGAGTCTCATTCTGAATTCTGGAATTCAGAATACCAATAATATCATCTTGACCTTTTAGTGCCAACAGTACCATAGTCTTGGAAAATATAATTCACTGCTGATTCTTACATCTGGGAGAAGGGCAGATTTACGGAAGGCAGTAAAGAGGAAGAGTCCTGAAAGGAAGAAGCCAAGGGGGGACAAGAGTGAAGAAGGGACTGTGTTCTCAGAAAGCGAGAACTGAGACAGACTCGTTTGTCCTGACCCTGGCTTGACTCAGAGATCTCCCTGGCTGTTCAGACCTGAACACAAAGAGGTGTCAGGCTGGGCAGGCCTTGAGTACAAGGCTTGGGTGCACCTTTTGCACTTGGCACTGATGGGCGGTGGGGTTTTTTTTTCGCGCGCTCGTTACAGAGCCCAGTGCGTGCATGGATATATCTTTATTTAAAAAACAACAACACTACCACCCTAGTATTACAATGAGGAAGGAACTTAATGTGCAAGGATGTCATTCAGAATCTTCAAAAATGTGTTGTTTAACACACCTCCATGTTTAGGCATTTTTTTAAAAAGAACATCTGCTAGATTCTTGTGCTCTAGCCTATATTCACTATGATGTGAACCACATGGAGAAGATCTAGATGAGTTGTTGGCTTGCCATTGTCTGGGGCATATTCCCTAACAGAAAGCTTTTTAGCTAGGGTTTACTTTTATTTCTGGCAAAAATGCTGTTATGCATCTTTATTTTTATCAATTGCAATTGCATTGAGGACTGTGGGGCTAAAATGGTGCAGACTTTGTGGAATTTCTATTAATGCAAGTTTAAGCAGTGTCGCCCCTCTCTGATGAGACTTGCTTCAAAAGGGTTGCAACACATGCTGGGTGCTTAATCCCAGAACTCAAAAGGATCTAGTTGATGAGTGAAGGGCTTATTTGATACAGTTGACACAGACTGTTCTAACATTTTCTGGCGATCATTTGTTTCTGGTTCTTTGTGTTATGCTGTATTTCAGTTCATTGTTTAAGTACTGGTTTTTGAGGCTCGTGCTGCTGTCACCTGCCTCTTGAGAAACAACATGGAAGCAGGAAGCCTCAGGGCTGCTACTACACTTTCTGTTGCTTTAGTTGGCAGATGGATTTGTGGCTAATTGTAACCATGGTTTATTCCATTCTCTTGTCACAAGCAAGTTTGATCTCAAGCTGCGAAAGGGAAGGCTCATGAATAAAGAGAGAAGTGGTATGCACTTACAGACGTGCTCCTTATTGCTTATGGATGGCTTCGTGATCAGTGAAGGACCAAGCTAGGTGCACTGGGGGAGATGTGATGAGGGTTCTGAGCATTTTTAAAATTTGAGTGGTTTTTATAAGTACAAAGACAGTGGTATTCTTGTGAAGATGTTTTAGCCTTTCCCTGCTTATCCTCCCTCCAATGTAAGTTATTTCATCAAATTGCTGTTCAGCTGTGGAGGAAGAAAAAGAATTCACAGAATTAAATCTGAACCTGCCCCCCACCTTTTCACACCAATGGTAGCTTGTAGGGGAAATGGTTCTCGTTGGGAATAGGTTAAATGCTGTTTCACAGATACCACATTTCCATTCTTGAAAGCAGCTGCATAGGGATGCTGATTAATAAAAATTGAAAAGCTAAGTATAGATCTCTTGTATCAGGTCTAGTTTGTTCTTATGTAGTTTCTGAACTGAGTTGCTGTGAGGCAACATTTCCATGTACAGAATTGCTATCAGATTAGAACAACTAAAGTGGAAAAAGTATAATTCATGTGATTGAATTTTAGGTACTTCCACATGCACAGTGCGGATTGTGTGAACTTGTATTTATTAAATTGGATTCAAGCTTACTCTTTATTTCTATTTCTTAATTAGGAATTCCTGCTAATCATGGGAAACCCAATGGATACTCTCTGAGAGTAGATAATGCGGTGCCATTGGTAACACAGGCCCCCACCCTACAGCCACTCCAGATAAGAGGAGTTCTTTCTCAGGTATGTCCACTTGTTTACTACCACAAATCTCATATTTTCAGAGCTATAATTGCTATTTCAGTTATTTTTAAAAATTATAGGAATTTGGGGAGCTGCACTTTACTAGTGGAACGTGTGGTTTCCCTATTCAGTTCTCTACATTACCAACAGAAAGAATGTCAAGTAACAAAACTGGAGTGATCTCTTATTTAAAACCTTAGAGAGTTTTGTGCCAGTCTACTCTGACAAGTATGATTCCTGGCTTACTGGGAGCACTAATTTGCTGAACACAGCTGTGGGTGAAGTTAGAATAGATACTATGTTCCAGGTGCCAAGGCTGTTTCTCTTGCTCAGATGTTCAGGCATCCTGGACTTCGTTTGGAGTGGGAAGGCCAGCCAATCAGAAGGAGCTTCATTGACTGGTAGGGAGTACAGTTTGGGAGCAAAGGAAGACTTCACTTAGGTCGACTCCCAGCCCATATAAACTGCATCCCTCTTCACACCAACCTGCAGTCAGCTTTCATAATCATCCCTCGCTCAGTATTTGTGTGTGTGCGTGTGTGTGTGTTATATATATGTGTGTGTGTGTGTGTGTGTGATTGTTTTGTTAGTGGGATCACATTATTAATGCTGACTATCACAGCTTTGGGCCATTTTGGGACAGGGTCTGCGTCCACTTTGGGATTAGGTGGTATCTGTGTGCGGTTATACCCAGTATGGGGCGGGAGAACCCCTTAAGGAACCTTGGCAACCAGGTCACATGCAGCTTGTGGAGAGATGTCTGTGCCTCATTCCCAGGTGCCAGGGGAACCAGAGTGGCTTCTGTCTAAGTGGATTCCTGCCTCTGCCATTCCAATACTACCCAGTGGATATGCTGGGAGATTGATTTGCCGTCAGATGACTGAGGAATGGTTTGCCATTAGTCAATAGACAGTTTGATTAATTCCAATTAATTAATTAATTAAGTAATTAATTCCAATAAAATGTGGACTGTGCTCCTTCTTGCTGAACATGAAGCCTCACACTCATCATGAGATCTGCAATGATAGACTGGATTATCAGTGATCTGATTCAATATAAGAGACCTTCATGTGTTGGAGGTAATTCTTCATAAACTTTTTTTGTGTTTGCAATAGACCTGGTCTAACAGAGCTCAGCAACTATTGCTTCCTACATGGCAACAAATAACCCCTGTAGCTTCTGCAACAACACTGGCCTCTGATTCTGTGGCTGGCCCGCAGGGACTTGGAGACTGGGGGTATGTTGAAACTGTTGTTTAAATTTTTATACAGCATATTTTTCCATTTAAAAATAAAACATGCAGTTTGAATGTGAATTCTCTGCTCTGCTCAGGAAGATGCTTCCCCATTGCAACCATTACAACTCAGTGATGACCCAGTCTCTCTTAACCAATCAAATTACTTTATCTGCTCCTCAACCAATCAGTGTGGGCATTGCACATGTCGTCTGGCCTCAGCCCACACCAACCAAGAGAAATAAAGTGTGCCAGAACAGGTTAGTATTACGTAGCATATGTGACCAGTTTAGATGCAAAGTTCTTAGTGTAAGAGTCCTCTTTACAATGAAACAGTGTATTATAAATATGTATACTCATCAAATTGTTGAAACACCCAAATGTGTATAGAACATTTATTTCTTTAAACATTAAATATTGTGTTGGAGTAAAGAATTGTTCAGAAGCCTATTAATTAAAGCCAAGGAATGGAAAAAACATGATGATGATGATGATGATGATGATGATAATACATAGTTGCAATGCAGCATTTGCTTCCCTGTAATCTGATCCCTTTTGTAAGAGTGATTTACCTGTGTATCTGCAGAAATAGATCTTGCTTTGGTTATGTTAAAACAAATCAGGTAGTCAGCTGTTCCTAAATTAATGTGCATGAGGACTTGTCAGATTTAAAATATTGAAAATAGAGACATTGTATGATAGTAGTCATGATATGACTTAGAATAGTATTAAGAATAGTCTTTCTTTTGCTGGCAGCAAGAAACACTTTAAGTGCTCTGTGGAGAAAATGTGCCCCATCACTACAGAAGTTATTTACAAAGGTATGGGACATTTCAGTAACGGAGAAAGACCGGGAAGGACAGTTACAGTGATGAACTGTGTTAAGTAATCCCCTGATTCATGTCCACTGAATTCAGTGAACGCAGTTCCTGGTGCCTTTTCAGTGGATTTTGAATCTCATTCAAAATGTCTATGGTGTCCAAGCCAGCATTTCTTCATTTCTTCTTTCCTTTTTATAAGAGAATGGTACCTTCAGCGTATTGTATTACATTTCATTGGTAAATCCAACTTTGAACCTTGCATTGCAGCATCTGAACCTTGCTTGTGATATGCAATAGCTACCTGGAAAGTTTTCCACGATTGCTCTGGAAAACAACATTTTCAGTGTTACCTGTATGTTCATTGTTTTATGTTTCATGTGTTGATTTATATTCATTGATGTTTCCAAGTTTATGTTCTGCTTTAATTTGGGGAGGGAAAACAAAATAAAGTTATGAGCTTTGCTTAATAACAGGCATTTTTATGACATACCTAAATAGATCTCTTCTTCACAGGAGTAACTTATTACAAAATACCAATATCCAAAATTCAGCATTTGTGTCTCCAAAGATATTTAATGGGAAAGCTGGTGAAAAAGTAAGTTGTGTGGAAACACAGGACAATCATAACTCAGAGGGGCAGGAAAGCAACTGTTGCAAACCATCTGTCAGGCAGAAACCAGATTCATCTGTTTCAAACAAACAGCGCCAGGCTATCATTATTGCAGATTCCCCAAGTCCAGCAGTCAGTGTGATCACTATTAGCAGTGACACAGATGAAGATGATGTGGCACAAAGGCATTCAGCTGCAGAGTAAGTACTTCCTCTTGTCTGTTTTCCTAGGGAATAGGCTTGGATTGTAGAGTTGATGCTTTGGTGCCAGTAACATAACTTCCGAAATGATTGCAGCATTAATAAAATGCCTTTAAAACAAACAAAACAAAAACCTAAACAAAAGCTCTCAGTTATCAGTTGAATGTTTTTATTTCTTTTTTTCATCCCATTGACCATTGGATCCAGCTTTTGTGTTCATTATTTATGGCAACTTTGTGCAGAAGCAATTAAAGGAAACGGACTATAAGCAGAAAAATTTGTACAGGCTTCCCCCACTTCTCTGACAGTTTAGAGACGGGAGCACTGTCAGAAAATGGAATTGATTGAAAGGCAGAACCCATGTATGTACTGCAGGGAGCATGAAGGATTTACAGAGGCTCACTTGGGATCAACCATGTGTGCGATGCTTGCAAAGTCTCTCAGCTGATTTAGTGCATCCCCCCCCCCAGCTTGCTTTGCAAGCAGCGTGTGCATGTGAGTAGTCATAAGAGAGCTTCCATAGGTAAGAACTGATGAAAGAGTGGAATCCCCTTCACATTAATGGAACTTGTCACTAATTTGGAAATGTAAGTAAAGTGAATCATCGGATAACTGGCCAGCAAAAGATGGTGGCTTCCTGTCTGTACGTATTTGCTGTGTGTTGGTTAACCAAGTACAAACTGAAAAACTATCTAAATATGTATGGAAACGAATTTTTATAAGATGAGTACCACTTACAAAATGGGACTTTCTTGTTGTAGCCCCCTGTGCTCCGTGAAAATCTCTTTATGTAGGCTGGGATATGTACTGCTTGAGGTATGGAGTTAGAATGGGAAAGTCACAGAAATTTGGGATTCTCCCTTGCATACCTAAAAAAAATGTACTTTCTGCTCTCACAGGAGATCTTTTGGTCCAAACCACTGAAAATAATGTTAAGAGCTTGAATCCTGTGGTACCTTTGTGTTGCAGTACTACTGGAAATGTATTTCTATAGTTAAATAATTGTGTAATCAGTTATACAAAAGATAATGTGCATGCCTTTGTGTTTTAGCCCAATATGCTCTTAGTGTTAAATCAATACAGTTAATAGTTATTGTTGATGATTAGTGACAAGTACATTGAATGAATGTTGGTGGACACAGTCTTAAAAGTATCACTAATTTTCTGTTTCAGATGTAAAGGTAGCCTAGATTGTGAAGCTTGCCAGAGCACCCTAAATATTGACCGTGTGTGTTCACTAAGCAGTCCTGACAGCACTTTGAGCACTAGCTCTTCGGGACAGTCCAGTCCGTCACCTTGTAAAAGACCTAACAGGTAATAAACATGAAGCAATTGGATTTTTAAAATCAGTGTCCTAGTTTGCACATCACATTAAGCTTATGCTCCTGGCTTAATATTCCAGGATACAGGTAAGTGATATGTACCCATAGCGCACTCCTTTGTGGCAACTTGTCTCCTACAGGGAGGGAAACAAGCTTCCTGTTAGGTGCAAGTGACTTGAGCAATTTTATCCCACATGAATGAAAGGAGGAGCAAAGAGTGAAGGAATGGACTGTGTGCATCTACATGCACCTGGGCTTAAGTAATGATTTTTAGCTTCCCATTCCAAGCAGATATTGCCCCTGTGAGGCAGTATGCTATGAAAACTCACTGGCATGCTATTTTCTGGGAGCACTCTGAAATGTTGAGTAGACATTGGAAGCCCTAATAGGCAATGTCTGGTGCGTCAGGGTTTTTGTCTGTATTACTGCATGTTCCTATGACCTTTAGCTATTGGCTGGGTCTTTTGGAGGTATGGTTAAGGCAGACAGGCAGTTTTGAGGGAGGAGCCTTAGCAAGCTGTGTATGGCTTGCTAGGTTTAATCTTCACTGCAGTGAAGTCTTGCCAACTGTGTCAACTCAGCACCTCTTTTTGGATATGCCAGTTTATTTTCTGTTGGGATGGGACCCAAACCTACAGATTTAAATTACAAAAAAGGAGATTCTCACTAATGTTTAGGAAGAATTTCGCGGTGATAAGTTCTGTGTGCCAGTGGGATAAACAGCATAAGAAGGTTGTGGACTCTCCTTTGTTGGGGATTTTTAAATAATGATTGGGTGGGTACCTACTAGGAACTGTTTAGCTGTGGATTCCTACACTGATGGAGGGGCTTCAGCTAGCTGACCCTTGGAATCCCTTCCAGTTTTATGATTCTAAGTTTTCAACAGTCTGTTAGAGACAGATAAAACAAGCAGCTTTCTTTAGTTGTGAGTCTTGGATTTCTGATCAGTTAAAGATAACACTATAAAATTACCTTGCTGCCTGGACAACGATTGCCATAGCAACTCAGTTACCCTAATTAAAAAGATGAAACAGATTTCGAGGGCTGAGCCAAATGTTCTTTAGCGAACATTCTTTTCTATGAGTAAGGTTTTCCCCACCACAAGTTGTTGGGTTAAAAATCTTCTTAAATCTTTGTTCCTCTAGCTACTAGCCACGATTGATTTCAAAGTTGGTATCACTATTTGCTTCAAAAAATGACCATTTCCCCTCCTAGTAACAGTTCCATAGCTAGGGAGCCAATCAACTTTGGGTACATGATGACATCATTTAGGATAGATTAAATTATTTGAAAGCAGTATTACAGTTGCTAGGAAGAAGGGCTATTTTCAACTTTAAATGACACTGAAGCTACAGCTGATCAAACCTGTGAAGCAGCTGCTACCAGTAGACTGCTAGGAGTGGGAGCTCACATAGGAGGGCCTATGTGTCAGAGCCACAGGCTTCCCTTCTCCAGTTGAATACTGTTGGCTGCATTAACGTCCTTGCTTTGGTTCATCTGAAATTAGCCAGCAGTTAATAGTGAGCCAAGTTTAACATCTGGTTACCCCTGAGTTACAGAAACCTGAAACAGTTTAAAGTTATAGAGAGTTAAGCCCATACGTATCATTGTAACTGGTCATGAAGAGAAAAAAAGCTCATAAGAGATTATCATCTCTTGGGAAAATGTATACATAATTATATATTTTACCAAGAGAAAGATCTGAACCTCATTTTGAAGCTGTTCATATGAATAAAGTAATTTGTTCATACAGTGACACTTGATTTTAGGAGGCTAGAATGTGTGAAACAGATTTTTGAGACAGCTATCTGAGTTCTTAAGCTTTAAATACATCAAATATTACTAATATTTTTTAAACTTGTAAATATTTCCCTCACCCCCACCAAAAGATGAAATATTTCCTTGTGTCTAATTAGATGTGATATAACGAACAGAACGTAGAATTCATAACAGTGCTTTTCTTTATTCCATAGCATGTCAGATGATGAACAAGAAAGTGGCTGTGATACAGTGGGTGGCTCTCCAAGTTCAGACTCTTCAGGTCATGGCAGCCCATTCCTTGAAAACGGTTTTGGAGAAGACGCCAATGAAAACCCAGAAACTAGAACCTCAGATAACTTGGAAGTCAAACCAGCAGTCTGCACTGTAGTTGTGCCGCCAATGAGGATACAGAATAGGCTAAACGTAGATGAGCAAATAACAAATGCAGGTAATTTGAAGGAGATGAGTTGTTTAATGATTTGTGTGAATGTCCTGTGCTCAGTTTCCGCCAGATTCCCCTAACCCCACTGAGGACGGCCATGCTGTTAAGGAGGGTCCTCCAACTTTTTGGAAATCTTTGTGAGACCATGGAGAAGAGAAGTCTGTTATGTGTATGGCTTATTTGGCTTTCAACTAGAATTGTGTTTCTGTAGCATCTGTGCCAGCAACTTTTGTATGATACATGTAGTCTTTACAAACCAATAATTAATAGGCATATATGATTCTCCTTCCCCTTCCCAAGTCTTCCAGAATTCTGCAGTGCAGCTTTCACATAAAGTGAAAATA